>BLKM01008988.1:0-21953 GCA_013340265.1 Coptotermes formosanus | reverse complement strand
AACAAATTCTCCTGTGGCTTGCTGCCACATTCACACTGACTCTGAAGTCAACAAATTATCATGTGGCTTGGTGCCACATTCACACTGCCTCTGAAGCCAACAAATTCCCCTGTGGTTTACTGCCACATTCACACTGCCTGTGAAGCCAGCACATTCTCCTCTGGTTTGATGCCACACTCACTGCCTCTGAAGCCAACACATTCTCCCCTGATTTGCTGCCACATTCGCACTGCCTCTGAAGCCAACACATTCTCTTGTGGCTTACTGCCACATTCACTCTGCATCTGAAGTCAACTCTTCCTCCTCTGGTTTGCTGCCACATTCACACCGCCTTTGAAGCCATCACATTCTCCTGTGGTTTGCTGCCACATTCACACTCCCTCTGAAGCTAACAGTCTCCTGTGGTTTTTCCTGCCCCTCAGGGCAAAGACTGAGACAGCACATTAACACGACACAAGACTCCTGCCTTTCCAGTCCAGTACACGCAACACCTGTTTTACGCCTTGGCTGCGTTCCTGAAAAAGTGGGCGTATATGATTATGTTCCTATCAGAAGTACGGGGTTAGCCTAATAGAACGCAGACAGTCAAAGCGCTTTAAACCTAAAATGAGAGAGCGCAAATTAAGAAGTGGTGTAAATTGGCAAAGAGCTTTAAGCTAAAGCAAAGAGGCGTAAAACAATGCGCGTGAAACAAGAGCTGATTGTACTCACAATTATTCCGTAATTCAGTGACGAATAATACGCTCAGCCGAAGTGTCGTTGAACGAAATAAGAAACACGATCGCCCTTTATACTGTTACAATTACGAAGCGTCCTGCAGGGCTTCAGAGTAGCAATAGATCAAGTTCGAAATGGGAGGTAAGAGGAGAGAGGAACAGCGTCCTCACTTGAACTCTGGCCAGGAAAAAGTTGGTGTCAAATTACAGAAGCTTCATCTCCGATCTCTTGCAACATGAGCGTAGGGATTCTGGTTCCCATAGCGAGGGTGGCAGGGTTTAAGGGTTGTATGCGGAGCTATGTTAAATTCATGAGTACTTAGACGTAATTAACTGTAACGTCCAAATGTCTGTAAAAGCAATTAATTGCCACAACCCTTTAAACCTCCCCCACAAGGCATATGGGAGTTTAGGAGGACTCAGAGAGGTATAGCTGCAATGAAACGAAGTACGTCTTCATAGCCGCTTATAATAAAATCTAAAAATCGTTAATTTTGTAAAGAAATTCTCCATCTTATATGAAACCTCAGATTCACTACCATGTTCAAAACAGTCACTACACTTACGGCTGGCTATTGTGAAGACCGTACCTGTGTCACTTGAATCCAGTATAATCACTCTCATTGCTTCTTTAAAATAATTTTGATGTTGTTTTCCCATCTAAACATACATCTAAATTCTTCCAGTGGTCTCGTCCATTCAGGTTTTTCGATTAAAATGTTGTGGAAGATGTCCGCTAAGTTTACGCAAAGAGTATGTCAAACACATAGTGTTGATTTTTACAGAAACTACAAAATTAAGAACGGAATTTCCAAGTAAAAGTCTTTGAATATGAAGGAGCAGGTAGCGTACACGAAAACATTAAAATATACCAATAAATAATTCGTTATAAACCTACAAGATACTAGATAAAGATAAATATAAGTGATAAGGAAAATAAAATGCCGTCAACACAATTAGTATTTGTTATATCTTTAATTTGGCAACATGTTTTAACCTCAGAGGGTCATCTTCAGGCCAATGGTATAAAATACGTAAAAGCAAATGCACACAATTTTAATTATGCTCAGAAATTAGATCTTAGTTTTACAACTGTATACACACTTTTATGTATTTTATACGACCGGCCTGAAGATGACACTTTGAGGTTGAAACATGTTGCCACATTAAAGATATAACATGCACTAGTAGTGTCGAACGAAGTCACTTTATTTCTCTCATTATAAATCTAACACAACGGGATGGCAAATGTAGAAATAAATATCAGTGGTTTAATAAGGTAAAAGTTTTGTAAATAATATAGGCTACGTACTTAATGGACAGGGTGCTACCACCGTGACAACCGGTGGTTAATCCAAAGGTAGTCCCTAGAAACATGCGTAACATTATGCGACTGTATTCAATAATAATAATAATAATAATAATAATTTTCATATGCTTCACACGTTCTGCCCGCCTGTCGTCCTTGATTTAAACACTGTGATATCCGGCGTACTTAGAGAAGACTACAAATTATGGAGCTTCTCCTTATGAAACTTTCTCCTGCTTCAGCATCGTATTACGCCCTCTCTATAAAATCAAATTCTGTCACATTTAAATTAATGACTGTGTTACCTCCAATAACCACGAAAAACTGGAAACCTGTATTCCATCCGAAACGGTAAGTGGTAAAGATATACATCAGTCACGTATTGCTAACTGAACTGTAAAATGAAAACACAGGCATGTTAGAAAGCAGTCTGTGAAGCTTAGCAAAACTGATTACAGATCATTACGCCTAAAAGCAAGACAAAAATGTATTGCTCAGTAGGCTTGAAATGCACCTGTGTCCGTAGTGCCCAGCAAAACGCCAAATTAGATTCTCCACGTACATAACTACAGGCCTATAGAGTATATTCCATACTTGCGTAAAGTAGATATCTTGAAAGCAGATCACAGGCTGTAGTTCGTACGATATAAAACACCTAATGCTTGACAAATAGGACGTGCTCTTTCAGAATCATGGGTTTGCTGTTTAGGCGCCTTACATAAGCCTACGACAGAAGAGACGGACAAAAATAGGGACTGAAACTCGTTGGTTGAGTAAACACTAAGCCTTCCTATCACCTGGGGTACGGTCTCAAATTGGGTTTACGCGAGGGCCGGATATGATTCGAACATACACAGACATCCATCGCAATCCAGCCAACGGGGCGGACGGAAAGCGATAGACAGGTTTTTATTATTGGCTTAGGAGACATGGAATAGTGCAGTTAATTCTGAAGTATGTGAAACTGACAAAAGCAGGGTTTCACTGAAATCCTATCTAGCCTTCATCATTCAGTTAGGCCTATAACTATTCTCTAGCTTGTTGGAGACGGTGAAATATCGGTGTGAACCTACTAGAATATGTTTTCCTAACACGGTAAAACTGCATAAGCTAAACACTGGTGAACAGCACTCAGTTTCGTTTCAGTCATTTTAATTTACTTGGGTCCGTCCTCTTGTGGCCGACATATCACAGCTACTGCAAAGATCTTCCACTTTGTACGGAACTTTTTCTTCGGTTCCTTCCTATGCCAAGTGTCTTCCGTGTATCGCTTCACCAGATTTCTCTGGTATATGTGCAGGCCTTCCTTCATGTTACCTTGTGTGTCAAAAAATTTTATGGTACGGGTCTTCCTCCGTAACACAGACGCACGTAAACATCCGACCAGCTGGATCCACGGCTTATATACGCGTATAGGCCTCATAATTTCTATTAAGACCTTCAGCCAATGCATGCATGAAATAAGACATACAATTCCAGGCAACTGAAAGAACAGTACCGAACTAAACACCCACCTAAGGCCGTGTCATGACTCATGTGGTTAGCCGCCGGCCTCCGACCGCGGAGGCCTGGGTTCGATCCCAGGTCAGTCCATGTGGGATTTGTGGTGGACAAAGTGGCACTGGGACAGGTTTTCCCCCGAGTACTTCGGTTTTCCCCTATCAATTTCATTCAACCGGTGCTCCATTACTAGGAAATGGACAAAAAATAATACTAATCATCGTCAACTTCATCACAGGGTTGCACAATAAGCCTCAAGGCTGCCGTGCGTCCGTAGCGTCTGCTGCGGGGCCCTTCGCCCATAACAAAAACACCCACCTACACAAACACGCCTGCCACTTAAACCTTAAAGATTAAAATAACGTAACATACAATAATTCGCGTTACCAACTCACACACAACACACTGCTGCTTTACTAAAAACACCAGCTGGAAGATATCTACAGAAAACCCTCTCTCTGTTCATCTGGAGAAAAGCAGACTTTCTGAATGTTACATGCAATTTCAATTGCGCAGTGACCTTAAACAGCAGATCAAGTCATGGTGATAATAAAGTGCTACTACCGAAATGTTTCATATAAAATATGATTTTTTTTCCACCTCCTTCATTTAATTGATCCAACTGTATCCATACTATACAAGGACTAAGGGGTGACGTTCAGGAATGGAGGTTAATCGTTGATCTAACACAATAAAGAGAACAGAAAATAATTTCTGAAAACTCCCCAAAGATAAGTTTCCAAATTTCGAGCACTGTTGATCAAGGAACCTGAGACGATCGGGGTGTCAGTTTCGAGCGAAACTAATAAATATTTACACCTACTTTTCAGATGCACACTTAGAGCTATCAAAATACGAAAATAAGTTTCGGGGAATAGACTGAAGTTTAGGGCTGCCTAATTGATAAACACAAAATCCTACTAGTTCTATACAATATTTATGTCAATATGCCTGCAGAAAAGTATCTCTGGTCAGTCTTTAAACAGTCCATAATGTGAACTAACAACTCGTTACGCATAAAGTGGTATACTCCCCGCGTAGGTATTATGCTTTGTGCAGTCTAATTCCATTTGCACAAACATTTCATACAGACAGTCTCCTTGTCCTAATTTTTAAGAAACTGTGGTACAGAAAAACGTTTCTGAGTAGTGACTGTTTCATACTTCACGCTGATGACGAATATAAGGACTATGAAACTGAAAGCGCGACTACAAATTTATAAACTCAATTAAGCCTCCATCTAAATTAAATTCAGGCAGAGAACTTCTGAAATCTAATTTCAGTGATTAATTGTTATCACTTTTGTTTCCTCCATTATGTATTATTAATGCAGATTATTTAGAGCTATATTATGATAAAACACTGTGTTCTTAACACAGATGTTGTGTAAAACGGCCGTTTTAGTAAAATGATGATTAAGAAATTTCAATTTTATCTCGCGCAATACATTCTTATCATAGTTAAACACGAACAGTGAAATATGTTGTGTAATACCACTCAGAGTTAATTTACAGTGCATGAACAACAGGAATACTGGTAAGGAGAATACAAAATGAGAGGAAAATTAAAGAAGATATTTTCCAAGATGTTTGCTGAACCTTGACTTATTATGTTCAAAGTTTCGCAGGAACTGCACATCCTTGGAATTTCTTATCACTTTGTTGCCATGAACACCAAACCTGTAGTGAAGAGACGTGTTTAGCGACGACAGAAAGACACTGCAAGTCACGGCTCACTCAAAATAAAAAATTTCACTGTTCCTGAAGTCTCCTGCCAAGGGTTAAGAAATTAATAGAAAACAAGAAAAAAATATGCGTACCTGTTACGAATGAAAAAGGAAAGCACTTAAGGGTCTTATAACTCCATTTTGCACGAACGTATGGCCAAGAGCCTCTAGTTGCCTACATCCTAAGTGTCCCTCAGCAACAAGGACTTAAGACACGAAGTTGAGAAACTATTTTGTCTGGGAAGTACTCTGGGAATCAATATGTAAGTGAAAGCTTTTAAAAAGTAACATAATTTCGTGGAACTAAAACTGCGTGCATAATTTTGTTTTACGTTAAGTATATGTTACATCAACTTCTGGGAACAACCATCCCGTGGTGTTATCGCAGCTACATAGTCAACAGAGAGAAAGAGTCAAACACAACTGTTTATTTATTGAGTCTCTTTGTGAGAGAGAGAGAGAGAGAGTGTATGTGTGTGTGTGTGTGTTTTCTTTCTTTTTTTTTGCCTGGGTAATAGATCATTCAGTTTTCTACCAATAATATTGCGCTTTCTTTTCACTTCCTTGACCAGTCTTTCGTTTTGTCCTTGCTCGATTAAATACCAGGTGTTTTTCTGTTCGCTGGTTGCCTCTAAATGTGTTTTATAGGGGATTTGTTTCAACTTTTTTTTTCATGTACAAAGCCTTGAGTTCGTCTTTAACCCTTAAGTTCTTTGCTTTGATTTTAGTGTAGTGTGCAGCGAAAGAAGTACCAGACACTTCTACGTGGGTCTATATTCAAACTTTTTTTTCGAAATACATCGTTTATTGAAATAAACGTTACAGTTGCATTTTATATAAGGACTCAGTGCGTACCGCGCTGTAAGCACTCTCCACTTCGGTTATAAAAACCAATCTCTTAATGTTTTATAAGGCAAAATTTGCTGTTTTTTTTTCTGAGATCCGTACAAAACACATAAACGCAATGTGGGCACCATGTAAAATTTTTTAATGTTAAACGTGGTGGTACGTAAAGTTAGCGCTAGGCCTTAAAAGGTTAATATCTTTCCTTTGATATGCTTGTGCTTACTGACTACAGTAAATACACAGATGTGCTCCACTCTTTCTACCTGCTGACAATTTATATCAAGTTTGAGTAACAAATAAACCTGAAGATTTGTTAAGGACTACGGCAATTGGAAAAGTTTGCTTAAAATCGGACAAAACGTCGGGCAATTCACATGAAGATATAGGTGCATTTATGACAATATCTCGATGAATTCTTCCTCGATAGAGAAAAATTTAAAAAATGTAAAGAAATTCACAACACACATTTCACATCAAATACATTCGTTCGGAAAATCGTGCTGGGTTACGATATAATTAAGAAAAATACGGCAGAGCCTTACAACATGCAGACGACCAAACATAATATGCTGCAAAGGACGTTCGACAATATTTAATACATACTGCTTCTGACTGGATAAGACATTGAGCTAGAAATGCATTTTGAAGGACGGATAACCAAGGGAAAAATACAGGCAAAAAATACAGGCAGATTTTCAAGCAGATTCAAGTTTTCTGAGACATGACGCCGTGTCGACTGATTGTTACCGAAGTTTCAGGAAAGCCTGCTCTCCATCTTCCAGGCAGTACAGTCCTCTTGGACCACCCTGAAAATGGAAGTAGAAAAGTCGTCCGAAACTTCGGTAACTATTTACCAATTGACACAGCGTCATATCACCGAATACTTGGATATTCAACAAGACTGCTCTGCTAAACCACAGTCTATAAATATGTTCACATTTCTGTTATATACTTGTATTCCTGGTTTACAGCTTCAGAGATTTGTTACTATTGACTAAAAACTCCTTAAAAAATTGTAGACTTTAGAAGATCCAGCAGCAGTGAAGGCAGACCTTCAGCAAGCAGACCCTTGATAAAGTTGACTACGCTGTTTGCCTACTTTATCTCTCATGAATGGACCGACTACAGCAATCATTCAACTGACGAATCCAGTTAACTGGAACCAGCAGCTAAATTTATGATTCCACGTAAATTTGTGGAGATGAATGTGCATATTTTAATGGAACTCCAGAATATACCTTTAACGGATTGGACTCTATACCCTCTTGTCTTTCCTGCAAACTTCGAAAGCAAAGAGGATCTAAAAGTGCTTCAGAAAGTATACGATTCCTCAGTCTTTAAACATAAATCGGACGTAAATTAACAAAAACGAAATAAATGTCATGGGGAGCCTTTCTTGATCAAAACGTTCGCTCCGCTGGTCAACAGATTTCCCGGTATTTATGCAACGCACAGATATAATAACCGTGTTTCCAACAGTGTTCTACTCCGCCAACAGCTTCACTGTCACACTTACAAAAACCTGTCCTGGGCCAGCTTAACCCACACAGCTTATTTACACCACATAAATAACGAAATCTGATTGAGGCGTAGCTTAAAACCTTAAAACGGGCGAACTACGTACTAGTCAACGAATATTGTTAATAGAATTTTTAAATGGTTAGATCGTTTCATAGTGCCCATTTCTGCGCTTAATCCTCACATCCCGCGTGTTTGCGTGTTGCCGTTCCATGAAATTTTAAAGAATGCTTTTAGAGTACGATTTACGATGTACATAACCAGTGACGCAATGTACCGGACAAAATGTGTATTACAATAATAAATTTATCTACAATTTGTTAATTCGTATATATAATTATCGCTAAGGTGCTTTTAGAAAATTTTTCGAATAAAACAGGGGAAAACTCTTCGCAATTTTTCACTATGTTATTTACACCATGCATTTTTATAGAATTATTAACTAGAAAAGTACCAACAGTAACGCACAAATTTAATATATGTGACACACAGACTTTAGAGGTTCACTTTCACTCCAACATGTTTCGGTGCAGTATATACCACCATCGTCAGGGAGAGAGAGTTCACATCGAAAGCTGAGGCGCCACTGGTGAGATAAAGTCCTTCCTGCTATGTTCAAGCACACAGCATGTGTGGCAATTCATTGTGCAGCTACGCAGACCTGCGTTAGCGTTAAGCTTTCAGGCAAAATGGAATTTAATTGAATTGTATAAAAGGCACATACTATGGGTGAGGGGAGGGAGAGAGACAGCGACAGAGAGAGATATTACAGTATGCAGTTAAGTGCTTGGGGTGTGCAGGCTCCTGTCATGAATGCAATAACTGTTAGCGAGGCACTACCCAGAACCTTTAGAAATTACAGTGGCAGAAACTGCTAATACTTGGGACCCAAACACTGCACAAATTTGTGAGAGGAAAACGCAGCAACAGTAATCTAATGACGAATGTGTATGTATGTATGTGTGTGTGTGCACTTAATTACTGCAAAGTAGAGTGAGGATTTTCAAAATTCTTCAAAGACTATTTAAATAGTGTATAAAATTAAAGTTGTTATGCATCTTCTCTGAACAGCTAAATGTACCGTTTCTTATTTAATAGTAAATTAATCATTTTTAGGTTGTGATAAAATTAATAAAATGACATAAAACAAGATTTTTGTTTGAATTAAATACGACAGCAAACATTACGCAATTTTAAATATGGAAGTTCTAATGGCGGTGAAGATACCAAATTTGGTCTTTTACAATATGACAGCATGTATTCTGGTAGGTGTATATCAATGTTTCGGGCGAACTTACTGTCTCCATCTTCATAACCGAAGTGATGAAGATGAAGTATGCTTTTACCAATCGTTGTTATCCACTTTAAAAACGAAACGGTGTCATAACCTGGAATACCACACGAATTAACAGCAGAAAGTTTCGAATCATAGCTTCGAATAGAATTGTACGTACCTACTCGTACATTGACAGTTTTTAAGGCTTTATTCTAGGCGTCACCAAATGTTTCTAGTTAGCAGAGTACCTTAGCTTCATGCAATAAACATTAGCCAGATATGACACAAAGTCTCTAAGAATTACATTGTATAACCTGCTAGTAGTGTGGAATTAATGCGTAATACCATCAAAATTTTACTTTTTTGTTCCATCATTAAAAATCTGCCGATACTGGTAACGGTAAATGGCACAGCAAAAAAAATTTAAAACTGAGAGAATTTTGTTATATTGATTGTGTACGACACCTATGATATGACGGCCCTTATTTGATATTAAAAGGCGGAACTTTAGCATTGATTCATGAACACCAGTGTTCCGCGGGAGTGTAATTTGGAACCACCGCTTTGCACTACGTCCAAGCAGCAGACATACGTATTTAACTATGGAAATGTATCCATATTTTAACATCATAAACTGTCTACATTACTTTCATTGTCTGTATGTGAGTTTCATTCGAGGTCACAAGAGAGACTTTATTTAATTTCGCAGTTAGCCCTTAAGGCGCCTATCCTGCAGTTTGTACGACACGCATTTTTTCACCCGCTGTATACTTTGTTTAAGAATAAATGCTTTCAAAACGGCGACAGTCACGCAGAAATTTATAGATCCCGTTTACTGACACACAGTACGTTCTGTGAACCAATGAATGGTCAGTTCATGTAAACAGCTCTGTTTATGCGACTGTAATGTTGGGTCAGTAGAGGTTGTAACACTGATGATCAGACGGGGAAGAAAGGAGAAGAAATACGAAAGAGAAGTAAACGAAGTGGAAAGAAGCGATAACGTAGAAGACACAAGTGGATATAAATGGTCTGGGAAAAGAAGTGGGCAGCAAGAATAGAAAGAAAAGGATTACGAACGTTGGGACTGCCGGATGCGCAAGAACAGGAACAAAATAAAATGGGCGAAGGGGAACTGGCAAGGCACTGTATTAATTTAAACAGAAGAGATGAAGGCATTTTGCAAATATTGGACTCCTATGAACAGGTTCACCACCAAAAACTTGCAATAAATCCCAAATATAAAAACACTCCTGCAGGTTTCGGCTATTCTCCAAGGCATCTCCAGTGAGTATCAACATTTAAAGACGTATACAGCGTTGTTATACAGATTTGTTAGTTGTAAATGGTATAATGCATTGTGCCAATATGCTATTCAAACATCAGCGTATAGTTTTGTATCAAAATTATGTTAAAATTATTATAACACAAGACAGTTATTAAAATCTGCTATATCCGGACTTCCTGAAATAGTGAAACCTCTTCCAATTTAATCGAGTGGTAAATCCTGTATGTTGACTGAGCGTGTATACACCATGAACTGTCATTTCGTAGTCACCCCACAAATGAATCATAATCTACGTTAGTTTACAATGAAATGAACAAAGCTCAACTACACAATACCTTTTAATATAATTCTAATTTTACCATGAATATTAACCCAAAATATCAATTATAATTTTTCCTGATTCTGGCATTCGTTTGCAGACACTTAGCAAATAACAGGTATGCTTAACTTCTGATTACAGCTAACGTCGAATTTACCTTAATGAATTCAAGTACCGCTGCATGAAGAAATTTCAAGTGGAAAATATACTTGAAATTAATCACGTACTCAAATATGAAAACTGCATACTGATAAACGAGATGAAGCCAGGTGAGAAATATCATGTTACTGTAATCAAACAGGCTGAAAACGAAGGGAGGGCTGGAAAGAGGATTCCACGGTTGGTGCACGCATTTATATTCCTAATACGTAAAGACATAAGAAGTTGTTTTCTGAGGCTGTAATTACTATAGAGTTTGTACTCCTTCAAGTGGCAAGTGTGTGAATACTGCGGCTGGCGAAATGATTAAGTACCGCCGTCTCTTTCAAAGTACTTGCCAGAGTTTCGCACGAAGTGGCACAAAGAACACACTAAAACATCAGTCATGAAGTCAAGTTCTGTAATTCATACCATTCACAGTCCAACATTTAGCCTCATTTTACCTCAAACTTAACACTAACAACTGGTTCCGGTTTTCTCATTTTGTGTCAGCTAGTCTTGCAATATTTTAACTAGGGTTTACTTAGGGAGCATTTTCTGTAATACAGTTCAGTAAATTAGCAGTAACATTAGTACCAGCAGTAGTAGTAGGGCAGCAAATAATACTACCATTACTACTACTATTGCTTCTGCTGCTAGTACTACTACTACTACTCCTCCTTCTCCTACTACTAATCCTATTCCTACTCCTAGTACTACTACTAATATTCCTACTGCTACTACTACTACTACTACTACTACTAAACACCTGGTACTTACTACTGTGTACTGCTTAGGCATAATATATGTATATTTTTAAATTATAATCCATTAAAGTACTGATCATGAATAGAGGCCACTTAAATTAATCATCCACTGGCTAAATTTCCTACCACTGTACACACTAATCATCGGTACAGTCTGACAGTACAGTACAGTCCAGTATACCAGTAAAGTCTTGTAGCACAAAAAGACGGAGTCGTATTGGCATGCTTCCCTGGCAAGTCTGCCTATGTAATGTGAGATGAAATGTTGCTGGCCCTGGCATGGTACTGCTACAGATGCATATAGCATTCCGGGTGCACCCAGACCACATGTCAAATTGGCTTCCGTGAGGTCCACCTTTCATGTCCTATCACATATGGTTAGTCGCCAACTGAGAATCTTACTTAACAGCATTCAAGCACGAATACTAAAGTAATGCGCGGAAAATACAAACAGGAAATGATTATTCTGAGAATTATTTTACTTACCGTAGGATGGTGTCAATATATAGGCCTACTCTCAATATATGCTCCGTTCTCGTGGTATGGTTGTAAAGAAAGTAACAAAGGAAAGAGCAACGTCCAGTTTGTATTTTCTTTTACGATTCATAGTTATCACTGCAGCACCGTGTCAGAGAAGAAATTCTGTGTATTCTGGAAAACTGTGAGTCTCTCTGCAGAATTTAAGGCTCTGCTCTGTTCAGCGTGCTTCCTCCTCCCATCATCATCATCATCACTTCGCTCTGATTCTATCACCGAGTTCAATATCACACACACACACACACACACATACACACACACACACACACATATATATATATATATATATATATATATATATTCGCTTTGCGCTTGTTTGTCTCTGTGAAAAATTAAATATTATTCCCTAAAAAGAACTCTCGTGTCCGAGGTCGCAAAAAATAACAGAACCTCACGTAATTGCATCATGTTCGCTCTGAAATCTAACAAAGAGAATGCGCCAGCAATTTACGTTACGCGAGATGAAGCCCGGGCTTTGATAGAGTCCGGTCCTGTTAAATACACTCCGAGCAGTTCTCTGAAACCCATGGCAAAGGATCAGCAACCCCTGACGCCATTTCTTTATCACAATCCATACTTAGTGCGCGTTGTCGATGCGATCAATGGTTGAAAAGCGATTTGCGGACAGTATCGTCCGTCCAGTACTTTTCTGTCTGAATGCCCATCTGCCATTCTACTGATATCCTTTAACTTTACTATTTATATCGGATGTTCCTCTATACCAAGAGGTTTTGTCCCCGGCATAAAAGAGGCGAGGGTTTGTAGGCTTACAGCTGACAGGCCGACAGTAATGTCTCGCAGTTACCGGTTTGTGTGTCTTATAATTTACTTCCATGGGAAGTATCCTAATTCCTGTAAAATTTGAAGTGCATGGTGCGATGTACTCACCAAATGTTTAGAAAATTCCGTTTCCTCTGAATGTTTGTTGCTTCGATGAACATGTCTCTCAATATTAACTGTTTCGAGGAACTGCTTACTCCTTTGCAGTAAATTAGAGTAGACAGCCTGCTGGCACTGAGAACCAACGGCTTAGAAACATAATCGCCTTCCGCCAAATCCTTGTCAACAAGACGTCGTTGAGCTGTCCTCTGATTTCCATTTTCCATACGTGATCAGTAGAATCACGAAGACGATCACGTGAGGTCTTAAGTGACCTCCGTTCTTGCACTTTACTGTGACGAAGATGACAACAAGGAATGGGCGGGAGCAGAGAAGAATGGAGGAAGGAGGAAAAACCGTAGTCTGCTTGCAAAATATAAAATAAAAGATAAACATCCTGGGTTACGACATGCTCAAAAAACTTCCCGCGTCATATACAGTGCTAGCGAAGTGGGGGAGGGGGAGTCTGTATCATAGATCACTCACGACCTTTCCAAGTAACTCAGTCGTGACAGCGCAGCTGCAGGGTCCCCAAATTTGTTATCACTACTATAATTCGCAGTTTGCCCTTAGGCTGTTAAGTCAGCAGGTAGATGTTAAAACCCTGGTTATTATAATCATCACCATTACATGTTAAGATTTCTCCGTGTTCACAATAATTATGTATGATTTTTTCTTGCAATTACTTTTAATCTTGAAATTACACTGAGTTTAAATGTGACACTTGTATTTTGTCTTGTATTTCGCTCTGCCCGTGTGTCGATTTTTTCGTCTTTGCACTTGTGCTGTCTTTGTAAAAGGCTATTAGCGGTCGAGTTAGCGTGTAAATAAATACAGAAATAAACTCTATTATTATTATTATTATCATCATCATCATCATCATCGTCTCCTTTACGCAGGGTGTTCACACTTACATGCCTGAAACAAACCATGTTTCTAGGGTATACAGTGTCGCAGCTATTTCGCGCGTACTGTTAATGGTGCACATAGCGCTGTTTTCAATATTAAACTCCTTTGTGCTTCTACATTAGCACTTTCCGAAGTATATGTGCTGTGCCCAATATAGCTGTTTTCTGCAGTTCCTTGATATCGTGCTTTCCCGGTATGCTGCTCAAGTATTTTCTGAAGGATTTTGAAATGGTTACAGTTGCCCCTGTTATTACTGGCGTCACCTTTGTTTTTGAGTGCTTAAAGCACTTCACAGACTCATGTGACCCTGCATTTACAATTCATAACAACGGAAAAGCACATTAAATAATATATATATATATATATATATACCTGAGAATTTCGTTTCGAAAAGACACCCAGCTAGAAGGCTGCGTTCACTGAATGTCAGGGTGTAATATCAGTACTGCTGCTCCTTCGATATAATCCGTTTTCCTCTCTCACGCAGGGGACAGAGCAGAAAAAAAAACAAGAATTTTAGCATATTTCACCAGCCTACATAGAGCAAAGTCCTAATGTTCCCTCGAGACACATGGCGTATGTTTCCTTCCAGAACCTTCCCAATTCGTTGCTTTCAATAACATTTCCACGTCACGAAAGGAATTAGAAGCTACGATCCAAATACTCGAAAGACTGAAAAATTGCATGTGCGTGTCTTCGTTCAGTGACGTAGAAATGATTGGCGAAATGTAGCTGGAACAACGCACACGGTCGGATAGAGTCAGAGGAGGCCAAGTGCGTTGTCTGAGTTACAGTCGCCACACCACATCCCAGACAGAATGTTACAAATACCCTCATGAGGCGTTTTCAGTCTTATGTTACGACGTTATTGCTGTGGTACCCTTACATAAATTCGGTACGGTATCTGTTCCACACAGCAACTGACACAATTGCCGAATTTCAGTAGCAAGAAACCGCTTCTCAAACTGTCCTGATTCCGAAGAAGGTAAAACATGGATATGACCGAAAACCATTACTGATCTGTCCTACGTTGTGAAACTAATAGTACGCCAGCAAAATGCGAAATTTCAACAGCTCTACAAAGACCAGCGCACACTAAACTCAACCGAAAGAGAAGGAAAAGAAACGAATCGATTTGTCAGTTTCTGGCGCATACTGGAACGAGCGCTTAGAAACGAAATCCAGCAGAACAGCTTCCCAGATGGTTTTATGGCGTAATATGTGATGACAGAAAACACAGTGGATAATACAGAATACCTTACAAACAGTGTGGTTTGTTGATGGTAAAAATAAAACAACTGATTGTTAACAGCCCTTTAGTTATCTGTTAAATAAGCACAAACACTGTTAAAATTAATAGTAATTTATTTTTGAGGACAACTCACAGAACATTTAAAAACACAAAATTATCAATTTTTATGCGACAGCATTAACACCCTCTCACCAACTCTGAGGTCAGATGTCTCGGACCTATGTCTATTCCTTCTTTGGGAAATAAATTTGGAACATTTTTTTTCCAAAGAACAATTCCAATTAACGATTCATTAGTTCTGTAAGTGTGAGTCGGGACAGAGTAGTCGATATAGTGACTAGGTTAGGGGCTGGGGATCTGAGGTTCGATTCCAAAACATCTACAAAATCTAACAGCCAAATCAGAAAATTAGCACTAATTCACAACAAAGTTAGCAAAAAGTCAATATGCAATCCTTAATTTTTAACGTGAAAGTGTAATAGCATAATATCCGATTACAACATTAGCAAGAATACATAAAACAGGCAACTTGTAGTCGCACAGGAAAACACACACACACACACACACACACACACACACACACACACACGAAACAACATAACGAAAAATACACGATGTTAGTTCAACAGCTAACAGAACTGCCAAACAAGATAACACAATTTAAGAACGTGCTAACAGCAACGCTCAATTAATTACATAAAATAATGGTACAAAAGGGGCAGAAAATAAAAGACAGTTTTTGCAGTTTACGACGTACCTAACTTAATTAAAACCTTCACATGAAAGATCAGCGTACGAGCCACTACTGTAATGTTTGTTTAAGTGTTCTGACTTGCTTACTGGAAATATTAATATCATAGCATATAAAATTTGCAACTGTTGCAAATCTAGCAGCAGTTATCTTTTAAATAATACACAAAACTGTGTGAAATTCCTAACGTCACGTACCGAAATCCGATACTGATAGTGTCAATCAAAAAGGACAAAGTCTCGATCCCACGAAAATATTAACCCTTTAAAGACGAAGCGTATCTGTTTTATACAAGGACTCAGTGCGTACCGCGCTGTAAACACTCTCCACTTCGGTTATAAAAACCAGTCTCTTAATGTTTTATAAGGCAAAAGTTGCTGTTTGTTCTGAGATCCGTACAAAACACATAAACGCAATGTGGGCACCACGTAGAATTTTTTAATGTTAAACCTGGTGGTATGTAAAGTTACCGCTAGGCTTTAAAAGATTAATGAAAAAGAGCAGCAAAATAATGTCTTCTAACTTGCAAAGTAGCCTATGTAATTTACAATCTGAAATAAGCGTAACATGGACTTTGAGAAAAAGAAGATTAAAACATACAGCCGCAAAGTTAAGTTGGGTGCGTTTTAGAGCACTGAGATCATCTGTCGACGATGGTAATGACTATGATACAAGGTAAGTACAATGGAGTGGAATTTGTGGCAGGAAGTTCAGTAGAGATCACACGCATACGCCAAAATAAAGTTGACTTGACAAGATCCACCTACATATTTCTTTCTGAAATCATTTTATCTTAAATTTACCTTACTAGGTTCAGAAGTTGTAATGACCCTCCGAGGAAAAGATTGCTGCAGTTGGCAGTACTGTAATGTACCCGATTCCCCTAGTCGTTAACCCCCCCCCCCCCCCCAATATCCTTGCGCCCTCGTATAGAACTCTGTTGCAGCATCAATTCAACCTGACATGGAATAGAGTAGGCGGTTTCCTGCTGAGACATGGGTAAGGCAGAACAGCTATCAATCTTTGCCCCATACAACCTCAGCAAGCAAGTTCAGTATGTGCTGCATTAACCCAATGGTGTATAAATGCTACCACATTTATAACACTCTCCACCTCTGGAACTGTAGCAGGGCTACCAATCGCTAATCAAGTAAAATAACTCACAACAAAATTCAGCAAATTTTAAAATTACAACTTGGTTTCATAGAACCATTTTCAATCATAATATACTCGTATTTTATGTACCGCAATATTTTAAGCCAATGCGTGCAGATTTTGTAAAACAAATCTACATTTTAAAGCAATATTAATGCTTTAGTACTCTAAAGTCATGTCTTTCTCAAAGAGCTGATAAGTTCTTCGCCCCTCCCCTTGTATTATTTTCTGCTTAATAGTTCCATTCACCGTTCAATTAATCGGAACACATCACAGCCTTAGGTATAATCAAATCGATTCCGACGTTCTAAAAACAAACCCCCATCAAGTGTAGTGCACTGTGACACTACAGAATAGGTCCTTTATAAAATAATTTATAAATTCTGCTATATCTGACAGTCGCGGGTTCGATTCCCGATGGTGTCAGTGGATTTTTTTTCGTTGGCACAATCCTGTCGGTCGCACTATGGCCCTGGGGTCGACTCAGCCTCTAACAGAAATGAGTACCAGCAATATTTCCTGGGGCGTAAAGGCAGCCGGTGCTTAGGGCTGACAACCTTACCACCTTCAGGTGCCGACTGTCTAGAAATCTGAGAGCCCGTAATGGGACTACTTTACCTTTGCTATATCTGACAACTGGAACATGTGCAAAGTCCTTACCGAGTTAACTTCAGAGACGCGTAGAGTGATCAGTCTAATTTCGAAGAATAAGATGTTAATTCGTTTAACATTAGAAATAAATTAGATCTTGCACTATTACTTTCCCTGTACAAGGTCTCGTAACAAAAATACTACTGTTCTCTGTCCTACCAACACTGCCAATGTTAACTTCCCTCTTTAACACCCACTTCTTCCATTTCTATTTTCTCCTTACTCAAAATACAAGGACGTTTGTAATTACCTTTAAAGGAAATTCTTTACACGGTTCGTTAGCGCTGTTTCTTCCAAGCATGAAGAAGCTGGCTGGAAACATCTGCCTTAGGTCTCACTACAAGTAACTGTCCTTGTCCACGGTCCACGTATCCTTCAGTAATAATTAATTGAAGAGTTTCAGCAACTGACGTAACTTGGAATCACCACAGGACAGGAGAAAACTTTTTCCATCAGCATCACAGAACACATAGCTCCCACAATAAATAGAACATTCTGGATATGATCTGATTATACGTACCCTAAAATAATATGGAAGAGAACTGGCGATTATACAGTGTATTCAAATGAGAATTGCAAGTTCTCACGCGATGGTTCTTTATGTTCTTACGCCGTGTAATACAAGCCTGTGTTTCTTACGACGTTTCAGACAAGCATGCTGCTTCCAATTTCGCGGTGACTGAAATTGGTCCAGGTGCATGATAAGTGATTTGGAAGCAAATCAATCTAGAATCCACCTTAAGCAAATTCAGTCACACCGCAAATGGAGGGCGCACATTCCTCTGACACGTCTGAACGAACTTACATTACACAGTGTAAGCTACACACTCACAATTCCAATGATAAGAATGACTGGAGCAAAACTCCTTGCCTCAACATGTCTCCATGGCGCGCAAGGACAGCTTTGCCTTTAAGTAAGTATTTAGCTGACAAAGTAAGCTAATAAACGTGAATAAAATAGAGATTTAACGGTATCAAATTTCAACATGATATTTACTGTTCAGAGGCCCACACGGAGTTAATAAAACAAACTGTCGTTTAACACCAAACAATGTGTACAGTACAAGTCACAAATAGGGCAGAACGTTGTCTGCTGTTAATTGTTCCTTCTGCTAGCCTCAACACTCTGCACCAGCACCAGATCGCTGACACGCCAGTTTCTGCTGTCAGCAGCAGGAGCTGTTTAGTATCTTGGCAACGATGCTGTAATTAATACAGCCGGAAAGTCGGTCAGTACTGTCGCACTACAAGTTACATTCACGACTCAAGCATCTAGATGGAAGCATTTAAATACGAGAAACACAATGGTCTTATGTGCCTGCTACAAATTCCTTTAATTCTTGCATAAAGCTCTAACCATCGATAATTAGAATAGTTTTGGTGTTGTGCTTCAACAGCGAAGTTTAATTACTAAAACTTGCGAGATTTAGGGTTCTTTGTGTCTGCTTTCTCTAGTATAAGTAAGGAAATATTCCGATAATAAGATAGAAATATTCGGATAATAAGATAATTTTCATTTTTAGGAAAAAACTAATTTCAAATAATTCCGAATGGTCCGTTTTCCATGACGTATGAACAACTGAAAGAATTTCCGGCATATTTCGTATTTCGGATAAATGCAATTAAAATGTACTAAAATATATTTATAGCTGTGCATGAAGTAATAAAACTGAGGATCTACTGAAAGAGCTCTTGATGTAAAATAATCAAATCCCAACATTCGAATCACAATTTGAGATCCGTTAATTTTATGAACAATTTAAATAACCTTTGCTTTTGCGACATAATCATAACACATTTCGGCAAACAGCTATTTCGAAAAATAATAACTGTTTTTCTGAGACTCCGAAACATGAAGACAATGTGTGTGCGTGTGCAAAATACGTAATTCTGAGTATTACAGCAGGTGGCGCGCAAAATGACCATTGGTTTTGAAACGGTGGTATTCAGGAACACGGGTTCCTGCTTTCAAAATAAATGGTTTCTTTACGATGCCTTCAAACTTATAATTTTCCTTAAATTACTAAGATACATATACAAACGTGTAACTCATAACAAATGTGATTACTGCTGAAGTTCTGTAATTTATTTCAAACATCTTTTTCTTGTTCACTTGGGCATGGTACCTCAAAGAGGGAAAGTGATATTACGCCTGCAATATTCTGATCCTACTACAAGCTACATAACGCAGTCGGAGAAGATGCCGCTCTATGAAGGCGCCCCCCATAAATGCAAGGAATTCTAAAGCAAGAAGACGCGAGGTTATGAAGCAATTGTCTGGCTCATTACGGGAACTGGTGACAGACCCATATAAACTGTATAATAAACCTCCGTAAACAGTCGAGCACAACTTGTATAATTAAAAACCTCAGCTACATGTTTCGACTTCTTATGAAAGTCATTATCAGGCTGTACAGTAATTTAAGCATTCAATACACAACACGTATATTGTATGTTGTACGTATATTGAATCTTTAAATTGCTGTACATTCTGATGATGGCTTACATAAAAAGCTGAAACACGTGGCTGAGGTTTTAAAATATACAAGATGTGATCCACTATTGCCGTTATTGTTTATGTATAAATGCGGAACGGGATGAACGACATAAACACAACAAACCCTTCTGTTTCTATAAAAAAAACATGTAACTTCCTGTCGATGGTTGACAGGTTCTCTACAAAGAAACTCTTCCGTGAGGTTACTAGATAGAGACACCCAAATAAATCATGTGGAAAATACTGTTGGTTAAGTTGAGGCCCATTTCTAAGTAACAACCCCTTCAGTTTTCCAAGTTTTCCACGGATGATTTGGGACACGGAATATACAACTCTGCTTCAAGCGCAACTATGTCATGAAAAGTTTACTCTGTATACGGCATTTCTATCGCAAATGTTCTCTGCTCCAGAGCGCCAATACTGTCCCTGAATGCCGCCCTTCCTCGTATTCAGTGAATACCGGAGATCCTTTTCTCGGGGTCAAGGGCGTGAAAATGACCACTCATCTCCATCTAAAGCAGCGGTTAAAAATGAGAGGCGGTATTCCTCCACTTCCCCATACGACTTCATGTAGTGAACAAGGAATAATTGTGGACAGTGGGTTGCTAGTGGCGTAGATAATATATGGAAAAATTGCCCGAAATTCCCAATAATTACGTACTGTCCAAGCAAGCTGAAACAATATAAAATTCAGGAAATAAAAGAACACATTCATAGCTTTTATTGTAAAAACATAACACGTCACACCGTTCATCATTCTCGACCCAGTGTTGTATAAAAGTTTAACTTCAACTAATTTGCACAGACACTGAATATTTCTTTAGAATTTCTCTGAGATTTTAGCGTATCGGCATGTTTACAGAGTTTACTTAACAGATCCATTGTCAGTCTAACCGAGTTAAACCCGGCGACCCGGCGTGGCCATTCTATAAGCCTGGCACCATCAATCCACTTTCAGTTGAATCGTGCAAAAAGTACAGAATTGTAGCTCTTCACTTGCAAACGCCTTCTCACAAATTTCGCTTGCAAATGTTTTCTTCTTTACGATCTTTAAAACCACCGGCAGAACAAGTGAATGTTCCCGGCTAGTGGATCTTGTTAACTGCCGTGATGAACGCACGAACGCTTATTGGAAGATCGAGGCTGTCTCCTTAGTAACAGGCCCTCATACTGAACGTTGCCTTCACAGAGACAGCAAACCTCCGCAGACAGAATCTGACACGTGTATATTTAATATATTGAACGTACGTTCGCCCTGAAACTTCGTGGAAGCTGCCTCTGAACAGTAATTTGTTTTCGTGGAAACACATAACGTGACCTCCTGTGAATTCGTCACCATTTTTGATGCTTGGACTACATTACAGTCAGTGTGGTAATCACACATCAAATATTCGTGCATTACAAAGTCCGAATTTTATTTATTTATGTTATAGAACTTTTACTGGTGTAAGCAGCTTCAGCTTTTAATTAATTTTCAAATATATAAAAATAAGTTGATAATGACTGCATATATCCACTTAAAACATTAATACGTAACTCAATGAAAACAAAAACTAATAACGGTATGATGTCTAAAGGAAGGACAAAATAGTTTCAAACATAAACACAAAAATAAATTATATTTGTGGCTCATGAATTCATCTAAGCCGATCCCAGTGGCCGCGCCGTCTAAGGCGTAGGTCTGCGGCCAGGCGCTTGCTGGGATCGTGGGTTCAAATCCCACCAGGGACATGGATGTTTGTCTTGTACATTGTTTGTGTTGTCACGTAGAGGTCTCTGCGATGGACCGATCCCTCGTCCAGTGGAGTTCCACCGACTGTGGTGTGTGCTTGAGTGTGATCAAATGAAATTACAAAAACCCTCGACACCTATTGTGAACAAGTAGAAAGAAAGAAAGAAAGAAAGAAAGAAAGAAAGAA
>BLKM01008984.1:0-27870 GCA_013340265.1 Coptotermes formosanus | reverse complement strand
CTCTCCATGTAATCACTGGCCTTTAGCGTGCTCGGAGCGACAGACAAATATAAAGCGCGTAGCCAGAAGGAAGGTTCCCTACGCTGAACAAGGGTTACAACAAAGGGAAAGACCCACGCAGACCTGCTGAGTAATTTCGAAATCGATAAGCAAGCACTTAAATTTACTTGATTTTAAATGACAGCTTGACAGGCTAAAATTGGAGGCAGAAGCTGTAATACCGACCGAAGAGTAGGTACGTGACACTGCTATATAACGAGTGATTTTTCTAGGCACTCATTGTCACCTGAGGTACGTTAGTGTTATTATAGGAATTACTCGCTACTGGGAACACAATTCTTTGGCTTCTGTATAAAACGACGGAGTCGCAGGGTCGAATTCCCCTGAGGGCATGGATGTTTGTTGTGTTTGTTGCGTGTTGTGTAGGTAGCGGCCCCTGCGACGGGCCGATCACTCGTTCAGAGGAGTCCTGCCGGCTGTGTGTGTGCATGTGAGTGTGTTTCTGTCTCTCTGTGTCTAATTGCATGTGATCTAGAAACCTTAAAACGATGCCGTCTAGGCCAGAGTTGGGTTGTTGCGCCACAGAAAAATAAGACATACAATGTACGTATAAATGCAAAATTAAGGCGCGTTCGCGTAAAAATTGTTGCTGGGGAAATAAATAAATATTAAATATTAAAGTCTGTATTCCTGCCTCAGTTATCTGTTATACAAATTCCATCTTTTCTGCGCCGTATTATATTTTCATCTGTGACTCCTCTGGCTGTACCGTACAATTAAATATTATCTCATGACCGACACGATATTCGGGAAAGCGCTATTGAACGTAAAATTTGTTTTCTTTTCCTCTACAATTTTTTAGAAACATGTTTCATTCTGAGAACAATTCAGACAGCTATTATAATAGATGTATATTGGTCTTCATGCAAATTAGCCGTTATTCTTGTGAGATTTTAATGAAACCTGAATTTTCTCGACAAATTTTTAAAAATGTTCCAATATGAAATTTCTTGAAAATTCCTACACTTGGAGCCGAGTTATTCCATGTGGAGGAATGGACAGACGGACGGACAGACAGATATAATGAAGCCAAGAGTCGCTCTTCGGAATTTTGGGAAAGCGCCCATAATGTCCTGTACGAAGATAAAGTAAAGCAGTACGGAAGTACTGTGATATGATAAATAAATACAACATACAATCTACATTTCAGATATTTGTGACTTTTCTTATTAATCCTGTAAAGACGAGAAATAACCTGAATTTTATTTAAAGAGTTAGCTCCTACCGCTCAGTAAACACGTTCCCTCTCGTTTATAAAAGTCATCTGATGTATGTAAAAGTAAAGTTGTTCCTTTCAGCACAATGGAGACGTACAGAGGGCGCAGAAATGATCAACTTAAAGGCGCCTTTCGGGACTACGAGAAGGCGCCTACAAAGTACAGAATTATCCAGCAACAGGATATTGAAAATGTGTCGCTGAAAAGGAATGTGGAATAAAAGGCATGAAAAAGCAGATTCAGTGACTGAACTTAATTGACCAGCCTCTAGGGTTTTTGCTGCACACGTTTTCTGGTTAAGAAGGGAGACGTGTGTTCTCACAGGCGGAAGGAACTGTCGGACACAGGTCTCTCTTCCTAAGCCAGGAGAATGTGTGCAATAAAATTGTATTTAATGCTCAGTTCGTACTGTGCAGTAAGCGCACAACATCTCGGTTATAAAAAGCACTCAATTAATGCCAGAGAGGGAAATAGTAGCTGTTAATTATCGGACCAATGCAAACTTAAATACTGTGTGTAAGCAGAACGTTGAGTTCATGTACTTTAAAGCTGATGGAACATAAAGTTTACACTGGGCTTTAAAGGATTACAATAAAATAATATTAATAGCTTTGAAAAAAGCCGAGTGGACGCTGCTAACATTTTGGTTTAGTGCGTGTACTTAAATCTGCATAATCCCAATCACAGTCTAGAATACAGTGCTATAATATTTTACTTTTTTCTCTTAAGAGTACAGTCAATACGAGTTACTGTAGTTATTCCTCTCGAGAAATTCATGTGCCCGCGATGAATTAGGAAGGCCACTTGCGGCTGCTGGAAAATAACTGTCTACCCAATAAGTAGGTGTTGTCCAACACAATGGAGGTTATCAATGACCTATATTGGACGATATAACGGCACTTATTACGCGCTACGTGAAGACAATCTACATAACGAGGAACTTAATGACCTGTAAGTTACTCATCAGAAGAATGAGATGGGCAGGGCATGTTGCACGTATGGGGGAAAAGAAATGTGCATACAGGATTTGGTGCGGAGACCTGAGGGAAGGCGACCACTTAGGAGACCCAGGCATAGATGGGAGGATAATTTACAATGTATCTTCAAGAAGTACGATGGAGGGGCCTGGACTCCATTGAGCTGACTCAGGACAGGGAGAGTTGGCGGGTCTTGTGAATGCGGTAATGAACCTGCGGGTTCCACAAAATGTGGGGAACTTCTTGACTGCCTGAGAAATTTTTAGCTTCTCAACAAGGCCTCTGCTCCACGGAGTTAGTTAGTTAGTTAGTTAGTTAGTTAGTTAGTTAGTTAGTTAGTTAGTTAGTTAGTTAGTTAGTTAGTTACGTGAAAGCCAATGAGTGTTCATTTTTTAGTGCTCTTGAAATTTTGTTTATAGAATTACTCAAGTTGTCTCCTACGGACTGACAAATCTGGCCAAGCTAATACGTACGTATTAAAAACTCTTTTACACAACGTCTCAAACGTTAGTCGAGTTGGCTATAAGTTCTCTTACGGAATTGCATGACTATTCGCGGTTGGGGGATGCAGTGTTTTTACTCTCCCCGATACCGGCCATGTGTCTGATGTATTGTCTTCGCGAGGAGTGAGTTCCAGGGAAATGGCTAAAACATATCTCTCTCTGGTATTTTTTCTCTCAGTCCAGACGAAATAAGCGGCTGCTATGTTGAGGACTTCATCGCAACGATACCAAACGGAGGACAATATCAAAAGTTCTCAGACTGTCTGACAGAAATCTACATGGACTCTGCGGCTCTGTTCCCACCCACGCCTTGGGCGTCTCGCAGCAGCAATGTGCAGCTAACAACGAACGCTTGTGGGTTTTCACTGATATTTAAATCAATACTTCTACCATTCTCCCCCCGACATCGGTTTATTTATAATGAAGCTAAAGGAATGTCAATATATTATTTACGTAAAATTACGCAGTGTTAATGTGCTTGCTACACTGCCCAACAAAATAAGTCACGTTGCTAATGGTCTGGTAAAAATTTGATTAAAAATAAGAAGCAGTAGGCATTTCTAGGTCAGAATTTTTTTCTAAAGCGGGTTACAGGTAGAGAAAAAATGATGTGATATAAGCCTAAGTTTGGGCATAGTGTGCTGATCGTTTGGGGCTACGACCGGTAGCAGCTTGCACTCTTTCAATGTTCTCCGGTGTCCGAACAGTCCTGACGCTGTCTCTAGGATTTTGTTTGTTGCAGAAGTCGTGGTTGGAATCTTCTGGACCCAGGCTTTTAGCAGAGAGTTACAAGAATTCTATGCAACTGCATAACTGGATGTAAAATGTTCTCTTGTTTCTTTCCTAAAACCCTCCTGAACTTGAGGACTCTTCTGCTGAAAGTTACGTAGTGGCTTCCAATTTTTTTATATGTCAATATTATAACTTTATATTATAACGTTATATTATAATTTATTGTATTATATTATATATAGTGCGTAAGGAAGTTGCTGAAGACATTTGTTTGTGGGTGGCAGAAGATTGTTTGGAATTAAGTCAATTTCATTCCAAACAATTTTCTGCCACCCCAAAACAAATGTCTTCCACAGCTGCCTTGTGCTCATTTACGAGTTACGAACCGCGGACCTGTTGGTCGTGGGCGGAAACTGATTTGACCTTTTCCCTCACGAAGGATAAAGAACTGGCCGTGTACGAAAACCGACACACCTGTGGACGAGAAAGGTTATTATACCTGCTGGTCTTAGACGAGAAAGAATATGACTTTCTTCGACCCGAAGGGTAAGGGATCAACCGTGGACGAAACTCACATGCTCACAGTGTTTTAACCAACTAACTAGCTATGTAACTAGCTAGATAACTAACTAACTATCTTCACCGATCACAGTCCTTCTTGAGAAGCTAAGGCCTCCTCAGGAAGTCACGACCTTCCCTGTATTTTATGCAACCCAAAGGTTCACTATCGAATTTATAATAGCCAGCCACCTCCCCTGTGCCGAGCCAGATCAATCCAGGTCATGCCCCCTTCCAGCACCTTGAACAGCCATTTTATTATTATCCTCAAAATCTATGCCTGCGTCTTCCAAGTGGTATCCTTCCCACAAGTCTCCCCACCAAAATCCTATATGCACTTCTCCTTTCCCCTATACGTGCCACGTGCCCCGCCCGTATCACTCTTCTCGGTTTGATCACGCGACAAAAGTTTTGTGATGAGTACAGATCATTCAGCTATTCGTTATGTAGTCTTATACATTCTCCCGCCCCATCGTCCCCTTTAGGCCTAAATATGGTCCTCAGAAACTTATTCTTGAACACCCTCAACCTATGTTCTTCCCTCAGTGTGAGAGTCCAAGTTTCACACCCATACAAAAAACAGATAAAATTATAGTTCTCTATACTCTAATCTTTATATCTTTGTAGTGCAACCTGGAAGACAAAAGATTCTGCACTGAATGATAGCAAGCATTATCTGTCTTCAGTCTGTTCTTAACTTGCTCATGAATGGAAATTTGATTTGTTGGGTTTGTTCAAAAATATTTGAACTCTTTCACCATTCCAAAGGATTTATTATACTTCAGGTTGTGATTTTGTCCTGCATTTTGATTTCGAGGCATGACCATGTACTTAGTTTTCTCAGCATGTACTTCTAGACCAGCGCGTTTACTGACGACTACTGAAGCGTGTCTGTTTTTCTTTACAGTATGCACGTTTTCGCCATATACATTAACATCATCAGCATAAACTGGAAGCTGATATGTTTTATTTAATTTCAAACCCTCTTGGTTTGCTTAAACCCTCCTAATGGCATATTCTAAAGCATAGTTGAAAAGAAGTCGCTACAAGTCATCTCCTTGTTTCGAACCTTTCTTAACAGGAAACGTGCCAGACGGATGTTTGCCTAGCTGGACTCTGCTAAGGGTTTCATTTAGACACATTTTTATTAGTCTTACTAGTTTCAAGGGAATATCTAAATCAATGTGAATATTACAAAATACCTCTTCTTAGACTGACTCGTAGGCTTTCTTCAAGTACACAAATAGCTGCTGCACTGCCTCATTGTATTGAAATTTCTCTCAAGTATTTGACACATGCCAAATATAAGATTTGTATTTGAAATCTTACGCCGAACTCCACACTGATGTTCACCAATAATTTCCTCTGCATGTGGAGTTAAATTTGACAGAAGGATATTGGATGGAATTTTGTATTAGTTCACAAATGTATATACCTCGACAATTACAAACATCTGTTTGTCACCTTCTTGTAAATAGGTAAAATGATCGACTCCTTCCACTGATTAGGCAATTCCTCTTAACTCCAAAAAGAATTAATTACTTTATGGACGTCATACCGAATTGTCCTACCCTGCTTTCATCAATTCTGCTGGAATTTGATGAATTGCGTCAGTGTTTTGTCTTACAAAATCCAAATTTTTAAACATCAGGCCTAATTCAAGACCAGTTACACGCTGTCAAACACAACATACATTTATACAGGCACAAAACACCTACAAGTCCCTGCTAATCAGGTAAACGTCACCGCACTCTGTACATAAGTTGGTAAAAAATAGAATTTTTACACCTTATAA
Organism: Coptotermes formosanus; assembly: GCA_013340265.1. Lineage (NCBI taxonomy): Eukaryota > Metazoa > Arthropoda > Insecta > Blattodea > Rhinotermitidae > Coptotermes > Coptotermes formosanus. Next base: position 22,028 of record BLKM01008984.1, on the reverse strand, counting down.
CGGAGACCAATACGGTTGAGACGCATTAGAGCAGAAGTTTGCTCCTATAGAGAAGATAAAGAAGAGAAAGTAGCCAATCAGATAAAAGATCTTATTGCTGGGTGTCCCGAAGCTAATAAGCAGTTCGTCCAGCCACTCGAGCTATACGTGACAAAGAGAAATTGAGTCACACGCAGCCAAATGCTGCTGGCGTGAAATAAGTGTGTCCAACGGAACTTACCCTCTCTTATTAAATATTAAGTCTAATTTGTAAACACAAACTTGGCAACACGTCTTTTTATTTATACAACCAACATTTACTTATAATGCACTAGGCTATAAATAACAGCACCATTTATTTATTTCTACATATTTCGGTGGCCATCCTCCATCATCAGAGAGTATACTTTTCTTTCCCATGGTGCAACAACCCCCAGTGTGCCAGAGCCTCCTCATTATCGAGGCTTCGCGATCACACCCACACAGCGTACATTCAGTGGGACTCCTCTGGGCCGCTGATCGGCGCGACACCGTGACGTCTAAACGAGAACACACAGCACTCACAGGAGACAGACATCCATCCCGCCGGCGGAATTCGAACCCACAGTCCTAGCAAACGAGCCGTGGCAGACCCACGCCTTAGACCGCGCGGCCACTGGGATGGGTTGATAGTATATATACACCAATATTTTTAAAACATAATCAACTATGATTAATTTAGAGTTGTGTAAATTATCTCACAGTAGTTTCACAGATAGATCATGGGATGCAAAAAATATTAAAATTGTGTATGTGTATTATATTCTGTTATGTTTTAATATATTCGTGTATACGGTCCCTGGTGATGGCGGGAGTCCGGGAAAAGAAGTAGCAAGAAATAAATTCTATGTTGTTTACACTGCATTTGGGTGTTTGCTTTCATAATTGCGAAATTAAGTCTCATTTCACAAAATGAAAAAGTTAAGATAAGATCTGAGCCCTTGTGGGATATTACGCGGCACTGAGTGGCAGTTTTGTAACGGCGTTTGGGGAGAACCTATCGGTCACAACTTCAAGGATAAAGAAGACTGGAGTTCGGCCTGACTGCGACCGCAAAACGAAGCTTTAAAAAATAGAGTTCTTGTAGGCATGATGAAATCAAACTTTTCGTTCGATTTACCCTCCAGTCGAAGTCAGCCACTGAAATCTGGAGATGACCGTTTCGCTGGAATTTTGAAAAATAAAATCAACTTCTAAATCTCAGATGAACTTTACAACCAAGAAAATTACACCTTGCGATTTAAATTTAATCACGGAATTTGTACTTGTATTTAATCGAAACTAACGCATTTTAAGACAGTGTCATTTTACAGCTACATTTGTGACAATTTTTATAACATTGTTTTAAAATGAAAACTAAATTTTATATATAGCCGCAGAGTCAGCTACCCCTCCCAATGGAAAATTCGGATGGGCGCCTGCACAAACTTATGCTTTTATGGCGTGCTTAGGGATATATTCACTAAATCGCTCAGGGTTAGGACTGGGAACATATTCAGGTAGACATTACGTACCTGGTGACAGATTTCTTTTCATGAATTTATTTTCAGCGGCTAAAGGTGTTCTTGTAAATAAAACATATAAATTCGAGCTATAGCACACTTCCGTGAACTTTCATTGCAGTAATTCCACTCTTTCATCAAATACTCGTATACTAAAATATCTGACAGATTGTCTTTGTTGATTCTTTATATATAAGATAGATTCTTTTAGCCTTCAAAGTATTACAAAGTCTGCTGTAAAGTCTTTTCGCTGCTAAAGTGTTTGGCAGTTACTTTCGTGGGACCGCATGTGTCTTCATATAAGCTGTCCGTTGATTATTACCTGACTAGTATAAAACCCGTTGAGTTTCAGAGGGTAATATTGTCACTTCAGGAGATATTTCAAACTTGTTTTACTTATACAGATATTTTATTTCATGCAAAAACTTATAGAAGATATTGAAGAATATTTAAAATTTTCAGTCATATGAAACAGCAAATATTTCTGCGTAACTTCATACAGTATGCTTCCTTAAGAAGTGTCTGAACTACATTATTAATTGTGCTAATTATCATTAATGTAATAGCTTTATTCAAACTTTCCTCCACGAAGTAAACAAATATCCTCTGCCGCTCTCAAAGGCAGAGTTCAGGGGAGCGCCAAATGACCCGCAATTTTGAAAGGCCGGTGAAGCTGACCTTAAGATTGCCTGCATGAATAAGTAAAGTGCAGGCTGAACTCAGGAAATGCCCGCTACCATCCGGTGCCCTATCTCTTGTCTTCCAGTTTCCTAACTGGTAACGTAAAGTTAAAAATATACATACAGAACTGTAACTGTGCCTGTTGGTTTCTATGGGTGTGAAACTTGTTCTCTCGCAGTGAGGTAGGAACATGGGCCCAGTTTGTTCGAGCATAGGGTGCAGAAGAAGATATTTGGGCCTTAGAGAGACGAGATATCATGAGAGTGGGAAAGACTACATAACGAGAAATTTTATGGTCTGTGGGCTATACTCCTTACAAAAGTATTCGACTGATCAAATCGAGAAGAATCAGATGGGCGAACCATGTAGCACGTACGGGAGCACTAAAGGTGCATACAGGATTTTCGTGAGAGATCTGATGGACTGAGACCACTTGGAAGGCATAGGCAGTGATGGGAGGATAATATTAAAGTGAATCTTAAGAAGTGGCATAAACTTGATTGCTCTGGTTCAAGGTAGGGACATATGGCAGGATCGTCTTAATACGGCAATGAAGCATCGATTTCCATAAAATGATGGGAATTACTTACTGGCTGAGAAGCTGTTAGTTTGTCAAGAAGAACTCTGCTGCACGGAATTATTACTTTGTTAGTCGCTGTAGCTGAAATACTCAAGGGATTGACGTGAGAGTTGGACTGAAATGAACCCTTGTTTTTCCCCTACACGTAGTCCCTTGCAACTTCGTTTCAGTCTCTCTCTCTCTCTCTCTCTCTGCGGCAACAGCCGGACGAAGCTCATAGTAAGTCGAACTGAATTTCTACGATTTGATGATATGACATCACTTTGAATGACCTGCAGTCGAATACACTTCACTTACAGAGAGTTTAATAACACCTGTGAACTCTTCGGACCTTCAGGTATCGCCTGCATTTCGGAAAACCTCCCCAATTTATCTACAACTTCATCGATATATCGAAATATATTCATGTCAAGGTCAGTGTTACACGCTACATGATACACAAACTAAAGACAAACACGCACACATCCACACACCATCAGCGTCTTTACATAGGAGACTGTAACTGAAATTGCAATATAATCTTTATTATTTGGAAAAAATTCGTACACTAAGAAAGCACAATACATCAAGTTTCGCATAAATCCCGACATGTTTCGGTGTAGACTACACCATCCTGCGGGGAGCTATATTAGAGCACTTGAAACCACTGAAGCAAACCGGTGGTCACAAGTGTTGTAATGTAGTTTCGCCTGAGGATGGTGTAGTCTACAACGAAACATTTCGGGAAATATGCGAAACCTGATATATTGTGTTTTCTTAGTGTACGAGTTGGTCCAAATAATGCAAATTAAATTCATACGTACATGGTATGGACTAATTGAGATTTGAACCTGGGATGTTTTAGCATATAAAGGTAAATAAAACTGCTCAATATTTGGATAAATCTCATGAAAATCTTCCCAGTCGAGGTTTAACGTGCGGATTCAGCGGCAGCGTGTCAGACAGGCGTAACAACTAATACACCCATATTTGCAATTTTTCGTTATTAGCATATTTCCTTCATTTACGTCCCTAATGTGTCCAAAAAGGAAATATTTCTGTTGAAATGTCGGAGAGACGTAACATTACAGAAGACCTCCATCTTCATTACTAATAAGGCTTCATTACTACAAGGCTAAAATTTGCGGTTATGTGTTAACCTTAAGGCTATGACATTATTTCTAAATCGTTCAGTGAATTTCGGCTAGTAGTGTGTCTGCTTCATAAATCCAAACATGTTGGCGTCATGTGACATGGCACTGTGTGGGCGCACCTCTAGAGGTACATCGTGTCAGTCTGCCAGTCCGTGTGTGGAGTGTCGTTAGTGTAGACTAGCGTAATTTAAAGTTAAACCTCTGGCAGTAGGGCCGTGTAGTGAAACATGTTAGTCTGAAGACGGCAGCAACATATAGTTAAATGAATCGATGCCAGGAGCAGCATGTTCCACTGTAAAGAAATTCAAGTTTCAGCACTCTGCTACGCCGGGTCCTTTAGGACACGGCACGCCACTAACAGCATGACATAATGCTTAATGTTAGTAAGATTCCCCCTGCCTTGTTATACGAAAGAGTCAGCTTAATAGGCATTGTTCCGTGGTTTCTCATATGTACTTGAAGGCGCTTTTAAACGGCGTGGCTTCGAGTGGATAAATATTGTGAATGCAACAGTAAGGGCCGCTCAGTCGGTAGGTCTATAGAGACTTGGCTGGTGCCTTGATGGTCAAGATTCGATTCCCGATATCCAGAAATGTTTGTCAGCCTACACAGGGGCCACCTTTATAACCCAGGAAATATTGTTAATCATTTTTGTTAGTGGCTGAGTCGACACCAGCGGAAGGATTAAGACAACGATAAATTCCAATGACACCAACGGGAATCGAACCCAAGACATTCCGGCTTGAAGTCCAGTGTTCCAATCAATTGCGCCACTGACTTCTCAATTTTGTCTTCCAATTTGTTAACCAAATATAAAGATCAATATATACAGAACTGTAATATCGCGTGTTACTTTGTATGGGTCTGAGACTTGGCCTCTTACGTTGAGCGAGGAACACAGACTGAAGGTGTTCGACAGTAGGGTGCTGCGGAAGATATTTGGACCTTAGAAGGGCGAGGTGACAGGAGAGTTGACAAGATTACATAAGGAGGGGCTTCATCACCTGTACTTCTCACCGAATATTATTCGGGTGATCAAATCAAGAATGAACTCGGCGGGGCATGAGGCGCCTATGTGGAACACGAGAGGTATATAGACGGTTTTGGTGGGCAGATCTGACGGATTGATACCACTTTTAAGACACAGAAGGAGACAGGAGAATAATATTAAAATTAACTTTCAAGAAATGGCATAGACTAAATTACTCTGGCCCATGGTAGGGACAGGCGGCGGGCGCTTGTGGGTGCTGTAATGAACTTTCTGTTTTCGTCAAATGCGAGGAATTTCTTGACTAGCGGAAATCTGTTAGCTTCTCAGGAAGGATTTTGCTGCATGGAGTTAGTTTGTCAGCTGCAAAGTCACGTATACTGAAGGTACCTATTCTGAATCACGACTCTCTTACATCTGTCATACGTGGGTTTCTTTTTATATTCAAGTCTCTGTCCTTCCACAGATGTGTAATTGAGGGTTACGCTCATCTGCGATGAGTAGCTAGGTGTACGGTTATAGACGTTTCGGAACACATATCTGTCCCTTCTTCATATTAGAAGTCGTTAAGGACAGGACCGATACACTGCCCCAAAACTTCGGTAATAGACACCCAGCTAATCAGCACAATAGCAGACAGGGAATATTTTTTTAAATTTTCACAGTCTGCCAAATGAAACATGGGGTAGTATACATTCTGACAATGTTAGGTTCTTCCAACTCCTTACACATTCACCGGAATAATGATCTCTCTATCTCTTTTGATGATATACAGTAAAAACAGCATAATCGAGTAACTTAATAATAACCTCGTAATCAGCCATACAGACACCNCGTAATCAGCCATACAGACACCTTTCAATGAGGTGTGATGAAATGTGAAGAAATGAAAAGGAGGTTCGAAATAACTCACCATGTCTATTTCAATATCATAGCCGGATAGTTCAGTCGGAGTAGTACCTAGGATATGGACTGGACGACCGATTTTTAATGACTCCGATGAGGGGCAAGGGTTTTGTATCTTCTCCAAAGAACTCTGTGCCATATAATGGGACAGCTTCCGTTTTCGAGAAGCTTCCACATCAGCCTAGCAACCACTCATCAACTAGACCTGCCAGTTCCATTTCCTGCTTCCTCCCTCACTTCTAACGTGGCAGGTTTTCCCAAGTTTTCCTACTTGAGCTCAGTCCTTTCTTACTCTCTCTGCATCCTGTGTCTGCGGATTCAACGTCTAAATTTGGTTTTGGTCCTGCTATTTTAAAATTACGTCTCGGCCGACATCACGACAGCGGGGGGTTGTGCATCCTTGGTGGTGCTGGGGTTTATTCGGAATCTTGTGTATTGGACCATCACGGCCAAGTATACGTCTATATGTAAGTGTGGAGCCTTCTTTCATTGTAGAAGTTGTATTATTTTCAAATGTTCTTACTATTATATATATATTTTTTTATTCACCAAACTGTAAGTATTGCTGCTGGGTTTCATTGAAGTTTGCTGTAATACAACGGTACAGTGGCTTGAGCGCTCATAATCACACACAGGGTACTTTCAGTTGCCCCACAGCTGAAATCGATTCACGGTGACGGCTAATAACTAAGTAGGGAGGCAGGGCCCAACCCTAAACACACAGCCTCCCTTCGAAAGGGTACTGCCGCTCCTTTTGTAGGAAGTAAAGTGATGGGGAGGTGAAGTTGGCTATTCACCCCATCTAGTATCGAGGTTAAATATACGTAGTATATACAGATCTACTTCCACTTACCCCCTTTCCTTCATAGCGTAAAGTATTCGGAAATACCATTATTCATTCTTGTATTCCGAAGGAATAACATAAAAAAGTTAGTAACAACTTCCAAGAATGGAACCGACGACCAGCAAATAACAATTCAGATGGAGAGAGAAGGTATAAGAAAAAAAGCAGCTCCATCAATACACATAAGACGGAAATACTTTACAGGCGATCAGGGAATTTTATGAGATAGTAGCTGCCATATTGCAAACAAACTGCCGAACCTATAGACACTTAAAATCAATATTGAAAAGACAGAGGTAACTTCAATGGTTTAATGAAATGGATAAGGCCTGTTTTACACTGCTACAAATGGATAAGTGTGACCCCACACAACAGTAAGGTCTGTTTTACACTGTCATAAATAGATAACGGTGTCCCCACTCAACCGTAAGTTCTGTTTTACACTGTCACAAATAGATAAGGGTGACCCACACAAGAGGAAGGCGTGTTTTACACTGTCACAAATAGATAAGGGTGACCCACACAAGAGGAAGGCGTGTTTTACACTGTCACAAATAGATAAGGGTGACCCCACACAAGAGTAAGGTCTGTTTTACACTGTCACAAATAGATAAGAGTGACCCACACAACAGTGAGGTCCGTTTTACAGTGTCAGAAATGTATAAGTATGGCCACACAACACGAAGGCCTGTTTTCCACTGTCACAAATGGGTGTGACAAAATATCAGTTACGGCCCGTTTTATGTGCTGAAATGCAACACTTCTTGACCACAGAGTTCTTTTCCGAATATATGGACTATATTTATTTTGAGAATGTAACCAGAAGCTAACATCTATCTTGGTTTTACAGCTACAGAAACTGGCCTCTCTTCTAAACCAACGGATCACACTCCTATAAGTGTGAAGTTCGAAATTTGTGCTCTTAAATTGCCCAATTCAATTGTCGATAGGACTCCTGAACATTGTGAATTTTTCAGCTATATTTCGCGCAAATGCCTAGATAATATCTCTAAATCAGGCCGTGACCGTTTCTTGAATAACTGTTACCTACTGGCTGTAACTGTTGACGATACGCGTACATTGCATAAACCTGTTCACATACTGTCGCTAATAAAAGCGACAGATTTATGTAATCATTTTATACGTGTCTGTGTATGCATGTTTATATCAGAGCATGTTGACATATACATGGGATATCCGTGCAAACTTTATAATCATTCCTGTGTAAATATGTACTGCTGTGTGTTTAACATTCAGCTTCTTGGGGGCGGCAATATCCCAGACAAATGAAGTGCCTTGGGCTGCAATGAAACAATCTCAGCCTTCTCGGATTTTCTTCTTCTTTAAAATTCAGATTTGGTTCTCTGTTGCTGTCGCCATTATTTGCTTCTTATGTAGCAGAGTCGATTCAAAATAAGCTGCGTTGTGCAATATATCAGTCTATGTGGGGCATATACAACTTGTGTTTTGCACATATATTTATGTCTAGACCTTTTTCAGTTATATTTGGGTGGTTCTTTCTTCTAAAACACAAAATTTCATTTACAGATTAGCACCACTTACTGTAGCTTTCCTCCCTCTCCCCACCATGAACAATATTCATGGAACGAAAATGCGCTCCTTTTTTCTTTACATAAATCTAGCTACGAATTCTGAGAAGGCAAAACGATACTGTACAATACGTAAGCAGGTACATACAGGGTGTATCTCAGATGCTTGGATAAATTGATCAGTAAATTCCACACACCAAAGCAAGAAAAGAATTTTCATATATGTCCGCAAATATTTAGGTTTTCGAGGTACTGCCTTCACTTTCGCCCGACCTCGTCCTTTACATTTTTATCCTTTGAGACACTTAAACCTTGTAGTGTACTCAGGTCGAATTTAAAATGAAGAGAGACTTCCCAACGCTTTTTTGTTCGTCAAACAACTTGCAACCGCCCCGGGGCTTGGAAAGGGTGCGACAGTCCGTGACTAGACGTGTCAGTGCGTGCATGGATTCAGGTGGAGGAAATTTTGAGCATTTGTTGCAAATTTTAACTTGATAAACAATAACAGTTCAACAGTTATTAAACTGTAACGTGCACGGTAAATGTGTCATGTCAGTCAAGTCACGTGGTGTAAACAACCCCCAAACCCAGGTCAATTACTTTTATTGCCCTAATTAATGTACAAATTACATTGGTTTCCCTAATTAATGTGCAGATTAACCAAATTAACACGCAAATTGCCATTATTGCCCTAATTAATATGCAGATTAACATAATTAATACGAAAACCTAGATTGCCCTAATAGATATGCAAATTACCCTAGTTCATACGAATGATAAAATTAAAATTGACCTAATTCCGATTGAGGCGAATAACCTAACTATAAAGAAACTACCAGACAGTACGGCGCCAGAATGTATCAATAACCTAACTGTAAACAAAGTACCAGACTGTACGGCGTAAATCAGCCACTTTGAATTTTTGAAATTTAGGCGCCATTTTTAAATTTTCGCACCACGTTTAAATGTTAACCTTACTTAAACAGAGTTACCAGACAGTACGGTGCCAAGAATAGTCAATAACCAAACTCTAAACAAACTACCAGATTTTGCGGAGTCAAAAAGCCATCTTGAATTCTTGAATTTTAGGCGCCAATTTTAAATTTTCGCACCAGGTTTAAATGTTAACCTAACTGTAAACACAGTACCAGGCAGTGCGGTGTCAGGACATGTCAATAACCTAACTTAAACAAACTACCAGACGGTACGGCGTCAATCCGACACTTTGAACTTTTTTAATTTTGAGAGCCATGTTTACATATTGCCACAACAAACACTGGAATCTATTTTCAATGTAAAGTGATTATTTGGTTCCAAAAATTTGAGAAGTAGCTTCAAAACACATAAGAAGCAAAGAAGTTTACTCTTAATAAAATGAAAAATCTTTGTGGAAGCATAAAAAACATTGCACGCTTGAAGAAGGGCCTCAGTCCAAACAACACAAGAACCATCCATGTCACATAATTAAAGAAAAATTTGACTAAACTAAGACTCATTAATGCAATTGCATATGAGTGGAGGAAGAAAATTCACAAGTCATGTGGTCCCATCCAAATTCACTGGAACCAGTACTGAAAAGTCAAAACAATGCCATTAGAATGGGCAATTACAAAAGCTTGCACTGCTAATGTCAGATTTCAAACATTCACTAACTTAGAAATTCTACCCTTATATATGTGTGTAGATACACATGCACATGAGTATGTACACAGAGTGGCACAGGAGTCACGTAACACTTGATATTTAACATGTGGCCTCTAGTATAAGTGACTTTTGCACCATCTTGTATATATAATCTCCAATCAACTGGACTCAACATTTTCAAAAAATGTTAAAATTGCATTAACTTTTGACTCTGTCTTGTAAGAAGCTCCAAAAATGTGAGTTATGGCTCTTTGTTGGGCAGGATAAACTTAAGCGTTATACAGTTGGCTTAGTACATGTATACACACATCTCCCATGCTGCTATAACATCATACCTCAGACATACTCCTCCTCATATGGTCGGCTTTATTAAATGGCAGAGCCCTGCAGATTAAAAAGACCAAGTTTCTCTGCCAGTTTACTAGCTGCATCTATAGCTGTGTCTGTTGGATGAGACTCTATCACCCTTGTGCACCCATCCAAGAAGAACCAACACACAGTAGTTCCCAAATATCGCATTGTCTGCAGAGAATCTGACAGATCCTCAAAAACTTAAATATGCACATTTACCTGTACCGTAATAATAAGATTATTATAAAAACCAATAAATCTATTTCCAACCATTCACAGAAAATTTTATCACTGTACCTGACGCAACAGTCCATGAATTCAGTAATTCAGATTACAAAATATTTAATTTTAACCTCTTTTCCACAAACAGAAATAATATAATATGTTCCCACACATGTAGAAGACATCACACTTTTTCTTTGAACTTCACAGCTTGGCGAATGCCAAAATATTAGGTTACCTACATTCGATATTCATCCCTCTGGGGAGGAAAAAGTGAAGACAAAATGAGCTAAGGATATTAATTCATAAAATAAGAACTTTAAAATATGGCTGAGAACAACAAAAAAGGATGAGATCATAAATTTTGAAAATTCTCGATCGTGTTACATGAACTTCGGCTTCAGTTTAAAAGGCAGCAACATTAAAATACGATGGAAGAAATTTTAAAGAATTTTAAGTTCAGCTGAAAATTTGGAATTATGCCTACAGGAAAACCTGAGGTTTGCAGAATCAAAATATTTCAATATTCGCCTTCTGTTAGTGAGCATATATGATAATTGAGAAGTGAAGAGATGAAAACCTTAAAAATGTTTGCAAAATGTTATGATTTATACAATCATTCCTTCAATATTTCTTGGTATAGCCACTAAGAGTGCCTTCCCAGTTACACACTGTTGATGCACCTTCAAAGAGTCGGAGACTGTGAATGTAATGTGGATGGACATAAAAGCTGTCTTGGCTTAAACTTCGAAGTCTTCTGGAATCTTATGCCAATAAGAACAGTTACCAACACTTTGGAGGAAATGTACTGCCAAAACGCCTGTTACAACTCACCACTTGACACAGAGTTATATTTCCAGACGACTAAAACTGTCATCAACATTGCTGTGATAGCCTCAAATTCTGCTCTGTAACAACCTGTTGCATGGCTTCAAGCCCAGTATGTGTGTGAGTAGGTAGGGATGAAAATTATAAAAATGTCAGAATAAGCCGCGTGTGAGGTGGAGGAGGATAAGGAGGAAAAGGAGGAAGAGGAAGAGGAGGAGGAGGTGGTGGTGCTGGTGGTTTTGTTGGTAGTGGCCATGGCAGTGGCATTGCCAGTGGCGGTGGCAGTGCTGGTGGTGGTGGTGGTGGTGGTGGTGGTGGTGGTGGCGGCGGCGGCGGTGGCGGTGGAGGTGGTAGTGGCGGCGGCGGCGGCGGCTGCGACGGCGGTGGTAGCAGTGGTGGTGGTGGTGGTGGTGGTGGTGGTGGTGGTGGTGGTGGAAGTTGTGACGGTTCTCGGGGTGGCTGTGGCAGTAGTGTTGGTAATATTAGACACAGTGGTAGCAGAATCAATAAAACTCTGATGTTTTGCATTTTCAGTCTTCCGGTGTTTTAAATGGAAATTATGGGCAGGTCTCATACACGATTTCTTTTTGTATGATTTCACTTTAATGTGACTTGACAACTTACATTTCATCCCATGGCAGCACAAGCTCATAGACAAAGTTTTTTGTAGTCCTCTGTGGAGGACTTGTATCTTTGGCACATACAAGGACATACAAGGGCCTGCAGGAGGTTGTGTTGCTGGTTCTGGAATTGAAGGAAGTCCCAAACACATGGCACCACCAATATTTCTCTGCTCTTGTGTCTGCAAATCCAGACTGCATGGTGCAGCTAGGGGTGACAGTTTGCCAGAGCCTCACACTCCTGCTGGATCACAGTTTCAAGCTGAAAACAGACCATACCACTGAGTTTTCAGGTCTCCACGGCAACTGACCAATTAATGGTCTCCTTTTGGGTCTCCATACTGTGTAGTGATTAAATGAGTTGGTATCTCAAACAAACGTACTGCCTCCTCCTTGAATGTGACTAACCCCTCGTCCCATCTTCCATAGCTGACTGGATAATCCCCATCAAACTGCCCCTGATGACTGACAAATTTTCTTCCTCTGTAACACTTCAACAGCCATCTGAAATCATTCAGTCTGCCTGAAGATATAAACAGTATGGTAATCTGAAAGGTCAAAACGTTTAACCACTACACAGCTCAGAGACTCAAACGAAATTAAGGCTATTCTAGGGTACTTGCGGATAAAGGTGGGCCATATGCTTTCTTAAAAGACCATCTGCTAAGAGGTGGGAAATAACTCAGCTTGAACAGAAACCAGCTACGACTAATGAATGGGCTGTCAACAGCACTCTGTCATTTAAAAGGACATCTATTTATACTGGGTCTGGTAGACAGTCCCGAGCACACTAGATGCAAACAGGCATTTGAAACAGCCTCACACACACTGTTGGTGAATTTGAGCCTTTAGCTACATTAAAGAATCAGGCAATTGGGTAAACATTTTATGAAACCAGATGTCTTTGAGCACATTTCTGTCAGCAGGATTCTGCACTTTGCTCAAGTTGCGGGGCTGCACAAAGGCTCAATAATTATCGAAGTGCATGAGTCACTGTAAGGCTCACTCTTCTGTATTCTATTCTATTCTATTCTATTCCACTCTACTTTATTACATTATATTCTATTCTAAGGGTACTATGCATCCAAAGAAAATCTCATCACAATCCTCAACTACAGCTGACCAAGCTATATTGCTAGGACACTTGATGATTCCTGTGGAACCGGCTGGATATCCTGCTAGCATGCTATGCTCTGCACTTGCATCTGGTGTATTTGGAAGACAACCAGTTCAGATAACTGCTGGGGTACAAACTACATTGAATGGTGTATTGTGTGGTTCTTGCAGTTCCTCCCAGTGACTACAGATACTTAATCTGTCACGGCATACTCAAAATTCAAGAATATCTTCCCATCTCATTTTTATCTGAATCACCACCACCACCTCCACCACCATCACCACCACCACCATCACCACCACCACCACCACCACCACCATCACCACCACCACAACCACCGCCACCACCACCACCACCACCACCACCACCACCACCACCACTGCAGCCATCCCTCACACCTCCACCGTCACCGCCACACATTGCATACTTCCTGCACCAATCTTTCCAGGACAGCCAGGTGTCCAAGAGTGGTATGAATTTTAAGGCTGACATACTATCAGATTTCAGCAAACTTTAACCACATCCTCCTACTTTAGTCCATAACGTTTTCACCTCTGTCCCTCCTTTCAAAACCCCCTCTAAGTCTCATTATCTCTGTCTCTCTCTCTCTCACACACACACACACACACACACACACACACACAGATACACAGACACATACATATCAACAAATATACCAAAAACACAAATTTTACCTTAGTACAAAACGGAATGTTAGATAAGTAGCAAAATATAACACTAATGTCCAACTAGATAATCTGAACGACATTAACATGCAGTTTCTGTGCTGTGCTTAATGACTTTCTGCCTTCTACCATTCACTTTACTGTTACCAACACCAATGCACTCTCAGGCCATGATAAACACAAACTCCTTAAGATTTAATACACAAAGATGGTTAAAACTGAGAACAACAAACTTCACACCAAAGCTACAAGAAGGATGAGACATGCTATGATGCTGGTACGTCTGCACAGACTGCTCAGGAAGGCTGTGATGTCCTGTGCATTCAACAATGTTTGGGAACCAATAACAGCAGGGTACACGCACCACACAAAATCATTATTTATCAGAAGGAACGAGATCACATCAGAATAAAAATTGGCTCAAAAACTGCAAAAAAGGTATTAATTTGTACATACTTTTTAAGCACAAACTTGCAAATCGATTTCTGGTACACAAAGTTAAGGACTGACACGTAATATTCAACTACACACCTCCGTAACTAAATCTTCAACCAGTTCATTCATTCTCTCTCCAGTTTCATCTAATATTTTTTACGACTAGGCTGTTCTCCTGACAGCAATGCAAACAGGTAATCCAACTCGACGAAGACACCTACTTTTCAGTGACAGCAAGATTTTAATTGAGATGTCCAGCCACATGTGATAGGGCCCCTCTTTCCTTCTGGACAGCCCTGTGTGACACAATAAAAGTACATGACAAATAAGTTCCTTATATTATTAGATAAATATTTTTATATTCAAAATTACAACAGTCATTGCCAGATATTTATTTAAAAGCAAGTTTCAACAGTAAGGACTAAAGCCACATCTAAGAAGACTATTATAAAATAAAAAAAAACACTTCCAATTGACAAAGGAATATGAGGTTGCAAGAGCAATGCACATTCAGGTTATGGTCTTCTGAGATGTGACACCGCATTTTATTATTGACAGATACCGTTTTGCAGGAGAGTGCTGCCTCCATCATCAGGGTCAAAGAAAACGGAGTTCAAATGTGTCAGGTTATATAGGCCAGTTACAACAAAGATACTTGGGAGATGGCAAGGAGAAATAATGCAACCTCAACTGATCACACTCATTCTGACCCTGTAAACTGAAAGAAAATGCTACTCCAAAACGTTAAAGACTGTGCAGTATTACAACTGACAAATATTTCTACAAACTACTCTTAAAAACCAGTGTACATCTTAATTTATCAAAACGTATTTTAAGTAATTTCTCCTCTGTTCATTTAACCCTTTGAAACCTAAAGTTCATCTGCATATATCAAAACGCAAGTTCCTACCTTACAGGAAACGCAGTGTGACAATTATGAAGACCAGTCAGCTAATACCTTTCAGCAACTTACTAACTGTTCATTCTCAGGGTCTAAGTTGCACTCTCTAAGAAAAACTCAGATTTTATGTTAAGTGGTAAAAATAGTAACCACTGTGTTTTAAAGGTTTAATATCTTCTTACATTATTGTGTTTATGAAATGGTACGCATAGTAACATATTACTACAACTAAAACACGTTAAAATTTCACATATTTATGACCCCTGCTTCCACCTTCACCACCCATGTGCTAAACTCACAACATGTTCACATCAAATTTACAGAGAAATTCCATACAGAGAATTTACAGAGGAATGACAGCAATGACAGACGGCAGAATATCTGACTTTGTTATAGCAATTACATATGAAGTATTTTCTATAAGCAAAGTTCTCTAGGTCTTAAAAATTAAATCAACAATAAATTTCGTTCATTTTTTTTTCCACTGAAGCATCATCATATTTTTCAACATCATACCCAAACATATTTATGTAATTGTCCCACCTTTGCACGAGTTTAAAATTCCTTCACCACAGAAATAAGGCTTCACATTCTCAACCATTCACAGCCATTTCCACTTCCTCATTCTGTGGAATGGGCCAGGATAAGAAAAAAGCATACATATACTTGGGGATTCAGTTAAAAATAGTTTTATTCTGTGGAATAAGTTGCCTATATCTACTGTTAATTTTTATGGGCTCAGGGGAAATATTAGACTTTGGTTGATGTTAAACTTTATACGTATATTATGATACTGCTGGAACACTGTCACTGACACTCTATGACTGTATGAGATTGAGTGAGTGAGTGAGCGAGTGAGTGAGTGAGTGAGTGAGTGAGTGAGTGAGTGAGTGAGTGAGTGTGAAAGGACATGCTAGGATGCAGCTCGCACAGTTGGGACAGAAACTCAACACAGAAGTACAGTGCTAAGACCTTAAATTCCTGATGCAGCATCAGTACAGTCAATATCTCAAAGAACGCCGATAACGTAGGGACTGAACTTAAAGGCAGAAAAGCTAGAAATAATACATACAAATTTGAATAGGATCAAATCCTGCAATATGCTCAACCACATATTTTGTGCCACATTTTGGACAGATGACAAATTCTATTCAAATAAGTAAGACATATTTTTAGAGTTACTTAAACCTGTCCATTCTTATGGAAACATGAAATTGCATGCCTGAAAGGAAAATCAAATTTTTATTTATGTGGAACAAACACAGTGCAGGTGCAAGTACAGAGACGCCAGATATAGTGCAGCTTAGAAAATAACTTCGCCCTGTGGTCTTTAAAGGGGTCTGCAGTAAGTACTGGACTGTGATGATCATGACTGCGGCAACAAAGATGGCTACGGCATTGACAAGTACGTGACAAGGACAAGGAGGAGGAGGAGGAGGAGAAGGAGGGGATGTTAGACACACGTGAAGCATGCTGGGGTGGCAACTAGCAAGAAATATGGGGCAAGTGGCTTATTTATTTAGCTGTGTATTCTCTAAAATCCTATAATCAGCCTTCACAATGTAGGCATTTAACCATTTTTTTATCAGACAGGAGATGGTGATGGTGATGAATGATATAACTGAGGAGGAACATGCCGCCACTATATCCATCCCAGCAAAGAAAGCAACAGGTCCCCCAGGAACACTGGTATCCATGTAAAAAACCACATTGCATCACATTACTGAAGACAACAGCCTAAATTTTACTTGCCTTTAAATCAAATACCCACGCTTGCAGTTGCAGAAACCTGATTTTGAATATACTTTGTGGTAGGTTATTTTAGCTTATAGCACACAGAATTGTAATTGTAATAACTGTGTGCTCCTGACGTTACACTGTACCTGGTACTGCAGTCCAGTCTTCCTCTTTATTCTTCACCACCCACATATAAGCTCTGCTGAGATAACAGCTACCTGTCTATCGTGACAAAGTTTCCTGTTATTTCTGTTAGTTGCTAGAGGCTAATCCTACGACAGAACGTTGAACCACACTGCAACAGCTTCCTTCGCCATCACTGCCAGTCGCTACACCCTTAGTCACACGTTACACAACCAATACAGGGGCACAGCACATTTCCAAAAATTGAGGTAATTCATGCTGTCATGCCAAACTTTTTCTGACTTTCATGTCCACATGTTACACGTTCAGCAGATAGTAAACATCAGACCTGCACGTACAACAAATATTAAGCATTTTTGCACCACAGCACCAGTGGGGGTGAAGTGTCTGTAGCCAGAAGATGACAGCTTGCTTCATGCTGGCATCTCTTACAGATCACTCATCAGCCAGGTGCTTTTTAAGGGCCCAGAGACATAGAAATAATTACACATGAGACCGCCACTGTAGCGAGGGCAGTCAACTAACCAGCAGCCATAGTGCTGTAACAAGTATAAGGCCACGTCATTTCTACCTGTTTCGATGCCGCAAGAAGCACTAGTATGGTGATTTACAGCAGATGCCAACGTGAAACATGCTGTCACCTAGACACTTGACAATGATTTCTTCTACATCAGGGTACAAGCCTTCGTGACATAGGCAGACAAATGGGAGTCTGAGGTGTACCATATCCTATCAATGTGCCATGCATATATGGAAGTCAGAATAAACTTGTCAGCATCAAAATATTTGTTGCCTTAATTTTTGGAACATTCTTGTAACTCCAATAAGACAAACACTTGTGATTAGTCTGTTGTAGCAATGACCTTACAAAAAAAAAACAAACAAAACATAAATATGTTCTAAACTTTCACTCTCAAACGGGACTTCCCCTTCATCTTCTGCCTGCTCTTTTCCTAACTGAAGTTCTCTGTCTGCATTCCTCTTCAAGCTTCTCTCACTTACACATTCCTTGTTCTACACAGCGCATCTCAGATAATGCTGCAGCGACCTGTATCCTGATAAAAAAAACATTCAGTTGCATTACCAATCTTCTCTGAAACCTTTATTGAAAATGATACGCTTCTGTGATATGATGCAATGTCAACTGGTAATTTTTACCAACAATTTGGAACACCTCACTGCCTCCATCTTCAGAGAGGTCAAAGAAAAATTATTTTTTGACAATTCTGGTAGGAGGCCCCTCAAAGTCACTGGTTACAAATTTTCAATTTATATATTTTTGTATCCCAGAAGACTATAATCACCATCTTTAATGTTGTGAAAACTTCAAATAACACAAGACTTTTCTTCAGACAATTCTGATGGTAAAGCCTCCTACCAGGACCACCTCCACGTGGTCTCGGAATTATTGCATTCAGACAATTTTCAACACACTTAATCTGACACTGTTTCACACAGCACCCATAATGTACATTTTCCTACTAACATCTAAGACAGAGCATTTGTATCACTTGTATGAGAAAACTTCGTCCTTTAAGGAACTGACCACTTGTGAGTTTTGTTTGTTTCAGAGCAGGGGATTCTGGTCACCTGAGATACAATGCTACACTGTCAGGTGTGTGACTCCCAACATTTCAGGGAAATTTATTGCCTTCGTTTTCAAGTGTCAAGAGGTCCGAGTATCATATCCCAGAACATCAGAATCCTCATATGAAAACTTATTTACAAAACTTCTACCACCACAAATAGTGCTTCTTTCTAATGTAATTAGTCTGAACAAATACTCAGCATCCTACATATTAGATTGAAATTCATAGCACCCTCTGTGATAGAATGTAATATTTTAACTTTCATTCAAATTGCTATAACTTTTAGAATGAATCACTCTTTTTCTTACAGAACTACACACACAGGCAAGCAACTGTATTATCTAACTTCAGCCATTTGCACTAAAGTGACATGTGTTGGTGTGTGAAGTACTGCCTGAGATAATTCTAGAAGGTGGTACCAGTACAACACAAAAACTCGCCTCTCTCTAATCGGTGGGAATTTCCAATATGCTGGCGCATTGTTGCCAGTTCAAACAACTTTTATCTTAGACATGAAACTATAAAATTATCTACTACTTGCAATGTAGGTGACTCTTGGAGATTTCTGGTTTTCTATGCGTGTGCTTGGCACTAATATCTCCACAGTGCGAGCGGTTGAACACAGGTGTGCAACTCCCAGTTTTCAGACTCGGCACACTTGTTCAGACAATCCGCAGAGCCAAGTCCCCTGCTAGCTTGCATACTGCAACCTTCAGAGCTCCTAAGCCTGTAGATCATAATGTTCATGAAATTGCTTCATAAAACGCATTGCTTCAATACTGTTCCCCTTCTGTGCGTTGAATTACACTGTTGTCTTGTCCCTCAATGGAGTGAGTAGCACTCCAGATGTTCCTTTACTGAGTAGTGATGCAATGCAGGTAATTGGAATGCAGTCTTCACAGAAGACACAGCCACACAGACATGCTGTGGGTATTCAAAAAATTAATCCACTAGTGTGCTGGAACCCTGTTAAATTCCCTGCTCTGCACAAACATCAGTGTACAGCACACACTTAAAAAACAGCATTTCCTCAACAATCACAAACAGTCCAGTCCTGCAAGCACCCGATTCTTTACTTTTTAGACTTAAACATTGCAGCTAATTCCGAGAAGCTGGGGCCACATCGGTGAACCACTATGCCTTAAACTGCTCAGCACATGCAACACATCATTTGTCGTGAGACACACCTACAAATACATTTCTTGAAGCCCATGTTGTTGGCAGTTCCTGCAACATTAAAAGCATTTATGTCGCGTACCAAATCTCTCACTGCTGACATCGATGCTCCACTACATAACACTCTTTGCTGATCAAGGGGTGAATATCTATAAACATAATTTGATCAGCACAGTGCCTCCCTACAGTTACGTCACGCTTCACTTATCACTCCTTCAGTGTTGGTGATAATCTTTACAACAAACTTCATACTGTCAGTAATTTAGTAATAATGTACAAACAATTTGAATAGTGAACCAAAATCTCATAAAGAAATCAGCTGTTCTGAACAGCAACACAGAGGCAAAATTAATTGTCCACATTGTGTTAACGGAGACATGGAAAATAAAACATTGTTAACATCTACAGAATAAAAATTAACTGCCTAACGTAGCATACACTTGTAACGCTAGAGTGAAATGTCTAGAACACATAGATCGGGTGGAGGATAATGCACCTTGCAAGAAGATAAAACCTCTGAAAGCCACAAAGCAATAGAACTAAAGGAATATCTACACTTCTTTGTCAAATTTCGTAATAAAACACCTCAAAACTCCAGAAATGACAGCATGTTGGAACATGGCAAAGGATAGAGATCTGTGGAGAAAATCATAAAGTAAGGCGTAAGCACCCATGGCACTGTACCATCAGGGAGAAAGAGGAGGAGGATGAGGGAGAGGAGGAGGAAGAAAACTACTGTTTAACAGTTCTCGACACATGTTAATAATTCACACATGAAGCAGGGTTATACAAACACAGGAGCTCAGTGCTAACAGAGTGAAGTAAATTCGTGCATATTAAAGCCTTCCAACACATTTAAAAACAGACTGCAGCATTTCATTGCATAAGTCATGACATCAAGAAATCTGGTTTCAAACAGAGTAAGCACAACATGAAGACAGAAAAAAAGTAGTGTAGTGTTCCAAAACGTTTTATTTTTATTTTCGTTTAATTTCTTTCCATTCTATGGTAGGCCTTAGTCGCTACAGCATTGGACACGCTTGGAGGAATACAGAACAAACCTAAGTTGCTGAGCTAATTTCCTCACAGGTGTAAACAGGAAGGCTAAATCACCTATCCTTCCCTTAGCTACAGCAAGTTTGCTGGAACTGTTGCTAAGCGGCAGAAATTTTGCTGTCTGTGATGTTTTATGTGGGGAGTTTGAGGATGCTGGTTGAGGAAGCGGCACTTGTTTGTTGGATTTTGAGTAGGCTGGATGTGAATCTGAAAGAAGGGACGTTAGAGTGACGTAGTGGAGCTGGTATTACTATGGTGGCCAATTCAACGTAGGCTTACTGAGTACCAAATGACAGAAAATAAATTCGAAGGGTTTACTTTTTTGTTTTGTGCTTTTTTCCAAATTGGTAAAGTGAAGAAAAATTTAACGACTTTGTAAATGGGGGTGGTGATCCAGCTTCCTTGTTAATAAATTGTGACATATAAAACTTTTTTTGTTTACGCATTCCAAGAATGATCAAATTCTCAATGTCGATGTAATTTCTTTATTCTTCTTAATTGACTTGAGCGTATAATTTGAAATTTCTTTTCATTTATATTGAGTAGTGTTATTAGCAAGCTTAGGCAGAACAAACTGCTAGTTGTGTTATTAATGGTGGCAGCGGAACCCTGTGAGTAGTGGCGACGGCTGGGGTGGAGCCACTGGGCGCCACTACAGCAGAAACTGTCTGTGAGTTTGGTATCTTCCATTTTTGAAAATATATTTCCCTACAACAAATGGAAAAATCCAGACACATCTGCCATGCTGAAACAGCGCTATCTTCGCTCCCCTCCACCCCACCCCACCCTTCCCTATCCACCAAGACTTGCAAACAACACAAATTCACTCTTGCTCTTCAGTGCATTTCCTCACTTAATTTTCTCACACTGCTAATTGATATACTCCTAACATCAAGTTACGTCAAACTGTCAGAAATTGGAGCGCAATATCCACGAAAGTGTAAACACTCCTAAGTAATGTGACCCTTAAAAAACAGGATGTGGAATTTGCTCATCTCGCCCAAGTAAGGGATCAGTTGCAGGCTCTTGGGAATACAGTAATAAACCTAAAATTACCAGACAATCTAGAGAGGTTCTTAACTAACTCAGCAATATTTAGCTAGTTATGTAGGTGGTCGCCATGTTAAGTGACAACTAAGACACATAATATATATTCCAAGCACACAATATCCAGACTGATTAAAAGAACATTTAAAAAGCAGTGAGAACCAGTTTTTCTCCAAAAGTACTACCAACCTTACACCATTCCACTGACATTCTATATACTGTTACCTATACTGTGGGAGACCCCCTGCATAATGGTCAACGTTATATACACCT
>BLKM01008982.1:0-29920 GCA_013340265.1 Coptotermes formosanus | reverse complement strand
CCCCCCCCCCCTTCTTTCTTCTTTCCTGTGGTGCAACAGCCCAATTTGGGCCTAGGCCGCCTCATTGGCGAGGTTTCTGGATCACACACAATTAGACACACACTCAGCCGGTAGAACTCCTCTGAATGAGTGATCAGCCCATCGCAGAGACCTCTACCTGACATCACACTACACTCACAACAGACAGACATCCATACCCCCGGTGGTATTTGAACCCACAATTCCAGCAGGCAAGTGGCCGCAGACCCACACCTTAGACCGCGTGGCCACTGGGATTGGTATTCCCCTGCTCCCGCCCCTTTCGTAATTGAACCATAACTTTTGAAAATTAGGAGAGAAATATAATAATTTATAATTTATAATTTTCCTCTGAAGCATTAAATTTGCAATTTTAAAACTGTTTTTGCTACCCTAACAATGTGTGTGTGTGTGTGTGTGTGTGTGTGTGTGTGTGTGTGTGTGTGTTCACACATGCACATGTGAGAGACAGAAAGCATACATGGGCATGCGTGTCACCCCACTTTAAACTTTGAGCCAGGTGATCAATTTCCACAAACCACTGTAAGACTCTTGACACCATTATAGAAATCTCAGCACCTTACCTGTTAATTTTCTGTCGTCTGGATGGTATGGGGTTCAAATTCTGGCAGGGGCCAGAGGCTTTTCTGTTTTCCACAATGTCCAGACCGGCTCTGGGGCCCACCCACTTTCCTATTCAGTGGGTACCAGGGTTCTTTACTAGGCTGGGGCATTATGCTGACCTCTAGCACTGAGGTAAGGAATGAGCAGAGCTTTATTTCTGCTCTTCCCATATGCCTTCATGGTTTGGACAGGTCAGCTTTATCTTTTTATCTTCACAATCAGTAATAACAAAATGGCAGACTCATAAACTTACGAGGTGGTAGAGACACTACAGACCTTTAGTTTTAGCACCAGAAATGATGTGTGGTAATAGTTCTAGGAAAAATATGCAAATTTTGTTAGGGTAATATTTTTGTAGACTGTACAGTAATAAAATGGCAGTTACATGACAATTTGACAGCAGTTCATAACGAACCATTGGAATTGTGCATGTGAAATATAATATGCAGATAATTATTCACACATGAGTACTCTGTGTGTGAAATATCATTTATACATCAACAATTATAAAAAACTGGCGATGGTGTGAAAATCTGAAGTTATTTGTCCCAACTTTACAACCTGCTTGCATGGTTATTCATTTCACATACTTCTGGAGATGTTCCCCAGCTGTCACGATTCTGTCCCTGACGTAATTGACATGCTACGATGTTACCTGGCTTCAAAAGGGAACTATACTGATGGCTACATAATTATTATTGGTGTGTATAACTGTTGTATTTTAGATATTACCGCTCTCTTCATCATGACTCTGAAATGACTTGGCATATAGTAACACCTGTACTATAAACAGTGCCATATTTATTTATTCTGTAATTATTCATAGGGATGGTAATGAAATGGAGTTTGAGATCAACTCTAGAGTGGTTACTGTTGAGCTTGGAAGAGATGGACGGAGGTTCGTTCCAAGCCAGGGTATATTCCATGTAGACATTGAATTTGAACACATAGAGAAGAATTACAATAGGGATGAATGGAATGTTTCCTGTGGGGTGACAAATGTTGCTGCTTCTGAACACTCCTGGGATTTTGATGCATGCACAACACTAACAGTTGGCACCAATGTCACAAGATGTAGATGTAATCAGCCGGGAACTTATGCAGCTCTTCTCACAACAAAGCCCACACAAGTAAGTCTCTTCTGGGTATGTGAATAGATCACTCATTACTTGCCATAAGATGATCTCCATTGCACTGGGGAGGTTTAAGGAAAACGGATGTTATTCCTTGTCCACATAAAATTCTTAAGTTCATTTCTCACGTGCAAGTATTATATTTCTTTGTCATCTTTCTACATGAACCATTTCAGTTCACAGTTTTATTTTCTTGCGAAAATTGCCTCCTACACTCTTATCAGAAATATCGAGATGACCTGTATGAATGAACTCTCATTAAGCGTAATGCTGACACTGCCACATTTGACATTCTCACAGCAGTGGTGCTGAAGAATCAAGTCCTCTGCAATATGACACTGTGTCAGTGTGTATTTCCTGACTTGTCCAAGGATCCTAATGCCTTCATTCAGAGGCTCCAGCATCCAAGAAGAGTGCACCAGTCTACACTGTCTACATGCAGCACAGTGACAGTCTGTGCTGCATGTAGACTGTATGCAGACTGTTAGTGAGTTCCAAGCATACAGATGTCAGTACATTGATCAAGTCCCATGTCTTGTTAGGAATAACTGTGGAGGCTGGCGTTCAATCCCAGGCCAGTCCATGTGAAATTTATGGTTGAAAAAGTGGCACTCAGACATGTTTTTCTCCAGGTACTTCTGTTTACCTCTGTCGGTACCATTCAACCAGTGCTATATACTCATCCATTCCTCTATCACCAACACAATGCAATCCTAGAAAATGACAGAGTCATTAAACAACAAACTTAAAAAGACCGTTTCATAGTGTGTAATATAACTTCAAGTGGTTGACAAATTATATGTGCCTGATTCATGTAACTTTTGCAGTTGCCTCTGTCAGTGTCGGACCACTACCACATGGTTGTGCTGGCTGGCTGTGTGTGCTGTTTGGTGCAGACAGTGTTCACGTTGTTCCTATTGCTGCCCTACTGGTGGCACCACAGAACGTGTCTCATATTCCTTAAACTGCAGTGCTGTACTGCAACTTCTGGGGCCATGGGTGTCTTTATCTATGCCGTCCGTGATTCAGTGCCAAAGGTCAGACTCATGAGTACATGGAAAGACAATATTAAGATGGGTCTTAAAGAAATGAGGTGGGAGATGGGAGAGCATTAACTGGATTGATGTGCCTCAGGTGGCGGGTTTGTGTGAACATGGTAACGATCATGCAGGTTACACAAAATGTGGACAGTTCCCTTTCTAGCATCAGTAGTTAGCTGGTTAGTGAGTTTGTTAAATAGTTACTATTAGTAGAAATAATTTTTAACTTGAAGCATTGAAGCATTTTACTATTTCAGGCCTCATTTCCATATGTGACAACAAGCTTGGAAGCATTCCTTCTGATTGGCATGTCTTCTCATTTGAGTAAGTTGCTTATTGTCTACACAGAAGTGATCCAGATCCCCAGGGTGCAACACATGAAGCAAACAGTTGTCAGCATCATAACAGGTAAATGCACACATTTGCCTCAGGTGCCAGACCTGTAATAGGTACCTACACATCATGCCAAGATGGTACCTAGCATGTTCAATAAGTGAGGTTCCCTAGCCACTAAATCAAGTATTCTGCTTTTGACTAGGTAGTAGCGCGCGCATGCATAAGGAGTAATATGCAACAGATGTCACAAGAGTCAGTCAATCAGTCATTCAGTGTGTCAGCCAGATGCTGTTCATGGTAAATGTTGAGGTGCAATAGTAATGATAATGGGAACTTGATCCTGCGACAAAGTTCTTTTTTGTAATTTTGTGCTTGTGGGTGAAATATGTCCCCCCCCCCCCCATCAAAATTCACCTCCAGTTGATAGAGGCACATGGTGATGGTGTAATGAGCATGCAGAATGTCACAAAATGGTGCACAGAGTTAAAAAATTGTTAAATGGACTTCCATGATCATGACTGCACCAGTCAGCCCATCACAAAAAGGACAGGTGTGAATGCAGCAAAAGTGGTCAAACTGATTTTGGAAAACTGGCAAGTACCTTCAGAGGTAGCTGATTCTGCATTAATGCGTACATAGAAATCATTGTTCACAAGGGATTGTAAATGCAAGTGTCACATGCACAGTACAGCATGAAGGAATTTTGAAATTCATGCAAAGATGAAACAAATGTGTCAGTGTGTTCAGAGATTATGTTGAAAAATAACAATACAGTGGATTAAATCAGCTATATTTAATGTTGCAGTTACTTCTCATTTTGTTTTTATGGAAAAGTGAACATCACTCACAGAACAGGTTTCATATATGGAGTATGGAAGTAAAGGCCCACTCATAAAAGAGAGTGGAGGGATTTCCTTTTCATTTCTCAGAGTAAAGAAAGTTGTCTTCAGTCCCTTTTTGCACTAATCACTTTCAAGCTTGTGGGGCCTGCTGGAAGTGACGAACACTGCATAGCTTTCCAGGAAGAGACGTCACCCACCCTATTCATACATTATGCAGCAGGGTTTTGGAAGCCAGCTATGTGATGGAATACCGCCACCCAGCATTACAGAATCAGCAAACATAGTAGCATGATGTACTGTACACGTTACACCACAAAGTTCCATGTTCGCAATTCAGAAATTAACATAAAATAGAAACATATTTTTAAAAAGGTCGTGAACTAAGCTGCAAAAAATAGGAGCAGTGTTTTAGAAATTCATGCACAGGATTCATTCTTAACAGTGTACTTTTAATTTGAACTTTTCAGCTTTAAAAATGTATGAAATACAATGGATAACATGAACAGGTAAAGAAACTGGATTTAAAATGGTAAACAGCCGTCGCCATCAGAGAGTACATTAGGATTTAAAGGGCGTATGTGAAGGTTTAAAGCAACAGGTTACTTAAGTACAAAGAGGTGCTCATGTGATATGTTTCTGACAGTTATGTTATGCATGCACTGTCAATGATCAGAACTGTACCAAATTTGACAGGTGTGCCTGTGTTAGCTGTTCTGTGCAACCACTTGGCACACCACTCAACTGGCTGGCAACTCAGATCATGGTGGTTGTTATGTGGCACCATGCTGTTCAACATCTTCGTAGCATCAGCAGCTGTCATGTTCATCCTCTTTGTGTTCCTATATTTCACTGTCATGAGACGTCTTAAGATGCTTTCCAGCAAGAATTCTGTCAGAAGCAAAGTTATAGGACGCAGGTATGATACAGCTCAGAATAAACGCAATGAGTTTGATTGTGTCTCTGCTTTACTTACTTACATATTCACAGGATACTTAACACCAGCTCTACAGCAACAGCTACGGCTACAGCTGCAACAGTTCAATTAGATGTGTGAGTAAAGTAGCAGAGCTGAGCAAATAAATAGTTATAGCCTGTGAGATGTGAGGTACTTGAAGCACTGTTGCTGATGATTCAGATCTTCTGGGATATGATGCTGTATTGTTGGATGAGTGGTTCCTGACATTTCAAAGGCACTATGAACCATCAAAACGTCTGGAACCACTCACCTAAAGACACAGCATCATATTCCAGGAGACCTGAAGCCTTAGTTGTAGTCTGATTTAAGGTAACGGCCCACAATCTGAGAGTGGAAAGGGGAAGAACCTAAGCATCAGTCACGGAAACAGAGGCACTTTAACCAAAGGAAGGCAGCTGGTGCATGCTGAGAGATTTCTCCTTCTTTTACTTCAACAGCATGAATAGTTGTTCATCTCAAACTGGAATCACTTCTCGTGTTTTGTGGTAGAGTTTCATTTTTGCCAGTTTGCTTGCAGATACTGCAATGTGATGTAGCATATAAACAATTTTGTTGAAATTTGTGCTCTGTTCAGTTTTTCACTTCACATAAATGTGTTTCTAAACTTGTTATGAACCTAACAATTTTTAAGACAGTAGTTGGAATGTAACGATGTAAGACAGTGGGAAGCTTAAAAACATTTTAACACATAAAGCACTACATGAATTCTTTACACTGAAGAAAGCAACAGATTTAATGTACTGTGAAGTGTACTCGATTTCAATCAGGTCTGCTGTGGCAAAATAAAATGTCTGAGAGCAGCTAAGAGCAAATTCTGTCAGCAAATGAGAAGTTTGAAATGCCAGGATAGAATTTGGCCATGAACATATTTCATTTGGCAGTCATATTCTATACAGTTCTGAGAATGGTTTATGGCATCTGGACAATTAACTTTATAGACTTTTTCCATTGTATGTATTGAAATGTAACAGACTACTTTTTCCATCATATTTCCCCAGAATGTAGTGTGTTAAATTTCAGAACATATGATGGAAAAAGTCCATGAAGTTAATGAGTTCACATGGCAGGTGTGACTTCCACAAGGTGGCATTTACATCAGCAAACAGGTTACTGAAATCAGGCCAGAAGCTGGCTCAGACCAAAGCACTGAAAATGAGCCACAGCAGCAACACATGTGTATGACTTCAGTTGGAATATCTTGGATTTGGTAACATCAGTCATCAATATTAGAATCAACAAATTCATGGACTTACCGGAGTTCTCACAACAGATGCACATAGGCTACCTTTAGTCCACAGAGTCTTTGGATGATGGGTTTTTTGTGTGTTGAAATTATGGGCAGGTCACTCTTAGTACCAGCATTTGTTATGTACTTTTTTGCCATACATTATGTTACTATAATTCAGAGTGAAAGATCAGAGTGTGTCATTTGCAAATAGTTGTAGAGACCTAATAAAAGAGAAGCATTTTGAAGGGCAGTTGTTGTTAATGGAAGCTGGAATTAACCATTTTGTACATTAATAAAGGTATCAATAACAGTAGAGGCCCTTAAGATGAATGGCTCTGCAGTGAACAATGACAGCCAGTTCATGATCATGCTGTCAAAACAAATGCTGCTGTGTGTAATCCACAAGAAATATTAAAAGTGCTCTTTGCTCTGTATTTTAAAACACCACATATTTGTAGTGCTATGGATGACCAGCCTATAATTTCTCTCCATTTACACATGTTCAGAACACCCATTAAACTGATACCTCTTTTCTAGGATAGGACTTTTGAAACGTGCTGGGATAATATTTTTTGTAATGCTCATGATGGAAGCTTCAAGCATATTCTATATCAATGTCCCAGACTCAACTTGCCACTATGTTTTTAGTTTCACAAGTGCCTTGCTGGTGAGTAGATACTATAGTTGCTTAAGGTGCATAAAACACATGCATAACAAGGAAGTCATGTTTGTTTGTCCGTCAGTTTCTGTCTGTTTTTCTGTGAATCTGCTTGCACATAACTACCTGTGTGGGCTGGGAGACTCCACCCCAAAGCTGTCAGACCAATATAACCTTTACTTCACATAAAACCCAAATTTATCTATGACCCTTTTACCGAAACATTTCTTGAAATTTGTGTAAGACTGCAATGTAAATCTCAAGATGTGCAACTTTTACTGTAGACAGCTTTTGATACTAAGGGTATGTATGGGGGAGACAAAAAATGCACACAGGGTTTTGGTGGGGAAATATTATGGATTGGCATCACTTGGAAGACTTAGGCACAGATGGGAGAATCATAATAAAATGGATTTTAAAGTGACAGGATGGGAAGGTCTGGTCTAGGTTCATCTGGCTGAGGAAAGGGACAAGTGATGGGCTGCTGTTAACACGGCAAAGAACCTTCAGGTTCCATATATACCCCCCCCCCCCCACCATCTTATCCTCCTTGATGTGATAACCCAAATAACATTTAGTGAGTTTACAAGTCACAAAGCTCCTCATTATGCAGTCTTCTCCATTCTCATATTACTTCCTCCCTGTTAGACCCCAGCGTCTTCCTCAGCACCCTGTTCTCAAACACCTTCAGCCTATATTCTTCCCTCAATGTGACAGACCAAGTTTCACATCTATATAAAACAACAGCCAAAATTATTGTTGTTCATTGTGTGAGAACTTCAAATCTCACATCTATACCAATTAACAAAACTGAGTCAACAAAGACCACTGTCTTGTTGCTTTATTTAATGCAGTAAGACATACCATGGCATTCTGATCGTAAATGTTGCTTTCTGCCTGCGTATGCCTACCTACTCAGCTAACTTAGTCTGGGCAACCACATAACTTGAGCAAGTATTTGGGTTTATACTGACAATTTTATCCCTTAAAAGATTAAAACTAACCTGACATA
The DNA here is from genome assembly GCA_013340265.1 of Coptotermes formosanus. NCBI lineage: Eukaryota > Metazoa > Arthropoda > Insecta > Blattodea > Rhinotermitidae > Coptotermes > Coptotermes formosanus. Next base: position 22,053 of record BLKM01008982.1, on the reverse strand, counting down.
TATATAAAACAATTCATTTCATACCTCACAGAGAACACATTGTCTCCATCACAAGCCAGTCTGTTCATGATGTACAGCAAAACGACTGGTATTTATTGTGAGAATGAAACAAAACACAGAAATGCACTGTGTGGGAGCAGGTCAGGGACTACATACACTGGGTTTTAAAGGGTTAATTGGCTTTTGTTTATTGATAAATTCAAAAAAATATAATTTCTGCTGAACTTTTTGATTAGCTGCAACCATTAAAATGTAGTTCTGAACTTGAAACTCGTATATTATTGATTTTTTAATTATTATTAATTTGTATATTGTAACTGAACTGAGTAATTAGCATTCACACAGCTTGGAACACTACAACAAATACTGAAATAATGGATCTGTGGGCCAATTTTGGCTAGGTGTCCATTAAAAATGTGGTGTGTTTACAATGTGCAAGGTTAAAAATATACATATACACTATGAAATAGGTAGGCCCAACAGAATTTCTGTATCCTAAGTTCATAGCAAAGTTGTGTGAATGAACAACTATACACAGATAGCATTTTCATGAACAGAAGGCATAATCAGTTAAAGTGCTACTGTAATAGTCGCCATTGCTTTCACTGGCTATTATTATAAAGTTATAGCATTAATTTGTTTTTTAGGGGTTTATCATATTCTTATGCTACGTCCTGAGAAGTGAGACACCCCTTCATATACAGATGCTAAGGAAAATGAAACTGGAGAACACTCCAGAAGAAGAATACAGCTCTGATTCTGCCAACAGCCCTTTGCGGTGTAAGTACTAGCTTGTTCACTTTACTGGGGCAGACATGATTAAAATATACACTAAATACTGACAGATAGTTACAATTACTGTAAGGGCCATCGTACATGACCTGTATTTCTTCCAGTAATCAGACGTACTTGCATTTTAGATTTTAGTTAACCTACTCGTTTTTAAAAATAAAGTTGGGACAATTTTTAAGCTTCAAAACGTCCAACAATCTCCTTAGTGTCTCGGGCATGGGTTAGACAATCTGTGGTTCGTTTCCTAGCAGGGAAAACCTATTTTTCCTTTTTCCTAAAATTCAAATTGGCCCTGGGGCCCACCCAGCATTCTCTTCAATGGGTACTAGGGATAAAGTGACTGGGGTGTGATGTTGAACGCTCACCTCCATGTAATGCTGAAGTTAATGAATGGCCCAATGTCTCTACTCGCCCTGAATGCCACCCTCGGCAAATTTCCATCTATTACCTTTCTACCTTCCCTGCAGTACAGTATAGGCTTACCATAAATATGGTAACACAATTGTGACTGATGGCTATGCTGACTGTAAGATAAACACGAGAAATTAATAGATACTTGCTTTTTGTAATTCAGTTGGGTTCAGTACATATTGTGACAATGTTATGATTAATTTTGTTAAAATTCCCTATTGTCTTTGTTGGGTTAATGTTAAAATAAATTCATCATTGTATCTTTTTTTGCATCTGATAACACTTGTTTATAAATAGTTTGATATCTCTTAATGTAATTTAAGGTACTGCTAGACAAGTATGGATTTTTCTTTAAGCTTTCAAGTAGTTGCAGTTTCTTGCAAGATACACTTATCCCTTTGGTCATCCAGTTTGTTTTATGTTTTTTGCTCTTTACTAGTTTTTTTAGGAAACACTGTATAAAGGTAATACAGAAACTTATTAAAAAAACAGTTATATGATCTGTTCACGTCATTATGCAAATATGTTTCCTCCCACAATTCTTTTTGCACGTCACTTTTGAATATTTCTAGGTTTCTTTTTGAGAAATCTCTTCTTATAACTGTTTGAGGATTTGCTTTTGGCTTATCAATTTCTATAATCAGAACTTGAGCTAGATGATCTGAGTATCCCAGTTCTAATATATTATCTGTCATCTTATGGAAAAACTCTATGGTTATAACATCTATTATTGAGCTAGAATGGTTTGTAACCCTCGTTGGGCATGAGACTGTACTTATTACAGTATTAGATAGTAACAAGTTTATTATGCTTGTTGATGACTATTTTCTAGTAATAAATCAATGTTCCAGTCTCCACATAATACTAAGTATTTTCCTCTTTTTTGCACCATATTAATTAATACTTCCAGCTTTTCAAGAAATGTATTCACATCACTCTGAGGTGATCTATAAATACATATTAAAACGATTCTAAGATCAACCAGTTCAGTCGCTTTGAATTCTTTATCCCTTCCCAAGTCCTTTATCCGGTTTATGTCTCTTATCAGTAACTTATTATCAACAAATATACATGAACCACTGTGCTTATCACTCACTCTACAGAAACTATCTGCTAATTTATAGTGTTCAATGTTTAGGATATTTATTTGCTCATCATTCAACCACTGTTCAGAAAAACATGAAAGTCTGTATTTTTTAAACTGGAATTAAGTAGTGTACTTAAAGCCAATACTTTGTTACTCAAGCTCTGAACATTATGATGTAAAATAGTGAGAGTCTTACATTTTTGTACCTTATATGGTTCCTGTATTCTTTGTAAGGGCACTATGTTTTGCTCCGGTTTTACCATAAAAAATCCTTACTCCTACTTGGGGGTGGTCTTCGAGGTCTCTTTGGTGTTATGCCTGGTACCTCTTTTTCTAGCACGTCCTCTTCAGCTTTTCTTTGACATTGGTCATCATTTGTTTCGTCTTCATTTGTTGCCTTGTTATCATTTTTCTCTCCTCTTTATATTGGAGTTCCTGTGCCTGTTGATGTACAGTGTATTCATGTCCCTTTCCTCTCCTTCGTTCCATTTCAGTACTAGAGGCTTCTTCCGGCTGACATGTAACAAATTCTTTATCACTTTCACTATTTGGTTCACTGAATATTCCTTGCCTTTTGAATTTAAATGGAGCCCATGTCTTGTGTGTAAGTCCCTGTCAGTATTCACATCCATCACAAACAAATTCTCATGCACCTTTTTACGCTTTTGCAGTTTTTTATTAAACACCTTCACCTCCCGATTAACACAAGAAGACATCTCTAGATCGTATCTTTGTGGTACACCCATTGCAATAACATTTGTATGGCTAAGTTTATTTACAAAGTCTTTCAGAGCTCAGATCCCTGTTTCTGTCTCACTTTTTCCACTATCCTGTGTGCCTGCCCATATTATGCATGCATCTCTTTTTGTCAGTTTATGTCTGAATTCGTGTACTTACTACTGTTTTCATTGTGGCCCCTGGTTTTATCATGCCTTGTACATCAAATTCTTGGTTCAGTTGATACCCCAATTCCTGTGCTATACCTCTTGTGTGGCTGTCTCCCATTATTAATATTTCCTGTTTTCTCCTGTCTTCTTTCCTCTTTATGTCTCTCCTTTTTAAGTACCTGTGCTTGATCCATCATTTTCTCTTCTATTCCATCAACACAGTTTTCCTTTGTTTCCAGCAGTTTGTATCTGTTGTCCTTTGCCGGTAGTGGGGAAGGTTTATATTGAGTTACATGTCGCATTTGATTACCTCTAGATACAACTTCTGACCATTTTTCTTCTATTCCCCTATCTTCTATTACTTGTTCTTGTAAACTCGTCACTTTAGCTGAAATTATGTCCATTTTGTTCAATATAACCTCCTTTACAGATCTTTGTTATGCACCTTTCAATAGATTTCTTAATTCTAACATAACCTGTTGTAAATCACAAAGAATCATTGAATCCCCATTTCCACTGTTGCTCTGAGTGATTTTTAACACTTTCTTAGTATTTATTTCACCCTGACACCATGCACAGATAGATTCTTCTTTCTCTCCCTCATTGTGTGTACCCTTACCAGCCTCCATGTTGCTATGTGATTACCAGACCATTCTGTACAAGTTTGCAGGTAATCATGAATTTTAAACACACTTTGTTTAATGTGCAGTTTTTACCAAACAAGATGGCGATGCAGAGAGTGAAGGCGCACCCCCTAGACCCAGCAGTTCACTAAACGTGCGTGCTGGAGCAGTGGGACAAGGGGATGTAGATCTTGCTGAAGGTCTGCTCTTGGTTGAGACTAGCAACAGAAGAGCGTCTCCATCAGAAGGAGCTACTAGCACAATTGAAACATTTGTGCAGAGTGTGAATAGTTCTGTGGAAGATTATGGTGTTGGTGGCAGTGGGCCAAGGGTTGTGTTTCAAGGAGCAGAGAGTAGAGTGCCCGTGAAAAGTGACAGTAATAATGTTGACCTAGAGAGTTACCACAATAGCCCTCGCAAATACAGAAAACAGTCACGAAACTGTAAGGAAGCAATAGATGTGTTTTCCGAGTATGTGGAGCAGGATGTCAGGGTACCAGGTGTAGATGAGCAAATTCATTCTGGTTCTGGAGATCAGAGGAGATTTGTAAGAGGGTTTTACCACAATGGTGGAACTCCTCCGGTTGGAGCAGTGAATATACCTAGACCAGAACCTTCACAGTGCTACATTCGTGAACAGACTCCCCCACCAGCAACTTCCATGCAGCAAGAGATAGTGACCACTAGAGTCTGTGTTGAACTGGGGGTCATCACAGCTCCTAGACAACATCTGGACCAACAAGGGTCAGGTGACTCTGGTGCAGCACTGGAAGCACCAGCCATAGTGTTGTGTAGTGTTGATGTTGAACCTTGCCACAGGGGGATTTTGGATATAGCTGAAGTGACTGCAGCTGTTGAAGCCAACACTTGCTGCACCAATAGAGCAATAGTGGTGGAAACAGGAGAAGAGCATGAAACTATTACTAGTGCTGAGCAGTTGAGAAGTTGTAATGGTGACGGTCAGCCTGATGGGCAGGAAGTTTCACCACAAGCAACAAGTGTTGAGGATGAGCCAGAGACATCTTTCAGTACTTCTGAGAGGAGGCAGCCAGAAGGAAGGGAGAAACCTCAGGCTGCGATTTCTGTAACGTCTGCAACAGAAGCAGCAGAGGACATGCTGGACCGAATTTCACATGACTTGGACTACTTGCTAAATCGAAAGCCACCACATAACAACGGAGGTGTTCTTGGAGTACCAGCATTTTCAAGAAAAACAAGCAAGCCTCCTGCAACAAGTGTTCGCAGTCAAATCCAAGAGGAAGATGAGAATGAGGCAGTTGGGGTAATTTCTGGAGAAACTGTTACAATAGGTAATGGAAGCAGTAAGTCTTAATTATTGCTAAGAGGATGCCACACTAATGATACACTATTAGTATAGCACTAATACTCAGAGCTTAAAGTGGATGGAACAGAGAGTGGGACAATATATTCTTTCTTGTGATACTTTTAAATGCTACAATACCATGTAACTCTGTCTTTAAAATTATTATTTCTGACAGTTCAGGTCCTTGGATATGTGATGCTGTGTTGTCAGGAGAGTAGTCTGCACTGTTTCAAAGAATGGCATCGCCTTCATGTTCAGGGTCAAATAGTCCAAGAAGAGGACTGCTTGACCCTGACCAAGAAGGCATTATGATCCTTTGTAATGTCAGGAATTTCCTTCCCGGCAACACATTGTCACATCCTAGAAGACTTGAATCTTCCAAAACACCGTACTGAGAACCTCAGATCTCTTGAAACCAAAACCATACATTTTCTTCCCCAAAACACAAAGGAAGACGTCACAAGAATAAATATGGTACTGACAGCCCGGTTTTGGTAAGGAGACTGGAGGTTCATGTCATTAAACTGAAAGTGTCTGCCTAAAGACATGGGTCTGTTGCATTACTGATCTGTGTCTTTGTTTTAGTGTTCCTTTGGAATTATTCTGACAATGAGATACCGGTTATGGTCTTCCTTATTTTTTTAACTACCTGACACTGTACTTCTGACTTTTCTACATGTCAACTAAGCCTGCACATCTAACCTATCTCAAGCCCGTTGTTTAACTGTTTTGTTATGAATGCATAAGTGACATAATTTCACATTAGTGCTGATGGTTGCCCAGAGGGGGAATGTACAATGGCTGCAGCAGACACCAATCTCAGATTACTCTTCTCACAAGTTCTGAAATTCCACTTTGAGTACCGTGTGTTAATGAAGTATGTGTTACTATTTTTGTACCTGAGACTTCTAGTTATTTTAAGATACAAAATGCAGTCTTCATTTTAAACTGTTGTAAGTTATATTTAGTTACTTATTAAGCTGACGGTTTAAAACAATGATGGCTCTAAGAGGCACGTATGTAGGTTAATTAAGGTTCTTGGTATGTTGTATTTTGTATTTTTGTTTTTGATATGTAAATTATGCAGAAACAGTTTTGAGTTCCTGCAGACAAGAAAAGATGGCTGTGAATTTCATATTCATGAACTCACACTGCTCCCCCAGAACAAAAACCCTGAAACTGATTAATTTCAGTACAACAAATTTTAATGGAAGTTCATCACATGTTGCTGCTGACAGTGGTGTAACTGAGCATTAAGAAGCTGTAGAGTTTGTCATAAAAGGCTACTTGATAAAGAAAGTGGAAGTACCAACTTAATGTGGAAAGGATAACAGAAGAAATGTTCAGGTGAAAGAAAGTTTAATTTGTGAAAAGTTTCTGTTCAATTTCTAAAAGGTATATGTCCATGTCTGTAACATTTGGCCATTTATTAATCAGTTGTATGTTTTACATTATTTGTTCTTACCAAATCCCTTATCAAATTTTAAAAATTTTGAAAAATTTTTGTAGAAAATGTGATGAAGGAGCTTCACACATCTTTGCTACACAGTAGCTTGGTCCAGTGCACAGACACCATATACCAACATACTTGTATAACCTTGAAACTGTCATGATTTCAAAATCTGCCCATCCTAACAGGATGAGCTGCATTCCCTTGCTTCTTCTGTCAGGCTCACCAAACTCTCACAGTTCCACTCTTGTTCATTTTCTTGTTGCTTTTCAAATGATAGACTTCTTTTCGGTTTCTGCATGATGTAGTTGATAAACACACTGATGTTTCGGAGGAATGTACTGCGTCCACCTTCTGAGTCAATGAATTGGTTAAAGTGGACTGTGAAGTGATACAGTGGAAGAAATGTGTCAGATGTGTAGGAAGGGTGGGGGGTGTTCGGCCAGTCACAGCTGCCGAAGGTGGGAACAGGTGATGGGATTGTCATGAGTCAACAAGGGTTAAGATTTCCATGAACTGCCCTTTTCTCCCAGCCTCACCTGTGGGATTAGTGGAAATAATGTGGGCAATGACTGTGGTCTGAATGCTTCCTGTGTTAAGCTGCACTGCGTGTGATCAGCATGTGGATGGGTAACCACTGGACCAATTCAGCCACTCTAAAATTGGAGGCAGTACATACCTCTAAAACCTCCAATCATTTAACCACCAGACAATACACAAACCCAAAATAAGACCCCACTCTTATCAACAATCACCATGAAAACATGAAAACTTAGGTAAATAATTTTCTGTGGTATGGGTTGTTGGCCTACAGGCATCATCATAATGCCAGAGTTTCTATATTACGAAATGAAAGCTATCTTCCACAAAATCTTTGACTTCTTTGAGTGCACTGCTTTCTCCCCATCTCTCTCATCCTCACTGGTAATAGCTGCCTACTTTACAAAATCACAGCATTTGACATATGATCATGTGATAAATGTGCAGGGTTTGCTAGTGGTCATATTTTTCAAACAGAGATAAGATATGTGTATGTAAGAATCAAGTTTTCTGGGCCATACAACATCCTCTGTTTTTTCATTTCATAAACATTTGAAATGGCTACATCTTTCCTCCTCTTTTATCAGGTCATCATCAGATCCACTTTACATGGAATGACCTGATGATGACCTAGTGAGAGAAGTCAAAACATGTAGCTGTCTGAACTGTTCATGAAGTAAAAAACAGGAAGCAAAATGTATCACTGATAAAACTGGTTTTATTAATGTAGATCTGTGTAACACAATGGGATGCCATATTCTAAGACATAACACATAATCCAACCCACTCCCTGTGCCTATTTTTACTTTGAATTCACCATATCTAGCCACGTGATGTTTATGTTGGCATTCGTACATCCAGATGGGATCCAACAACAGGCTGGAGATACCCCAAGACTTACGCTAACCACTGTACGTTATAATCATCATCAATCACAGTGAAAGAAATATAAAGTAAAGCGATGATAACTTTGAGATTTTAAATTGAGCTTTCTAATGATGTCACATTCTTTGTACACAAATACACACCATTGAGGGCTAACAACCACCCAAATCTGCAAGTAATTATACGTCTACTGACTATTAAAGAGAAGAGCCTGGATATGTGTGACACATAACATTGCATTCTTCATTATGTTGTCTGCCTGACCTTGAAATGGAGATGGCACTAATTTACGGAACACAGTTAGGCACAATTTTATCATATTTATTTTGAGATTATGCATTTAAAGAAATGATACTAGGTTCCTAATATTTTGTAGACTGAATATGCAAGATGATTTATGGAGAAAGTATTGAGTGAAGGGCATGATTACTAATTACAAAATATGTTTTGCTAGTGGGTAAATGCTCTGAATTTTGCTTAAATACTTACAACACAAATGCACTTCAAAGATTCCATCCACTTAATTCAGTGTGCTCACTGCCACCTACGCATATTTAATTGATTTAAGTTCTGTTATTCTGCCATATTTTACTGCATATGTTGGCAACTCATCATTTAATTTCACAGCAGTGAACTGAGTAACCACTGCATACATTTAAGCAAGACTGTTTCTTGCTATTCATCACCACCACCATCACCAACATTTAAACCACGCAGCATGTCACTCACAGAAGCTACACATTGCCTACACTGAGACTGTACCAACAATAGCTCATGACAGTATATATTTTTGTAATCAAGGAATAAAGAAAATGGAAGTACAAAAGTAATAGATTATGTCCTGTAGAATGAACAACAGACTGTAACAGAATTAATACAAATAGTTCTGTGCATTGTATTTGACTGAGAACAGACATACTGACTCAGTACCTATAAATCCAATTAGACTTAACTACCTGAAGACGAAAATCTGCATTATACATAAAAGTGCAGTTTGTACCTCACAGAGAAAGACAGCTTTCTTACATTAGAAAGACCAACTGGTTAATGCTGGGCAGGGAAATAACTTCTGTTGGCTATCAAACTCACATGGAACACATAAATACAGTAATATTTTGTATGGTTCGGACGATGGTGTATGACATCTGGCTTAATGACTTCATGGACTTTTTCCATCATATGTATTGAAATTTAACACACAGCATTTCGGGGACAGATTTGGTCCCTGTCTTCAGGCTTGCTTTTGGCAAAACAAACTGTTACTGCTATGTTGCATTTATTAATCTGACTTTAGTCCACGTTTAATCAGAATGTAAGTACTTAGTACATAGGAACATTTTGTTTCAGAAAAAGAAAACCTGAAGACGGAGACCAATCCTGTCCCTAAGATGCAGTGAGTTACATTTTTTAAGTACATATGATGGGAACAGACCATAAAGTTAATGAGTTCAGACCAGCACACAGTGTGTGTGCAAAATGCAGTCTGATGTTAAATGTGGTGCTACATAAACACGTACAAACCACTAGAATGGAACAAGCTACCAGAAACCTCATAATATCATGATATCATAACGAAGGTGTTTTCTGTGGGTTATGCTTTTGCGTTATACACTTCAAAAGGCCAAGCAAAGATAAAGTGGTACTTTTTTAAATACACTGACATGATATTTTTATGCAAAATTTTTAAGGTATGGTAGTCTGTAAGGTTGAAAGTTACTGCATGTGTTGCACAAAGGAAAAAGAAAGATAGTTTGGTGTTAGCTAATTGGCTTGAATATACAGAGTTCTCTGCTCATGTAATTTTGTTATACTGGTGCTTGCTGAAATTTTTCAGAGGTAATAATCTTCTCACAAAGAGTAAAAAACTAAACAAAATACTCAATAGCATATGTGGTGAGTAATTTAATGAACCATACTTCAGCATAAAATTGATGGGCACTAGCTAACAAGGAAGAAAGGAAAGATAGAAAACTGTAAAAGTGAACTACTCAAAAACATTGAAGTCCCAGCAAATTGTGATGTTTCAGTCAGGGAACAAATGTGTATATTCATGAGATACACTGAGTCAGGTCATACTCTTGTGGTACCTTCTGTAGATCACTTGACCATGAATAATACTAAGAAGCTAACTAACTAACTAACCAGCTAACTGACTAACCAACCAACCAACCAACCAACCAACTAACTGACATGTAAATTCATAAGATACATGGGCCTACTATGAAATATGTTCATGCCTGCAACAAATACCTTTGTGAAATGGAAGAATGTTCAGATGCTGCAGGAATCTACTGTGAGCAGGTTCAGTTTTGTGTTTATCTGTGTGTATGTGCACATTTATGCACACACACCTGTGTGTGTGTGTGTGTGTGTGTGTGCGCGCGCGCGCGCGTGTGTGTGTGAATGCATGCCATGTGTATGTATATAGAATGGAAAGTCTGTGCACCTGAAAGTTGTTTACCTTCAACCAGGGCTGTGGAGTCGGTACACAGCACCTCCCACTTGAACTCCAACTCCTCAATTTTTAAATCTCCAATTCCCGACTCCAACTCCTTCATAAAAGCTCAATATGTATTAAGAATGTTAAACTTAGTAAAATGGTAAATTGTATCATAAGGCATTTCATCACCACAACCTGCATCATCAGGCTACTTTTTACACTTATAACCTATATTTACATATAAGTCTAATGGTTATTGTAGCTAGTGTCTATTTAAGATTTTATTTCAAGGTTGGAGTCAGAGTCAGTACATTTTTACCAACTCCCACTCCACCAAAATTCCTTCCCACTCTGACTCCAAAGCCCTGCTTTTAATGGGGAATATGTCAGTGCACTTAATAAAAAATGCTTTGGCAGCACAGATGCAAGGAGATTTAAGAAGTTCATATTATTTACAGACCATATAAGATCCATGCGTTAGCTTCTATTTGTTGCTCATGGGTGGACATTATAAAGACATTTTGGTTTCTTCATTTGGTACATGAAAACTGCATTGCTGTGCCATAGAATAACGGAATCTTATTGCTGAAAGCTCAAGTCTCCTGGTATCTGATGCTGTGCTGTTGGTTGAGTAGTTACTGCTATTTCAAAGTAGTGTGGTGCCATCACCTTCAGGGTCAAGCAGTATAGCATCGCATGAGCCTGAAGGTGAAGTATTGCCAATAGATCAGTCTTCTGAGCTCCATTATAGTTCAGCCAGAAATTCTCACAGCCCTCCTTCAGTGTAAATAGATTTTTCAATATACAGATTTCGAGTTTAAATGTACCAGACATTTTATGAATGTGATGAGCACAAAAGCTGATATAGAACACTTAAATTATGCCAAATGCAGGTCATTATTAGCAAATCAGACGCAAAATGTGCAATGGTTTCACAGGGGACTCTGAAGAAAAGATGTTTGGATTCACTGAACTGCTTTTGAAGGTGAGAGTTGTAGCTTTATGTGTTGTTAATGTAGCATCCGTACATTGTCAATGACTGTGGTGTGTGTGTGCTTGGTACAAGCTGTTTCCTTTGATAGAATGTGCTTGTGCAAATGGAAACCATTTTTAAACAGCTGATTGTTGAAAGCCAACAGTCTGTGCCTTTAAACTTGGATAGTGTAAAAAAAGATCTACATCTTTGATATGTGTTAAAATAATGCAAGGATTCAAATTGCTGTTAACAGTCTAAAATCCAGTGTATGAAGATTATAATTACAGATGCTTAAAAACCTGAAAATGAGAAATCCCATATAATTTGCTCAAGCTCTGTTCATCACGAAATTTTTAAAATTAATCTTTCAATGTAGTTTGACATTATAGCCAGACAACTGAAGCAGATACTACAGCCCTTCAGAGTTTGACAAACTGTATGTTATCTCTCTAACTAAAATGACATTATACACTGCCTTTTTTTAAGAAAGAAGAAATCATGTTCCATATTTTTGTAAATCACCCAAAGTTTTCAATAAATTTAGGAAGAGAAAATTATGTTAATCTGTGTTTCTTGTATTTTATTTGTATTTCTTGCAGGAAAATGGCTGAATTTTTGAACCTAATTGTGTGCAGTGTGTTTTCAGTATCAGTGATGACTCCCATCTGTTGTATTGACCTGTAGAAGTAGAAATGGAGAGGCTGAATGTGTACCTATACCAAGGCAGGCAAAGGTATGTTACATGTAAATATTTCAGTCATACTGAAATATAAAACACAACAGTTGTCTAATTAAACACTGAAAACGAAATTGGCATGAAATCAAATAAATAAATAATAGCAGTTAGTGTGTGACAGGTAGGAGAGGTTACTGACACTTGATGTGAGTCTTGTATCAGCTTCACAAGCTTTCCTTAGAAATTAACGTTGAAAATACAGACATCATTTTTAGCAAGACTTATATTCATGAAATGTTTCTCTTTAAATCAGAAATTATTATATAATGAATTTGACGTCAGTTCTGTGAGCCTGGAATGTACTTACCCCTTACTTCACATGGCAGGTGTCTGCTGTGTTAACTGCACAATAATATATTACTTCTACCAGAACTACCACCACATGGAACAGAGTCCTTCTTGAGAAGCTAACAGGTTCTCAATTAGTCAAGAAGTTCCCCACATTTTATGGAACCCCAAGGTTCATAACCGCATTCACAAAGTCCCACCACCTGTCCCTGTCCTCGGCCAGATCAATCCAGCTCATGACCTCCCAACCAATTGCCTGAAGATCCATTTTAATATTATCCTCTCTTCTATGCCTAGGTCTTCCACGTGGTCTCTTTCCTCAGAGGTTTCCTCACCACACTGCATATGCACCGCTCCTCTCCGCCACGCGTAGCCCATGTCCCGCCACTTATTTACGCGGTACACGTTTCTGTTCTGGCCTTACCCAGATGCGAGTGGTGTCACAACACACAACAACTGCTGACGTAGTTAGGGACACAAGTTCACACGTGGTTACTCCGCGTGTTAAAGTATTTCCCTGTGCAGCGTCCGATGTTACATGTCGCACAAAACTACAGAGTGGTGGTTGTTGCTTTTTTGAGTGCATGTACGCGCCACCGTCTTTGTTGTCCACTCTCAGGCCAGTGCTGTGAATGTTTAACGCTGTACCGACGTAGTTGAGACTTAAACCGACTTCATCTACTGCCGGAAATACCACTACCTGTCACATTGCCTTCGTCCGAGTGGATCATGAAATCACGACAGAGACTCTGCTGCAAATTCTTGTGCGTCATCTTACCACCATGTGACCTGTGCGTAAGGTATGTAATGTATATGTTTTGAGGGAGGTGGTGTTTGTGCGGTGGAACAAGTTTCTTTGCCCTCACCCAAGTTGTCCGGGAAATTCTGTAATAGTCTGCTCAATTTTGATTTCTCAAAATATGTGCGTGTGTGTCCTTCCTTATAGTACCAGGTACTTATGTTGGACCAGGCCTCGCCTGCGAACGGCAATATCACACGCGCCGCACTTCTAAGAAACCTGCTGTAACACTGCACCATTTCAACTCGCCTTTCCGCGTTCCGCCATACAACAGTCTACTGTATTTTGGTGTCACGTTTACAGCTGATAGCCAGTGGTCAGCTCTGGATGTAAATAACCCTGGAACTCGGACCGTCCTGAATGTTATTTCGGTGCATCAGTAGCACAGGGCTTCCCGGTGGGAATCCCAATAGCTCTGTTCGGTTTTCCTGCGTAGGGAGAACACTGTCAGCATTCTAACACCGGGGCTGCATGTGGGTTAATCGAGTCCACTCCCATCCTACTTCTTTAGGGTCCATTTTAATATCATCCCCATCTATGCCTACGTCTTGTAAATGGTCTGCTTCAGGCTTCCACACGTGTCGCATCACATCTCTTTGCTCTGGTCACTGGAATAATCCATGTTATGTGGTGAGGAGTGCAAATCATGAAGGTCCTTATTATGCAAACACAGCCCTAAAACATATTGATGCTCTGTTTCTAACATAACACCAATTTACATCAAATATTAGTCCATGTTGAGTGTTTCTCGCAAGTATTGGCAGGATTGACCACACAATACGCTCGTAATATGCTCATGGGAACGTACAACAAGCTTCGCAAAACTGCTGATAGATGGTAGAATCAGAATGTGACGCATTCTGCCATCTGACACGGCTAGAATGAAGCGAAAATAAGTCAAAATGGAAATATGAGAAAGGGTAGCATCGTCATGTAGAAGATGGCAGTACCAGGATGTCGTGACATGACGTGCCACCTGCACTGCACATGCAAATGAATAGCGGTCAGTACAACGTGCGTGGAGCCTCATTGATACCAACACAAAATATAAATGTTACGACAAATGAATTTAACAAATTTTATTTCCTGACAAAGAGTAGACACATGCTTGATTATTGACTGGCAGGAACTACTTGATGAAAACAATATGACGTTTTTGTTTCGGCAGCGTCACGTAGATACGAGAGCGCCGGGAGCTTAGATTTTTGTGGCCAACATTTAACATTTTAGAACTAACTTACATAGCGCTGGAATTCTATTTAACTGCATGCAGATTTAATGATTTTTTAACACTGTGCCGCCAATATTTTCTTTCTTTCTGCAGTTTTTTAAAAAATTAACATCGAAATGTCCTGCAATATTAGCAATGGTGGTAATCCTGGCGCAGCGTTTGGTGGCAGGTTTGTGAACTACGCGGCTGTGGCGCTACTTTACGAAGCGAATGTCTGAACACGTTGCAACTGGATACTGCACGTGTGATCAAAGTGCAGTGGCAGAAGGAATGGCAGAAGGAATGACCAGCGTTGCATAAGATCCTTCCGAGTAGTTAGTTGTATCAGTCCGCGCTTGGTGCAGTGGCTTGGTGACGCTTGTGTGTTGGTTCTTTAGTAATTAGGACGTTAGGTGGGCAGGAGTGACAATTTAATTATATTTTATAACAGTGACGATTAATTGGCATTCATAAGTTAACCGAACAGTGTCACACGTTGTGTTAACTTATGTTTGTTGTGATTCCATACGCGTTACGCCATTTTGAGTGTTGGCACGATATATTTGTTGTGATTCCATGGGCGTTACGCCATTTTTGAGTGTTGGTACGTACGCTATCGTGTGCAACAGGTGTGCAATAAGAAGTGTGTCGTTGTTGTATATGGTTGTGTAGCGAGATTTTATTCTTAAACATTTCGATTTCGCTGCTAATGAATAACAATGGTGTGTTGTGTAAATTTTTGCGGGATGAGTACCACGATTATTCGGTATGCGTAGAGGTGAATGTGCAAGTAATTTTCAGTGTATTGTGTGGTTCTTTGTTAAGATATAACCGTGCATAAGTATGTGTTGTGATTACTGTGTGTGGTATTGTAAGTTGTGGACGTCCCATTTGGTGGCTATATTGAGTGGGCGAACGATGTTTATTTCGACTGCCCAGCTGGAAATGGTACATTGAATGGTAAGTAGTTACATTTAATATGGCGACCTAGTTTCCTTTTTGTGGCGCTTTTTGCAAGGTCAAGTTCGAGATGTGGCTCTTCCATTTGGCGTGCCTGGCTGTTCCCATGTAATACCGCGAGAAGCATTGAAAGGATTTTACTGTCATTTGATAACTGTAATTTCACCGAAAATTGTCGATACATTTACAGTTTCTTTTAATGTAGGAGAGTAATATCGGACACTGTGTCGAGGCGTCAGGGCGTTGTTGTATGCATCTTTAAAGCAACTCGCTAATGACTGCAAACGTGCCAAAATTTTGTTCTACGTAATGCATTTCCTAAACTTGTATTATGTCTGTGTAAACCGTTTCTGTGGGGTGAACACTTGCCCTGTTTCACTCTACGTGAGCAGGATTTTGTATTTTGGGTAGTTCTGTGACTTCATAAATATCGAAATGTTGTCCAGTGTTGTTGCATTTGACCACATTACGATCGTTAGTACCCGAAGAAGGGGCGAGCAGATGCAGTTGACTCACTACAGGTCCCCTGACTTGCCTGTCCTTGTGTACAAATGAACAGCAAAGCATCTGAACAGGAAACTGGACAGAACTGTACAAATGAAGTGCTTCGTAATTTGTTCACTTGAAAAGCCGTGCCATGGTTCTGGCGGTTGGTTAGTCGCAGGCCTGGTTTCAATTGCAGGCTAGTCCATATGGCATTTGCAGTGTACAGAGAGGGACTGGGAGAGGTCATTTTCAGGGCACTTGGTTTGCATGCCAGTATCATTCCACCAATGATCCAAAGTCATGCGTTCGTCACCGACACTACGTTTCACAAAGTGATCCAGTGCCGGACTATTGTAAACACGGTGTTTATGTGTTAGTCCGGGAGCTGGGTTTGAAGTGTAGTTTATGCTGGTTAAAACATGTTTATTGCTGTGGATTATTGTTAGGCGTTCTTTATGAATTAAATCTTGGGTCATCTTGACCATTGAATGTAGGACCGATACGCTGTCCCGAAACTCGGTAACCAGCCCATCTACGCGGCTGACAAACCTCGAATAGTGATGTCATAACTCCAGTTCCTACGTCTCAGAAAACATAGTGTGTCTGCATTACAAAGACGACTTTAATGCAGTTCAGGTCTGCTTTGATTAGGGTTTGAGGAAGATGTTAAGGCATTTGAGGGAGGAATTAACAGGGGGCTGGATAAAGCTGAATAATAGAGAGCTCCATGATTTTGCGCGTTACCAAATAATATTCGGTCGAGGAGGATGAGAAGGGCAGGACATGCGGCACGTATGAGGAGAAAATGTATACAGGTTTGGGGGGAACCTGAAGGAAACATGACTTGACAGACCTAGGCGTAGACGGGAGGATAATATTAAAAGTAACTTTAAAGAAAAATAACAGTAGGACCTAGACTGGATTAATCTGGTTCAGGTCAGTGACAAGTGGCGGGCTGTTGTGAACACTGTAATGAACCTTCGGGTTCCATAAAATGCGTGGAATTTCGTGACTGTTAGCTTCTCAAGAAGGACTGTGCTCCATGGAATTAATTAGCTAGTCATTTAGGCACTTTTGTGGTTTATTTTGCAAGGCTGTTAGTGTCTGTATATAGTTTCGAATGGTCGGATGGTTGATGGTCTGGAAAGGATTTGCCTGCAGGATCGGAGGCAAACCACAGCGCAGGTTCCCTGCCCCGATTGCACTCTGTCACCTTCTGCCTACAGGTTTGTTTCTGTACTGCTACACCAGCAGTGATGCCAGGCGTGTAAATAATCGCAGTTTGTTCTAAGCGTTACGTGTATACGAAGAACAAATAAGGCCACACTGGGAAGACAGAATTAAGCTGTGCGTATTAAGCAGGTGTTGCATACGGCAAAACTTAATGGGCAGTAGTAGTAGAGAGGACGCGCAGTGCTTGTGTTGATGCGGCTAACAAACGATTTCTCGGGAAGGTGACGATAGTTGACTTACGAGAAGGATCGGAGCGATGACAGTATATCCTAATTGTCTTCGTTAGGGGACATAAAGCACCTTGCTCTGAACACTCAGCAGTCTGTCGAGACGTCACGTGACTCGTGTTCTGTAGAAAAATAGCAGTGTGTGACTTTAGAAACGAAATATCTACAGTCTTGTGTCAAACAAGTGGTTCCACCAAACTGGTTTCAGAATTGTCGCCCAAAAGCGTGCAGTATGTCTAGTTTAGTGTGTCAGTGATTTAGTGTAATACCCAATCTCCAGTTACGCATTGCTGTTCCGAGGCTCTAATAAGGTCCCATCAGATTCAAATTGAGTTAGTGACGTTAAAAGTTAATTCCATTCACGTATGTTTGCCTGCTGCATGTAATAAGGGTCGTTCTTGAAAAGCTAACAGTTCCTCAACTAGCCAGTAATTCCCCACATTTTATGGAGCCCGGATATTCCTACCTTGCTCACAAGAGTCTGCGACTTCCCCTATGTTAAGCCATATTAATCCAATCCACACCTAATATCCCAGGTCTCTCAGTTTATTGTGTATCCTCAGATTATTCAGCAGCAGGCCTGCGTGTATTGTACAGTTTGTGCAATGCTTTAGAATTTGGTAATCCAATTATTTTTGTCAATTCTGTGAGCGCTTCAACCACAGTATCCCAAGAAACTTAAATGTGATATGCATTAAGAGGTTATTTCGGTTGTATTTCATGTACCCCCCCCCCCCCAAGTTTTTACGTGTTCACGGTACGTTTGAAGATTCGTTTTTCAGAAGTTTTTAATAGCGAATGATATTCCCCCGTTTGTACCGCCTGTGGTGACGTAACCACTGCACAGGGAATTGGTAAGAGTTCCACGTTTCTGTCTTCAAACGACTCCCTTGCTGACATTACATTAATGATGATTCTTCCAACTTGCTGTATAAAGGCACGGTGGCCAGCAGTCAACGTACTGTGTTATTTGCATCTGAAAGGTACGGCTCTGCTGAAGTGGGTGATACAACTTCTTGTCCACAGCACTGTATTTGTATCTGCTGCCATGTGTTGTACGCTGGACATAATTTTTTCATGGATTTGAGGATTTCATATCGGTGTCGCCGAGGACTTGGGTCCTCTGGAATGTGACGCTGTGTCGCTACGTCATTGTTTCCAGACGTTTCTAAGGAACGTATTTATCATTTAAACGAGAAGAGAAATAAGATCATCTGACTCGTTGACCTTTGAAGATCAGAGCACGTGGGGAGACACCCCGCGGCGCAGCGTCACATCCCATAATACCCGAATCCTGCATCTGTGATGATAAAGTTGAAGCATAGTCTGAACACTTCACGGTGTGGTGCTTGCTGTACACACCACCCGCCTGAACATTCAGAAATCCGTGGCTGTCCCGCGGAGCATTCTTATGGGCTGTGTATGATTCCTACAGAGTGATTGTCCACACAGTCTGGATCAGCCGCTGTTTGTAATGCAGAGGCATTGCTGTTCGAACTGCAGATGAAAACAGCGGGCTCCAGTTTCTGCACACATGCTGCAGTATAACGAGGTGCTGTACACAAATATGCAGTCGAGTTTTACTGCAACAAACTGTTTTGGTATTGCAGCCCCATTTCACACCGACGCTGCTGTGTTCTGATTTGCTTTGTGGCGTACTGTGTACAGTCATTTGTAGGGTGAATGTGACCAACGGATTTGGTAGGATGTCGGAGTGGTAGTGCGCCAGTCGAGACGCAATCCCTCTGCCTACCTGGAGGGACTGCGCAAAACCACGAAAATCAGAATGGCAGATGTCCCAGGTGGGATTCGAGCCAGACGTCCGTATAGTACACGTGAAGGGCAGTGCCAGTACACAGTCAGTAGGTGACGCTGTGAGGGCAGTGTATGCAGTTTGTTGCACCAGCTAAATGCGCGCTGTTAGTTCCACGCGAGTGTTAAACACGCAGCTGCGACGTGTTGCGGTACACGCGTGTCATCTTCAGGGAGCACAGTGTGCCAGGCTTAAAGCCAATTGCCAGTGACAAGTCAGTATGTATGTAGTGGCTTGTCCCACTGCGTATGGGGCCAGTGTCTGCCGGCAGTTACATTTGCCGTGCTTCCGAGCGGCATTGCTTGCAAGCAATTGCTTAAAGAAACAGGCAAATGGCAGACTATTTTTTAAAACGTTCGGAAGCTGTGATGTTATTCTGGTAACAAATTGAAAGCCCTGTTGGATATCTTACTCCAATAACAGCTGTTCCGCAGGGCCTGCCTCGACAGGCGCACGGATCAAAGGCATGCAGGAGAAGTAAGAAATCGCCGTTCCTGTCGGGTGGCACTGATGTTCGGTACGTTTATCCCTCATTCAGCCTTTTTTCAGTTGCTTTAAAAGGATTAGACGGGGGCATACATAATACATTCAATAAACAAGAAACCAGACAGTGCTTGTGACGTGTGTTGTTACCTACCGCCGTACCGGTCGATACTTTTTGTGTGCGTTGGCGCCTTTAGTTTTATATGCAACTCTTCTGCCGCAGCTTTGACCTTAATTAGGACAGCAGCTTAGCAAAGGATAATACTAACCCCTTGAAATCAAAAATTATACCATATTGTATGTAAAGATAGAGTTCATTCCCCACGAACAAGACAGTATCGTTACATTTGAAAGACCAGTCTGTGATTCTTGTATGGGGAGAGTCACTGTTTGTTGTGAGAATGCGACAGAACACACAAATACGCTGTGGGTGTGAAACCTGATGCTGTGCATCTAGAAAGTAGGTGTTAGAATGTGCGTGGTTTCTGTACGCGTTGTGGTAAAATGAATCATTCCGTTATTAACAGTGATCAGTGAATCAGTTGTCTGCACTGCATCTCTGTAAGACACGAGATTGGTGGCTGCAGTGAACGAACAGGGGGGAGAATTGTAATGTGAATAGTAAGTGGGTCGCCATTACATAGGCCTATCGATTTTATAAATTGTTTAATAGAAAGTAAAAGGTTCATGTGCGTTTTGTGAAGGTATAAGGGGGAGAGGGGCGTACGAGTGTACCTTAAATCATTTTAATTTTTGTATGGGATGGAGGTGAGTGGTCACCTTGACGCCCCGGCTGATTTACCCCCGTGAAAGATAACCGGGTACCCGTTGAACAGAAGGGTGTATGGGCCCCCGAGTCGGTCTGGATGTTTTGGTAAAGGTTGCGATAAAGTCCCTGTGCCTGATACGAAGTCGTATAGGTGGCGTGGAGGTATAGTCTCACTCATTCCTAACCTCGGTACTCTTGCCGCTGCCGGGAAGCAAAACCCGGATCATCCAGGCCGCAGCTCAGTTACTGTACAAGTGAGCTATACCGGTCTGTCGGTGTACGGTATTGATACAGTGTCGGTGACTGTACTGTGCAGATGAAAAAGCAACCAACAAGTGCACTGTACTTACTTATTCAACTTTTTATTCTGCTTTTCCCCGACATGTTTTGGCGTAGCAAGACGCTATCGTCAGGGGGTCGTATATAATTAAGACATTATTTTCCTCAGGCGATGTTTTCCACACATGTGAAATTGTTAAAATATAGCATTTACACACACACACACACACACACACTGTTTTCCAATATTAATTTTATGACAGTTCTTGGATTACAACACATAACTATATGGTCCGATGTGAATAGCACATTATTAACTGTGAGTGCAGTGGCACCCCATTAAATAATAAGAATGTCTATAAGATTATTAAAATGTAACACAGCACATTGTCACAAAACTATAAAAATGTCTTAATTATATACGACCCCCTGAGGATGGCGTCTTGCTACGCCTAAACATGTCGGGGAAAAGCAGAATAAAAAGTTGAATAAGTAAGTACAGTGCATTTGTTGGTTGCTTTTTCATCTGATATAAAATGCACGGTGAGTTAAAAGTGAAAATGTACTGTGCAGTTACGGTGACTGTTCGAACGAGCCGTGATCTGCCAGTTGCATTTGGATTCAGTGTGTTTTTGTTACTAGCAAATCGGACTGCTTCATTAAGGATTTTATGTAAAAGTGACAGTTATGGCCGTTAAAATAAACGCCATGTTGCAGTTCGTCATAAGCAATCCCCTCGTCCAGTAAGCAGCAGGCAGTCCGTCTGTGCTTTACATGTGCCACGGTGGGTCGGGATGACCGGCCTGTTGTCATGCTCCTGGACCTCGGGTTTCCCTGACAGGTGCCGCACATGATTGTACTAAGAAATAAACTGTCTGCTGTGTGAAAGTCTTTCCACACGATGAGTACAGACTCGTCACCACGCGGTCTGCCAGAATATCGCCTCCTTGTGTCTAAAGGCGTCTGTTGTTTCCCAACGGTCACACTCACGTCACGGGACACTCAAGTGAGCACGAATTTTCTCAGAAAGAATCTTCTGTGCACAGATACTAATGTGCATATTAATTGTTATGTTTGTGATGAAATGTTTGGACTGCGTAAATAAATATCTGTGCGGTACGATGGCCATAAGAAACAAATGATCCCAAGTCATGCGTGTTACATTGCGTATTTCGAAAGCTGTGAAAGTTCATATGTTTGCCTTTCGGGTTATGTGGCGCCTTGTAAGGCGATATCGGTCTTTCAACCCCTTCCCGGTGCCCTCCTCTAGTCGCCATTCAGTCGTAACCGTATATTACGCACATGTCAGGTGCTGTATACTTCGCATAACTTATACGAAGTTTTGGTTGTAGAAC
>BLKM01008976.1:0-57022 GCA_013340265.1 Coptotermes formosanus | reverse complement strand
GCCCCCGCTGCGGAATCAGCAGAAGCTTTATCCACGCCGCTGTATATTCATATAGCGCCGATGCGTGCAATATGTATACGCGAAGCACACCTCACCTCAGTGCCACCGTACACACAGGCCTACACGTCACGACGTTTGACATAAAAGACAATTTTTTACGAAACACTAAATTGGTACCATTTTTTGAGCAAGATTAATTAAATCAACACATGCGTGTGATGTCGTGTCTAACTTCCCGCCTGGTATCTCCGGAATTATTTAAAGGCATATGGATGGTCTACACTAGAAGTTCTTACGCAAATCGAATTGTAGTGTTTACCGATCAACTGGAACCCTGACACGGAACACGGTTTCAGTTTATCGTACCTCGCGTAAAGCTGCTCAACGTGTAAGAAAATTCAGAGGGATACAGAGAATAAATAAAGTTTTTCCATTAATATCTAGAAATTCTAGTTGTAACATTTAACATGTCCTGAATAATTAATTAAATATTTTCAAATTCTGCGCACTGTGGTCTGTAGGGGCCAGTGGGGAAGGTACGTACAGCTCAATGCACTCTTCAGATCGGCAATGGTTAGCTTCACGCTCTGATCGCTTTCCCCGCGCAGCAAGCCCCCGGTAGGCTGACTGGGCATGTGCGGGAATGGACGCCTTGAAAAGGAGAATACAGTCTCCTGCCGGTAGTCCAATCACAGATCCTCGGTCGTACAGTCTTTATCAGAGTCAGTATACTGACAGAGCCATTTCCACTCGTATGTGAACGTGTGACAGCCTACAGGCAACACAGAAAACAGAGCTTACTTTTCTACAGTGCTTGTAATGCAAGAAGATAGGCAATGTACGTGTAACCTAACATGGTGGCGCGTTCGTGCAATGTTTATACCTCCTCTGCTATCATAAGGGCCTGATACCATCTCAGTCGAAGGGAACGTTTTTATGGCTATTTAATGTCGCCGGCAACGTACTTAGGTCTTAAAGGGCCCCACAGTTTTACCCGATCTTAAGCAAATTTGGATTTTCTTAACAGGTTTACACAGTCCCTAATATAAAATTTCACAGAAATCTGTCTAGTAGGAGCCGCGCTGAAACATGAGAACAGACGGACGGACTGACATGACGACTTTTCGCGACTATGCGAAGGCGTCTAAAATAAATTTCTGTCACGTCAGCTTTAAGAAAAGTTTTTGTAACGTTATGTAGCAAATTGTGATTACAGAGATAGAGGTTATCGAAGAATCGTACCGTTTCAGTAACTCGGAATAACGAGGTTTGTGACGCATTGTAAGGAATCTCTCTGAAATGTGAATAAGAATGGCATAAGATATGAACTCGAATTCAGTCCGATTTCCTTCCGGCACAAAGAATGTTTTCCTTGCGTAGGAACGGCTGCACTCAGCCATGAAACCTGAACCGAGTATTAACAAAACTTAGTGTACCTCAAAACGAGTTGAATCTCATGACTTCTGTTCTCACGAAAAGACCACAGATAATTTTAACCGTCTTTCAGATCTTTTGCCTGTTTACTCAAGAAAAGAAACATCTCCGCCCGATTACATACATCACAACGCCACCGAAACTAGCCCACGCAAAGCCAACGTTCCTCATCATCCCCATCGCTGTAAGGCGGAACCAGAACCACTGAGCCAAGCTGTAACATTCTTTTCGCTTTTGCGAATGACATCTCACTGAATTATCACCGCAGTTCTACGCGATACGCAACACACAATATGCGTGAAGTTAGAGACGAAGACAAAGCAGACCTACTGACCTATTTCATGGTGGCCGATAAACTGCGCCAGAAGGGTGCAAAGCTAAACATCGAGGAGAGCAGCACGCTGCGGCAATAACAGCAGCCACAAGGATTCAGTGGTGTACTGTCACACGATGTTTCACGTTGAACTATAAAGGTTAGGACAGGCCAGTGCTTTTCTTGTTTGCCTATGCATGATTTTGCCGTACAGTTTATTTACTACGGGCAGCCTCCAGCAGCTGATCTTTGCATGCCCGCTAGACGCACCAAACTCCGCCTCTTCCGCAAACTGACCCTGAGAGGCAAATATCTGATCGTACACTTGTGCGAGTTTCTACGGGTGGCAGAGCCAGACCAGTCGGGGAAGGGGGGGGGGGGGGGCAAAATGAAGCAATCATATTTTGGATTTCGTTACACACAATGCAGTCAATGAAAGTGTGGCCTACAAAAAGTCAGAGTGTGATAAATATCGGAAGAGTTATTCATGGATTACCATCCCTCGGCGGTAAGACCTTTTTCCTCCTTTTTCTTCATAATCTACTGCTACTGCTGCTACTACTACTACTACTACTACTGGTGCTGCAGTCCGTCACGAACCTTAGCCTCTTCTACTATCGCCCCCCACTGGTGTCGATCCTGTGACTTTCGCCTCCAGTTTCTAATGCCCATTGTCTTGAGACCTGCCTCTGAATCCAGCCCTCTAACACCAGGTCTGCCTAAGCGTCTGCTACCCTCTGGTTTACGGAACGTTAGCCTTCTGCAAAGGCCCTGCTCCTGCATTCTGCGTTCTAACCCATCTCAGCCTCCCTGCCATTATCGCCTTCACCATTTCTGGTTCATTACAGCTTGTAGTTTATAAAGTTAAAATAAGACCGTACAACTAACTTACGAATTAAACAGCTGAGCGCCACTACTAACTGCTTTCTACTTTTTAAGTTGGTGGTTACAACTAATGCCTCTAAAATATACAATTTTTCGTGAATGAAGCACTATTACTTACGTAAACTGTCTCCTTATATGACTGAATGACTTAAAATTGTACATGTATAACTGATATTATCTACATTTTATGTGTGTGAATGTGTGTGCATATATATATATGTGTATGTGTGTGCGCGCACACACACACACACACACACACACACACACACACACAGAGAACGCAGACTGTCTGACCTACAAAAACCCGTCAATTAATGCTGTTTGCGGACAGAAAAGTTGCTTGCATTGAGAACGACATAATACACTGAACCGATAAAATGCGCACTTTTCAGAGTTACAACTGCTGGTTCATGTGGCAACACACAGGATTTCGACAGGATAAACGACACATTTTTGTCCAGTCTCTTTATATTAGTTGTGTCAGTACGTCCGTCCGGTGTTCCGTTCTGTTAGTAGCAGTTGCGGTTTCCATCATTTTAAGGCTCCGGACGAAATTTCCATCATTATCGCAATGAAGGCTGCTAATACTCATGTGCCACTCAATACCATCAACAATTACTGCCAGACGTCAGAGCGACTTAAAGGCTGCTCTGCTGATGCAAGATGTCTGAATATTGACGTAAGCCGGTTTACGAACCACAAGCACTGTCGACAGGCTCAGCAGTCATATCCAGTTTCAAGCCATGACACCGACAAGGCGGCACCTCCAGGAGACCTCGTGACGTCAGGGGCTAGGCAGTAACCCTCCATTCAGCGAGTTCCGGTTTCCAGAAAGTTGTGCTCGTTCGCTGAATATTTAGAATTGCTGATTTGCATTCCATTCGCGGCATGGAGACACAGTGCCGCAATGAAGCTTCTTTTCGCAGTTCTTTACTCAGCCCTTCTACGCAAATTTTGAGACAGATTTAAAACAAACCACCGAATCTACTTGCCAGGTAATTCTACGTTTATTAAGAACCAATCCCAGTGCATTCTTCACAACCGGATCAGCTAAAACGCAAACACTTATAACGGACGGTACAAACGAGATCCGTTGCATTCCATTGATTCCGTTTCTGACATGAGGCACTGTGCGCAATAGAATGTTTTCGGGTTGGAAGCCGCTTCAGGTGTTTCACATAAACAGACGTTTCGGAGCATTCATGACGGATACGGAGTCGGTCTCTCAAACGTCGGGTGATCTGAAGCACCTAATGCGGCTGTCAGCTCGGCAACGTTTTACTGAATCCTGTTGCCCTGAAGGCTTCAAGACTATACCAACTGCACGTTGCCTTCCGTAAAATACAAATAATTTGACACATAACTCTGTCTTTGGTTCATATCCTTGTCGAGTCAATTCGAAATATATAACCATTCATATGTGCTTCCGTTTGCAGATCTTAACTGCCTGCACTGTGTACAGACGTGCTTACGGCAAGCCTGTTAACATGAGAGGAGCTGTAGTAACGACTGTTGACAGTTCTTGTTGCATAATTCGTGGACATCTAATATAAAAACCCCTTGACAAAATTAATCATATTCTCTGCTTCCACAGACCAGAGGTGCACAGACCCCGGGCGCCAGGTCGCCGCAATGACTAAATTTTGTACGATGGAGTCTAATATTTGTGGGTCTTCCGCATGGAACTTGCTTCATGTCACCTTTCTGGTTCCTAGAATTTTCAAGTGGCTTCTAGCTTTCGAAAATCCATGCACCCTTCCACCAGACCAAACACAATTTACATATCTGTCAGTCAGTTCCGTAAGCTCCATTTATTAGAACGGAACAGACCATCCGCTCCAATTCAGAATTAAGTCGTTCTGAAACAGTGCTTCAGGGATTTCCCAAGAACGGGTAATTTGCTTCGGACTCGTCTACGGGTGGCACGCAGTTCGAATTTCAGCTGGGACGCCGATTATACTGGATTCAGGCTGGTCGTGAATGTCCTATGTTTGTACGGAAAAATACTGGACAGCACCTCATGTTAGGCCACGACCATACGGACCTATTTAACCGTACCATTTTAAGCTACATAAATTGAACTACTGAAAGCTTTGTTAAATAGACGGCAAACACCTATACCAATACGCCCCTTCCTTCTGCAGGTGACTGATCAAGTCTCCAATCAACACCAAAGTAAACTTACACTGTTAATTTAAGCTTCCAGTTTCAAATGGAAGCCTGAATGGTGGAACAGCAGAAGGCACGCCCCGAACTGCATGTTTTTATGAAATAGAACAAAGTGCATATTTCCAGAACAACTGGTACTTACATAAAGAGCTTTATTTGGGAACGACTGTACGTGGCGATCTCTACAGTTGCTTGCCGTTCTGTACTCGTTTCTTTCTTTACCTGCGTTTCCTTCATTGTAGTAACTTTGTTGACTCATGGACTATGGCAAAGCAGGCGGATGCAGACGGGACCTAAGTTTCTCTCTCAACAATGGGAATTCTGCTTATTCATCTCTCTGCCCATTACACGTGGAGTGTTATCAGTTCTGGTGGAGTTGAAATTGTTGTCTCGGTTTGGGGCAGGTGAGAAAAGGGGGGAGAGACACAGACGGGAGCGACCACACTGGGAATAATGGAACGGTTCTAACAAGCACTGAATCAGGAGCGATGCTCTCAAAAATGGCCGTAGTAATTACCGTCAATGTAAATTGTACTGATTAAAAAAGTACAATATTTTTATTTTTCAGAAATATATATAATGCACATGACAAACAAATACTTACTGCACCGAAAATGACGGAGATTGGACTTTAAATGATTATAATTTTCCAAATAAGAAAAGGGGGTATTTAATCAATTCTTCCTAAATCCATATTTCTCCTAAACTTTTGTAACATCCATAAGGGACAAGCCTGTATAGCTGACGCAGTAAAGTGATTAGTTATGCAACACGGTTTTCTCTTACTTGTTAAACATGGACTCCGCCACTACAATCACAAGAGTTTCCGGAACTTTCTGGCAACATTTCCAAAACGGCAACGCAGCCGAGGGGCATTTGCCCGCAGTAAGTGCCCTAAAGTGTGAGTCTACTTCAGTTCCACCCACCGTCGGGGTCGACATGCACGGGGCGTTACCTTCATTCCCCACGCCTTTCTTTGTCATTACATTTTCCACAGCAATTACAAATTCTAACGAGGAAATCCAAAGCCACAATCAATGGAATTTTTACAAAAATTAATTTCACATTTTCTGCATGGATTTCTAGCATATATGTAACAAAGGAATGGCAACAAATGTGGCTACAAATATTAGGTCAATTTCAATTCGTAAGGCCGATTACACTCCGCGACCCACAAAATTCCTCTTAACTTCCTAGCAGTAACATATATTTTAAGTACACAATTGTTGCTTCTGTAGCGAGATATTTAATTCTAACAACATTATGAGTATTTTCAACAGACCGAAACACATTCCACCCCGCTTTCAAATATTGGAGCCCAATACTGCTTGCAGGCGACAGCGGCATGAGTAAAATTTTCAATATGGCCTACAGCGCTGTCCAAATATTATTAATAACCCAGCGGAAAAGAACCGTTGAAAATTCAACTGGAAGTCTCTTGTAAACTCTCTTTATATCGTCCCCTTCTTCTTCTTCTCATATTCCTTGCCCATCCCTTTTATTTGTCCTGGATGTGGGTGTATGTACACGGTCTCCGTCTGACGATTGTCAACTGTCAGACACGGAGTGTTGCTGCGTCCTCTGTCAGTGCATAACATAAACACATGTCCATCATAAACCGTCTCCAATTATGCATACACAGACAGACAGACAGACAGACAGACAGACAGACAGACAGACAGACAGACAGACAGACAGACCGACAGACAGACAGACAGACACACATACACACACACACACACACACACACCTCACGTCGTACTCCATACCGCTGCCCTAACGTACATATTTCGACCACCACAACACAGCAAATCCCGTAATATGGCAACTTTAAACCAGCCTTGAGGCGTTTCGACCACAAACGGTCATCCTCAGAAGGCACAGTTTCAGACACAAACCACTTACATTCACATACCACGTAGCATAAACAATTAACCTTGCGCAATATGATCTTCAGGCCCGCGTCCTGTTAAAACTCTTGAATTTCACTCGCCACTTAGCGCAGTCACAATTACAGTCAATTAACATACTCATATTAATCGAGAATTGGATGTTAAGTTCATATCGCTAAGAAATTTGGAAGAGACAAGCCGCTTCTACCCACGCATTGACAAATACTCGTATATACACACAGTTATGCAAATTATGAGCAGTTGCTGGGGTACTCCAACTCTGGTTTCGATTCACGGCGCCTTACACTATTAAACTTGGTGGAAAGGTGTCGCTTAATATGTACCTCGTGCCTAAGCGCCGTTGTGTGAAGGCGCACACAAGGCGTTGCTGTCGTCATCTCATTGCCGCAGGGAGGTGATGTCGACTTAAGACTCACACCAATTTACCGCTTACTGTGACGATAGCAAGCAAAGTGGCTCATACGAATTATCTGTACAAGGTGAAGATAAAGTTGTCCCTTTGCACGCGATGAACGCGTAAGGGGGAGTGGAGGTTTACCACCATTCATGCTTGATCTGGGCATTAGGCACAGGCGAGTGGTTAGCTTCACTCCCCGGCCGCTTTACTCCCGAGGAACGAAATCATGGTTCGCACTGAACAGTAGCAGCCGGTCTGGGCGGTTTCGAGCAGAGAAATGTCTCTTGCCTCCGCCATGAATCGAATCACAATGCCTCGGTTGTCCAAACTGTAGCCCAGCCACTATAGAGACTGAGCTATTCCGTCTCCGAATCTGTGCAAAACGACGTAAAATAATGTATGCCAATGCTGGTAAATGCATCGCCGTCTTGCAGCCCCATATGCAGCCTAATCTCTTTACTACAGTACACGAGATATCACGATGGAAAATGAGAGATCTGCATAAGCGGTCGGTGGGTCGACCAGTCCTGATTGCTTTGCTATTTCAGTACAGCTCTTAACACACGACAGCACATAACTGTCAAGGTGCTATGGCAGCGTCTAGTTAGTCGTGTCTCCGGTGAAGACAACTAATTTCGCCGAGCTCTGGGGGCTGAGCAGGAATAAGTCGGGTTATTTTGGTGTGGATTGCTAATGCTTGCGGTCGCACATGCTTTTGTACAGCAAGCCGACATTTTTACTCCTCCGTCTTGTTGTCAACCACACAATTCTTCAACTCTAAACCACAAAGAGACAAAAGTAATTATTTACCAGCTCCATTTAGTTTGTGTGTTACTTCCCGCCTCATACCTAGCGGCAGTTCTGAAGTCACGTCTTCCTGACCCAAGTTTTATTACGCCTAGTTCCTCGGACCATTTGGTAGAAGCTATTCTCTTTGAAACTGTGTTTCAGGCACACACGTCGTACTCAAATTCAGTGTTTTAATAGCCTTACATTTTGTCAATGTTGTGTGACAATTTTTACGAGAACTGGCGTCATAGCCGAGTGGCTAGCAAACCTGCTTTTTGCTTTGGAGATCCACGGATAAATTCACAAATGAAAAGTGGGTTATTTCGTTACTGAAATGACTGGCAACGAGCTGTACAAATGGAGATCGATTCCTGGCAGGCGCAGGTATTTGGCTCCTAACAAGTTACACGCAGACCAACTCTGGGGCTCATCCGGCTTTGTATCAACAAGTATAACAGAATTTTTACCGGGGTGTACGGTCCAATGTCTGGAACTACCCGTTTCTTTTTATATGTTGCAGCTACCAAAATGCTACTTGATGTCAGTCGGCCATAGTCTTCACAGCACAGGGGGTATCATAGCCCACAAGACAACCGTTTGTATCACAGACGGAATTCATATTATACTGCACATATTCCACACCTTAGTTATAAGCTGTAGTGTGTAAGTACATTTCTCCATCACTTGCATGGGAAGGTAATAATTAAAAGAATATTAAGAACTGAGAACTTAATTTATGGTCCGGATTAAACCAGCTGAAAGCAGAGGGCGGTGGAGAGGTGGACGGCCTTTTTGGTCCATTACGGCAGGAAAGTCTTTGGCCAGCCAGGCAAGTATCAACTGTTAAGAGAACCTTACCACAAATGTAGTATAAATATTACAAAACAGTAGCTTGTGCAGTTTGTTCGTCATTTAATAAGCTGAGGAATGTAAGGAATTTATCGACAATATTCAGCAACAGAGCGAAAAAATTTGATCTGAATTCCATACGACATCGACTGTCGCAGCAACAAATCATACTGATACCGGATCGCCTATTTCAGAAGAAACAGAAGGCAGTGTAGGCTTACGCACACACGCACGCACGCACGCACGCACACACACACTTCTATACTACAAGTCTCGACTTTAAACTGTTTCATTAGTTCAGGCAAAAACACTTAAGGTGTATTTCTCCTATGTACGATTGCACAGATTTCTTTTTAGAATAAATTTTATCGTACAGAAGTTCTTCCTTCTCGTTTTTCTTCCATCCGCTCGCGTATACATACAAAAGGTTCCTGAGATGTAATGCGTGTCTACAAAGCACTATGTGATCATACGCCGCCAGGCTTTCAGCAGGTCTCTTCACGGATTTGCAGGTCTGGTGACCTAAAGCTGGGTTCTTGACATCAACCTATTCATGGCTTGCATACCCACAAGGTACCATAAGCGGCAGACAGTCACCCTAACCTTTCAAGTCCGCATCTTGCCACTTTTCACATTACTAAAGCTCCTAGGAGGAATCGGAGTGGGAATAACACGTTGTGTACGCAGTCTTTAGACTGAACAGAGGTGGCAGATGCCGACCAGAACCTTCTTCGTCAGTAGCACTTTGAGAACCTCAAATCTCGCAGTGGATGTAAAATTCGAGAAATATAATTGATCCTGCCCACAATTCGCCCACAGTCAGTGCACCAAACCTTCGCTTATAAAGACTCTCTTCCGCGTAACCGGGTGCTGGTTTAGCCTGGCTTCAGTGCACAAAGACGTAGCCAGGGATGACGCAAGGGTAGGGGAGGGGTGCATCCGCCGCGGACGGTAAATCCAAGGGGCACCAAAGTGGGCGCAAAATTAATATTTTTACTTAAAAAATGTGAATTCTGCGTTCAAAAATTTTAAATTATTCAGATAAAATGAAATGTCATAAATAATTGTGAATTTTTTAAGGTTCATAATTTCTGTCACGGGCGGTCATTGTGATTACTCGCCCCGGGCGGCAAAAAAAAACCTTAGCTACGTTAGTAGACGTGCCTGACATACAAAGAAAGAAGAAAGAATCTACAGTAGCAGAATATACACGCTTCTATTTATTATGTGCAATTGCAGTTCACAAGTGCCTTTATGGCGAAGCATCGGACTGCGTAAAAATCATGACTCTTGGTACTGTGGAGTTAGTGTGAGTACACCAAACCAAAATATTTAAATACAACGCAGAAGGGATGCTGAATAAGTTATGTACCCTAAGTCACAAAAATTAAATGAGAAGTGATTACTGTTAAACACAGCTAATTTATTCCAGTGAAGTATTACTGTTTTTTAAAATATTAAATCGAGGATATTCATAAATTTATACCATTTTGTTATGAGGTTCAAAACCCCGTCTTGTTGGAGATGGGGTTCCTTCTGCCTCAACCATTTTTGCAATGCGTCAGAATTAGTTAAACTATTCGTTCAACGTTCACACCCGCCCCTCATGTGCTTGACCAGCTAGTGCGATCATCCGGTCACCTTTTCGACCATTTTCGAACTCCCTGCATCATTTTATGACACGCTGCAGTCTCATTACGCCGTCACTTTGGATAGGGAAAACAGGGTTTGCCCATACAAACGGAATCACACTACAAGCTTCTTCGCCAGACGTACACTGAACACGGCTTATCCCACGAGCAGCATCTGAATGACTGGCCCTTGCAACGTCACTTGCACCTTAGTTTACTAGAAGTGCTACCCGTTCAGAAAAATAAATCGCGTGCAAAATTAAACCCAAAAATAAAACATCGCAATGACAAGCAGCAATACTGTAAGTAAAGAGCTTACAAGTAACATGTAGCATCTAACAGATGAAATAAAACAACGATGAAAATTGAGCCGTGTCAGTACCACAGGCCAACGGGCGTGTTCTATAAGAGGAAAAAAATTCTTTACCGGTCGAATGATTGTCAGCATTTTGCGGACGAGACAATTAGTAATTATTATCATGAACCGTTAAAAATTTGAAATACAGAAACTGTCAATATGGTCTGAAGATTTTTCGCATTTTAGGTAAGATAATTACAATCAAAAGTTACAATTAAATTTGAAAGCGTGAAGAAATGGACAGTACGTTAAGCTCGGTATGTTGACGCTACGAGGCAGTCTAGTCTCTCCATCTTCCTGCTTGTTTTACAAAAATACAGACCATAATTACGTGTCTTTCCACAGCCAACTTCCCTTTGGTGACAGACAACAGAATCACTCTGACAGAATAACAGAGACTGGAAACAGAATTTAAAAAGTGCGTGAAAAATTAAGCAAGAGAATAACCGCGAACAACTGAAGAACTGGGATACTTATTTGTATCCTCCACTCAAATATTCACAGAGTGGCTGAGTAATACCTTAAGATCTTTACAATTTATTAGGATTATCTAAACGAATATTCTGGAGACCAATATCTGGTTGGGATAACATTAATGTGGTCAGCAGGACAGTAAGTTTTGGTGACACGAAACTAGTCCACGTGGCAGAATCTGTAAGTTGCTTCTGTGAACCTTCTGCTGCTACCGACAATCCGGGCTGTACAGCACAGGAAGTCCTTAATCACGTTAGTCACTGTCAGTTGTTTCCTGCTTAACGAGGTCAGTGATTTATTCAGCTAGTCAATGTTATGGATATTTTATGACATCAAATACACGCTATTCAACAATCTGACCAAGTAGGCTGTAGTAGAGTTTACAGGTCACATGTTTTCGTGACGGACCGTGTTGGAATGTCGCCCGTAATAAGGGACATTCTTTCTACTGCTTTGCGCGCCTCGCGCACGACTCTGTGAGCCAAAACCAAAGTAATACTTTAAAACAGGCCACGACAGCATCTTTCAAAATCATCACTCCCTCGCAAGTCATGATCACAATTCTCCCCTCTCATCCACCAATAATCGGTGTAAATTCTCAAGTTGCAGAAGAGTAGTTAAATAAAGAAACACTTTCTAAGTGAACGGTCTGACGAATTCAGCAGAAAACTGAAAGGAAATAAGCATTTCCATTCCGCCATTACCTTCCTTGGAGATGCCACATAAGAGAAGGCAGTCCCTCCCTTCCTGTAAGGTGAGAGACATTTACCATGAGGCTGCACAGAGCACATTCATCCTACCCCTCTTAAGTCTTGATCCCGCCCTATAAACAGCAGCTGCTTTCGCTACGGTATGTTTCTAAACAGCAACACCTTTCCATTCTTCTTGACTCAGTTCTTTTCCAACTGTCCTATTTGTGGCCCGATTCTTGAATTCGCTATGTGGAAAACTACGCATCTGTGTTCCCAAGTCGAAGGTGAGGGCACGGAAATAAATCTAAACACTGACAGGGCCAACGAAACTGGACACTCTAGAGGAGGACGGCCCAATGAAGTAGTAATATATAAAGTATAGAATTGCGTGACTCGAGCGTTGAATTCAACCACATTATTCTTCATGGGCCCGCCAAACAAGTGACTTCTATGCAAGTCACAGCCATTACAGTATAACAATATTTACATAAACTAGTAATTTATTATTAAAACCCCAACGATTTTCGAGGGGACGCAATGTAGAAGTGGCTTCTACATTGCCACCGACCTCTGATGGCTACTGCTACGCTCTGTGGGCTGACACAACATTCCAGTGTTGAGTATAAACAATCATCCTTCTTCACATCTCAGTCTTTTCCAGGCATCTGCACGAGGATCTGAGGACGCTCAGTATATAACGTTCCATACATCATAAAAATTACATGATACGTCACTACAGAGTTAAATGCGGCCCATGTATTCAACTTAAGTATTATTATTTTACACCATGATCTCCCGAGCACACTGATGCATTCGTCCCATTTTGGTACAAGTTTAGTAACAGCAGAAATCTGCTTCTTGTATTCGCAACCACTCACGAAAAGAAATATTCACTTCCTCATTACTGCGGAATTGGCGACCTCGCGACCGTTGCTTTAGCTGCCCAAAATCAGCCCCCCACGCTAGCGCTGCGTTCACATCCGTCCTTGATGTGCTGAGCCGACCGGTGGGAGCATCGTGGATGTCCGTTCGACCATTTTCGAACTCTTCGGTCTGGTGCAGTTACGTAAGTAAACACTAGAATCAGGAATGTGAAACTTAATACGAATATTTATGGTAAGGGCAGCTATACTTTAGGTACGAAATATTACTTTTAAGTCAAAAATTCAAAGCATGGCCACACACGACACTGTGAGGTCATAAAATGTAACTTGCTTCATCCTGCCTTTACAGATCTGTATAGTAACGCGTCTTATGGAATTCTGTTATGGCCCTGACTTTACGGGATCCTATCGACGCCTCTTACGGAATTCTGACACTGTTCTGACTTCATCAGATCCTACGAACGCCTCTTATGGAATCTGATATGGTTCTACCTGCATGCACGTATGATGGGTTCAGACTGTAAGCACTTTTATTCTTCAAACTGCATATTACCTCCTAGTTAAATCCTTGCATTTTATATCAGTACTGGGCTTATTAAAATGGTGTAAAAAATTCCTAAACATCACAACCTTTAAAAGTGTTCTTGCTGTGCTGCTGTAGCATGCAAAACTGTACGGACAGCACAAAGTGAAGTACTGTTAAACCGGGCACTGCCCTGAGTTGAGTGGCAATTTAGGTATAATTTAGAACCGTATTTGAGTAGCAACCTTTATTTCAGAGTATCTCATTTGATTACCATTCATTTGTTTCTTAAAGAACCCAGAATTTTACAGAATAAACAAACCGTGTGTAATGAAACCCTGTTTTCCGTTTCAGAGATGCCCAGCTTGAGATTTGGCTACAAGCTCTCTGGTGTGACCAGGATTACTCATGATTATTCACCCACCCTCGTTGAAAGCTGCGAGATCGCCGCAAATCGGTCACGACAGCTGCACCTCACTAGTCGTCGCGGTCCTGCGAAAACCACCTAGACTCTGCCCTTGTTACTGTTGAGTAACGTGCGAAACAACGAATCATTTCGGTTCAAAAACTGTAATTTTAAGCCCCTGTGCAACTTAAACAAGAACTCAGAAGAAACGATACAGACACAATATTTGTGTTCTTTTGACAGCAAATCTGCATTTCATGCACCAGGTGGAACCAGACCGCAATTTACTTTGCAAAAATTGACTTCAAAATTATACAGACAGCTTCTAAAGCCTCTTATAAAACACAGACTCTATTAAAGAACAATTCTTACACTAAATACAAACATCTAGATTTAATTATAGATCTCGTTAAATCACGACCCCATCTACAGCACTACAAATACGCAAGTTTATAGCTTGGGGCATGCAATTAACCTGAAGACAAACAGCTGTGTTGCTTTGTCATATAGCTCCATCATTGTGACAAAAAGTCAAGAAGGGAGGTATAGGGAACGGAAAATGTAAACTAAAGAATTCGAAACATAATTTGCTAGCACACAGCGAAGCCTCAGTCTGGAGTAATACACTCGTACATTTTGAGAGGAAGCTGTTAAATCTCAACGGGTAGAGTTCAATCATAACAGTTCGCAACAATAAAATAAAAGAGAACTGTGTAAAAAAAACCTTCTTTAAAGCAAAGAGAAGATAAGGAAAGAAATTCGCAGGACATGCACACCACTTCCCCGCACAACAATGGCAGTACTGACAGCCGTCACCTTATGAACAGCATGCTTTAATTTCATAAACAGCAATTCTACACAAGTCGTAAGTTAAGTGAAACCATCCTTATTGTCACCATCACGTCCGCACTGGCTGTGGGTTTTATACGAAATCACCAAATGTTGTGCTATAACGATCACCACTCTTTCGTCTCACTCTGGGTGTCCGGGGATCAACTCTCGGTCCAGCAGTTAGTTACTGGAACTGGAACTTTTCATAATTTTCCTCGCTCGGCCGCTTCACAAACAGGTTGACACAGCATAACCTGGAAATATGCATTCCCCACCCTTCCCAATTATACATTCACAAATATCTTCTCAGACGGCAGTGCCTATATAAATCATACACACAACGCAGTAAAAAAGAATACGGGCAATGTACACACAAGTTAACATTGTGGCGCGTTCGCCCAATGTTTATACCTCCTCGGCTATCCTAACAACCTGATTAAATAGGCGTGGCCCTCCTAAAACACTACCCAAATTTTGGTATAATGCAGGGTATTGATTGTGCGCAAGTCAGTAAATCATAACCATAACAGCATATAAAATCATCCGCATTATATTACTTCGTAATTGCCATAAAATTGCATGGTTTCAGTTCGGTAGTGCCCGACATTTCCTTTGTACCTCTCTCTCTCTCTCTCTCTCTCTCTCTGCCTCCCTCCGAGCGCTTTCTCAGATTCCGCAAAGTTACTCAGTCCTTAGAATTATTTCCAAGAACACTTCTACCGTGAAGTATCATGCATACAAATCTGCATTTGATAACGAAAGGTACTTCACTATTCCTTGTACAAATCGCATTACAGAGCAAGAAGAGATACACATGAGTATTTAAAGCAACTTATTCAAATTACGGAGTGTTTTCTTATCCAAATAAACGTAAGTTCACTTCGCACATAGGCCTGATGTTTGACTTTTAAAAGAACATAACGTCTCACGGAATACAGACATTTGTTTAGCATTAACTCCATGCAGCAAAGAGCCAACAGCTACTCAAACAGTCAAGGTTGCCGCCGACTGCTGCCTCATAATTTCACGAGCTATGTAAGAAAAAAGGGGTTGAGAAACTCCCTAAGAAAGACATGTCTCACAATCCCACCCTTCATTCCTACCAACCTTATTATCCAACAACGTCACTGTCGTTAACCCCATTTGCCAGCATTGCCATTCGTAATGAAGCCGCAAAACCTTCTTGAAGCTCTACCAGCACATCGTCTTACTGAAGCAGCAAGTATGGACAAAGAAAACCTACTGTTGAAAATGCCCTAGGAGTTCCTCCCCTATTTTTAACTTACAATTTGTATTCATCTGGAGACTCTGGGCGACACTGCACTTTATGCTACGATCCCAGTTGACTGTTTCACAGTCAGCCTATGGTGAACATGTTTACAACGGACGGTGCTGCTTGAGAATGCGTATCAACTGCAACTTTAATCAACATCGCAACAACAGAGGGCACAGGCACTTATAGACGCATGAGCAGTTACAAGACAGGGGCTCGATTCGCGGTTCGGAAACGAATTTTATTTCGCCACCACGACCAAAACCGTTCTGACGGAGTCACTTGCTTCCTCTGATATGCATACCAACACCTCTGTCGCTGGAATTACAAACACAGTGCTGTTAAGTTCACCCATTTCACTATCTGGTGACGAGATTATGCATGTGTGAAGTTTTACCCCTATTTCCTTTAGGGCATGGCTCTCCAATTCGCGGCCCGTGACATTTGCAAATTATATATATATATAACTACACAATAATTTAGGATGTCAGGTATACCACTTGTGACTCTTACACCTGCGGCCGGCAAACCAGCTCACAATAACTCTTGCGGCCCTTTTCTAAACAAGATTGGACACCCCTGCCTTAGAATACATGCGCTTGATGTTCAGGTAGAAGGATCAGACGATTGGCCCATGTTAATGACATGTACTTCTCATTTTTTCACCCGCATTTAAATAGCGTGCATAAGAATTGAGTCCTGTCGCAATTCACTGTCCGCGTTTCGTTACAAGTGTGTGCAGAGCTACACGTGAAATAACTTGTATGCTGAGTGAAATAAGGAGATTAATGTGTAAACTTCACATTTGTTTTCACAGCAACACGTCACAGCCCTGAGAAGTTGGATTGCATCGAGCTTTCGCAAGTTAATTAGTAACAAACTGTCATCTAATATAATGAGTACACGCAATAAAAACGCTGGAGAAGGGAACCGACCCCCCCCCCCTCTCAATCTATGTAGCGCAAAAGTTCATAATGAGAGGAGATTTCCCTCCACGCCCAAAACACGTCTGAATGGCGAGGTGCTCTGTGCTGGAGAGGCACTTATCACTTAGTTTTGTTTAACAACGCGAATTAATCTGCAACATTTACATAGGACTGACCAGTACGAACACTGTGAATGAGTAAACTTGACACAAAATTGATCGTGGCCTATCTTAACATGCCATACAAACATTTGGTGGGCGACTGTGAGGAACAACAAGGAATGATGGGAGATCAGCCGGCTCCGGGGCACTATCCCGAGTCCAGAACCTCCAGAATACAAAATGTTACCGGTGATGTTATTCTCTGAAATTATCGTGTAGGTGAAGTTTGGATGGCCCTGTTCAATAGGCATAACAGGAGGCAAAGCGCGGGCACAGCAAATAGGCATTCTACTAGGCTACTCCAAATTTCGGCCGGATCGAGTTACTCCTTGTAACTACGAAGCGAGATCGGGTTCCCTATTCAGCAAATCTTGTCTGCTTTTCCTCTCTTTTCAGATTGCTGTTTTGTACAACGGAACACAATGTGAGGTATAACCTTTCGTGTCTCTACTGGTACGAATTTACCAGCGTTTAATGCATTATGAAAGACATATTAGGTGGTGTCTTTTTTCTTGGAAACTGGGCTTTCATGCCTCAACCATTTTATGAAAGATGGGGCTGCTACCTACATGTGTCATGTGTTGATTACCGCTGCACTGCAGGACGAGGGGAACACGCTGCTTACAAAAACACGCCTTTCAAACGATCCACGCACTGTGTATATCCAGTGAACTGAGCACTGTCATAGTTAGCAGTACCCGTGACACTCTTGTCTCTGCAAGTATTAATTATGTGAAGACTATCTGCACAATGGCTTATTACGTAGCTGGCGGCACGCTATTACACATTTAGACAATTCCTGAAAACAAAATTCTTAAATAA
Source organism: Coptotermes formosanus (assembly GCA_013340265.1). Lineage (NCBI taxonomy): Eukaryota > Metazoa > Arthropoda > Insecta > Blattodea > Rhinotermitidae > Coptotermes > Coptotermes formosanus. The sequence continues at coordinate 39,292 of BLKM01008976.1, read as the reverse complement.
TGCATTCTACACATTACTGCCACTTCGTACTTCCTGATCAAAACTGCTCTCCTGTTAATATAGCCTCCTAATTAATATTTATGTACACGTTTATCATTGCTTTAATGTTGAGTCAAAATTTATCCATAAAATAAACATAAAAATCTGAGACACAAAGAACGCGTTATTTATTTCAAATCACGTTTTCTAAAAGCTCGTTTCAATGTTTTTATACAGACCACAATTCTACATTCCAGCCGTATTTCCTTATGGATGAGGGATGTCTGAGTCTTCCTGCACATTAAAGGTACAATGGATACGGGCTTCTTAATGCACGTTCTCATACAAGATGGCTGTTGCGGCAGAAGGGTAATTTGTCTCCTTCTTCTAGCAGTATATGTGGAGCCAGCCAACGAGTTGATGTAATGGAGGATTCTCTCGGACACGGTCCACGGCCCATGAGCCACTGATGTGTCGGGGACAGCCCTCCCACTCAGCGGTCCGTGAACTGGGTCCTTTTCTTTTTATTAATTGTTCTTATGAAGCTAATGCATTCGCTGTAATATGAAGGAGAAGGCAGTGCATGGACAATTAGGCTTTATCAACGGAACACTGAAAAGTAGAAAGAGAATTAGACAATGGAAGTAATTCTTAAAGTACTCATTTACGAGCAAACCAAGAAAGCACAAATCATTGAACGATCAGAGTAGAATTTGGTGCACTATCAGACCGTCTTCAGGAGTAGAAAAGAGAACATCCAGTACGGAGGCTATGTTTGCGCTGAAGGTTTAAGAACCACCGAGTATATTAATTACAAATACTCGTGGGAAGTAATACACGCAAACAACACGGAGTCTCCGGAGGAATGCTGACGAACTGCTTTTAGCTCGCTGAGTGTTAGAGAAACATTTATGTCACAGACTTCTTCAACCTGCGTGAGGGAATGTGACAGAACTTGTAGGGCCACTCGCTAGGGACAAACAGATGTCTCCTCCAACTTGGCAGTTAAATCCGCAGCAATGACTGCATACTTGATCACAGACATGTGCGTCACATTAAGTGCTACCCACAATGACTAAACCTTGTTGATTAACTTTGGAGCGTGGAAGCAAGTAAACAAAAAGATACGAATATACTTTTACATAATGCACGAGGAATAAATCTCTACTATACACACGCCTACACTGGGGTGTAAGTACATAACGTGCATATGCGCAGGCGAGGGCGCGTGCGTGCGTGCGTGCGTGCGTCAGCGAGTGCCGCTCATCATAAACGCTCAAAACTTCCTTCACACCAGTGTATGGCGTACAGCACGTATTTTCTTTTTTTCATGGCTCGACAGCCCTGATGGGCCTACGCCTCCTCACTGCTGAGGTTTCGCGATCACACTCAGACACACCACACTCGGTGGCATTCCTCTGGACGAGTGACAGGCCCGTCGCAGAGTCCTCTACCTGACAACACACAACACTCACAGGAGACTGACATCTTTGTCACCTGCGGGATTCGAACCCGCAATCCCAGCAAGGAAGCAGACGGAGACCCACACCTTAGACCGACAACAGATCATGGAAGCCTTAAAACTTCCACCCAACGCTAAACTTTGTTCTGCTTATTTGGTGTCCTTACCAACAAAGCACACGTCACATTCTGAATAGGAACCCCAACATTTGGACCTAAGTACGATTACACTGTCAGTTTGTTATATCAGACTGTACAACGTGACATGACGGTCGCCTACAATACTTAGGACACAGCAGTGAAATGCATAAAGTGACGATGGACTAAGAAAGGGCAGGCGAGACATGCACACAGAACGGCGATGGAGAAACTTTGCCACTTGGTAGATAGAGAAGTTCGAAGAATCATGTATATTAACACGGTAAGTTTTGTTAGCGACATCATGACCTGCTGGGGTTCCGAACGGACGGGATTCCAGCGAGCTGCTGGTCTGTCAGTAGCAGTGCACGTGAACACTACACTCCAGCATCATGGATTTCCAGCGTCAGCACACAACATATATCTTTTTATTTCTGCAAACATATTTCGAAATGAAGTAAGAAATGCGGCTCAATAAAAAATACGAAATTTTTCCATACAATAAGAAGACAAGCAACAACATATTAACATGGACAGGCTAGTTTTCTCCGCAGTATTTCAGTACTGGAGGCTTTGCGAAGTCCGAGTCCGAAGCAGCAGCGGAATAAAAACTGTTTTCGCATTAAGTATTGTTTTGTTACGTGCACACCGACGTCAACTTGAAGGACGTCAGATTAACTTATACACACATGTCGGGGCACGCAACATTTTGAAATACTTTCTTTTTGCTCCTAATTTCAGTATGACTTTGTTTGAAAAAAGACACTCTCGGTTAGTGGGCTTATTAACCCTTTAAAGACGAAGCGGATCTGTTTTCTACAAGGACACAGTGCATACCGCGCTGTAAACACTCTCCACTTCGGTTATAAAAACCAGTCTCTTAACGTTTTATAAGGCAAAAATTGCTGTTTGTTCTGAGATCCATACAAAACACATAAACGCAATGTGGGAACCACGTAGAATTTTTTAGTGTTAAACCTGGTTGTATGTAAAGTTACCGCTAGGCTTTAAAAGGTTAATTTGGTGCCAGTCTGCAATCACTGGCATTGCAAAGCTGCTTACTACATTACGGCCCCCCAGCACGGCGTAATGAGGCTTGGTTACGAAATGGTACTCTGAAGGTTCGAACATTTCCACGGGGCGGTGTCTGGCATTATGTCAACTACACAGTGCATTTTGATACCAATCTGTATCCACCCTAGCGGAACGACACGGAAAAATATATGAGCTGGCCCACCGCCACTGCAATTTTATGTAGAATGCATGCTGGCTCATATTCCAAAATATATAATAACAAATAAGACGGGCATAAATCTAACGTAGTAACCGCCCTTTTCTCGTCATTACCCAGGAAATAGCGCGAGAATCCTGATACTGAATTACAGAAAATATTCTGATGTTGTCATGCAGCATACAGCACCAGATAATGAATGCTTGCGGCCATTCATATCCGGTATGCAGATAGTGTCCTCAATGCGTCCGCCTTATGCGGACACGCCTACCTCAAATGTTGCAATGTATTTTATAACAAGCTTACAGAATTTATGTAAATTTCGTCTCGTTAGAAGTCATGTAGGGCTGAGCGCTTCCTCTCTACATACCAGACAAAGAATTAGATACAAATGCACATGTAGGTCGGAGCCACCGAATGATACTTCCCATCTGGAGTGCGTCTGCCAGCCAGCCAGCCAGCCAGCGCTCTTGTATCGCCCAAGATGATAAAGCGGTCCACAGTGGAATCACCCGGACATCTGGACCTCTAATCGACCCCGCTTCTGTCCGTAATGACTGCTGCATAGATGAATGGCTTGTAATTTAGCACGGGTACCACAATTAAAACAAAACAAAACGATCTCCTACAACACTGACCCTTCCTTCCACTTTGCTAAACATATTTTTCAAGTAAGTGTGAGTATGTCTAGTATTCGACCGAACCTACCCGACGCAGTGTATCTGCCTACCGATCAGTTGTTTCAACTCCTGCAGTTCAACCTTCTCCATGGGTCTTAGCATCGAGCGGTTCACGGTGTCTCTGAGCATCAGCTTTCTGCCAGGCTATCCAGTAGCAAGCACATGCAACCACCCATGCAGTGGGCAGCGGAGTTCTTTCTTGGGGCTAAAGCGATGCGGCGTGAAGTTGACCAGTCACTTCTATCTAGAGCTGGCGGTAAGAATCAGTGGAGCTATACCTCTAGCCTCTTATATTCCTTCACGGCGTAGACAGGAAGAACTTTACCTTTATTACTTTGAATGCAACGTAACGACTGATCACCTAATTTTTGTAATTAATATTTCTCTTTCCTGTGTTCACATAAGTTAATTTTAGGCTAGGCTTCTCCAAACAGCACACATCTTCATGGGTGGTGTTTCACTAAGCGCAGAGGCTTCGACTTTTGTGCTTCAAATATGTTTACAGCGCTAAAGCCCGTTTTACAAAAGATCACTTTTTATGTATGAAGAGCAATGCACAAAGACCCAACTACACTAATAAGAACAGTTCCAACGTACGTTAATATTACAGCAAACTTACAGCTTCCTTTAAGCTGCAGTGTTTGTGCGTGGCTTGCACCAGTACATGGAATGCAAGCTTAACAAAGACACTGTTCTGTACGTTAGCATGTTTTTTCCCCTAAGTATTGGACAGATTTTGACGAAGCCTGGTTCCACATTACTGAGGTCCCGCATTAAAGCTTTTGTGCAAATTGATTTTTGATGCGTAAACAAATGCCTTACGAAAATCCCAACACCAATTTTATCAGAGTTCTTAAAAAACCTAATGGTGGCGACTGTCAGTTCGCGACATAAAAACATCTTTATTTCATTCAGGCCAATCTTTTTTTTTTTTTTTAAGTTTTTCGATGTGGTGAACATTTAACACAACAAAGAGTAGCGTATTTTCTAACTGTGGCTCAACTGTGACTGTAATGCTGCTGGCTTTACACAAATTGCATTCATAACACGCGGACAATATGGCCAATAGGGAGCACACTAAAAAACCGCAAAGAATGTATTGAATATACAGGCTACGTACATCGCTACGGCACTTCAATTAACTCTTACGCCCAGTGAACAGACTTATGGTGTGTGTGTGTGCGTGCGTGCGTCTGTTAACACTGAAGGCAAACGACATAGGCTCGCACACCCTCGATCTCTGTTGCTACCCTAATACACAACTTGGTCTCACATACTGAGGGAAGACCATAAGCTGAGGGAACCCCAGGAAAGAAAGCTGAGAAAGACATTTAGGCCTAAGAGGGAGGGCCTAAGGTGAGAACAGAAAAAGTAATTCATATTAACGAGCTACATAATTTGCATCCCTCGCCAAATATTACTGGGGTGATAAAATAAAGGCTAACGAGCGAGGCGGGGCATGTGGGACGTACGGGGAAGAAGAAAAAAGCGTCAGTTTTGTGGTGGAAAAACCTGAAGGAAACAGACCACTAAATGAACGAGGCGTAGAAGGAATAATACGAAAATGGATAGTAAAGAAACATTATAGTAAGGCGTGGACCGGGTTCATCTGATTCAGGACTGGGACAAGTGGGGGGCTATGGAACACCCTAATGAAACTTCGGGCTATACAAAAAGCGGGAAATTACGTGACCGCAGTAGAGCTGTTAGCTTCTTACGAAGGACTCTGCTCTGTTGAGGTAGCCAGTAAGCAACCTAGTTAGCTAGTTTCGTAGGTCACTGGCGTGTTTTCCACACCTGATAGACTAACACGACTGCGTCTCCCAGAAGCACGTTTGTTTTATACAATTCACACGTTTCAGATCATTTTCCATAATTTCAATGAACCATGAATAAAAACGTGTCCCAAGAGAAGCGAAACGGATTAAAGAAAAAAGGGGATCCAAGAACCGTTTTATACATATGGTAGGCAAAATCTTAGTTAATTTGATAACAAGAGATTGACATTTTAAATGTACGAGGTTTGTAGCCGTTCAGTAAAAAAATACTGTCAAAGAATCCAAGACTGAAACTTATTCAGAGCGTTTAAATGTGTCGTATGACGTAACAGGCCTGTATCCTGCACACTTCTCCAATTCCCATGCTCTGCAGCTCTGCATATCTGACGTGTTCCTTTAGCTCCACGTTCACGCAGAACAAATTACCCGGTAAAGCAGGTCTTTGGAGCAAAGAACCGTGACGCTGCGAGGAGCAGGAAATAGGAGAATGGGGTAAAATCGTGTCCCGTCCGATGACGGACGAAATGTTCCTTGTCAATCTTTCCGCACGAAAGTACTCTTGCATTCCCGTTTTTGCATGCCTTTAAGATGAAATAACTTGTTTCACAAAGTGTAACCCAAATGAGGGGTAGAGGATATTTTCTCATCGCTATGAAAATAAACATCCACATGTTATTTCCTTTTGTCGTACAGCAAGAAATGCGTTGCCAAAAATGGCAGTTCAAACTGGATGTCAGGGTTTCTTTTATTATCGAATGCCGATATTGCATTCTGGGACTCAAACGAGGATAAAAAATACTGGGGAAGTAGACCCACTCGTGCAGAAACGGATGACGACTTACCCCTGCAGATCCATGCCCTGAAACATCGCTATAAATATCTACGGCTATATCGCGATTCTATGGGAAATCCAGGAAGGTTCTACACATCTGGAGCTGGTTGTTCCAGCCAGCGTAAAGACGAGTGTATAGGGGACGAAGAAAACTGTAAAATTTCATGTTGCATACTTGACAGACGCATTAGGCACAAGGAGTTATCAACCCTTTAAAGACGGAACGTAATCTGTTTTATATAAGGGCTCAGTGCGTACCGCGCAGTAAACACTCTCCATCTCGGTTATAAAAAACAGACCAGTTGATGTTGTATAAGTTAACATTTGCTGATTGTTCTGAGATCCATATAAAACACTTAAAACACTATGTGAGCAACATGTAGAATTTCTGAGTGTTAAACCTGATGGTACGTAAAGTAAGGGCTAGGCTTTAAAAGGTTAACGCGATACTAACGTGGGGGCTCTTCATAATCATGTCGTATCACACCATATACCATAGCGCATCGTCCCACATGTCACATCACATCATACCATTATGTGTCGCTGAATGAAATGAGGCACAGTGTTCCACATACACCGCGCTGGACACGTATTCCAGCATGTACTACAGTCCAATAAGACACTAAGATACACTGTCCGCATCAGTTGCTCCGTGTCTTACTAAAATCGCTGGTCTGGGTTGTCAGCAAGCGCACAGTTTTACTTCTGCTTAACTATAATCGCGTAACATGTTTTTCCCAGATGGTGGGGTTAATGATATGCAGATCTTCATCTACGCTGTCATTTAATATGTCCAATCCGAGTGGAAATTAATAATGATCAACAACTGTTCGTGAAATATCCGATATACGACTTAATCAGCACCCTTTTATAGTTGCTCGCGTTGTTTGCACTCAAGTATGAGGGCTGCATTTATGTGACAAAAGTACCGCTTGTCATTCTTGTGGCGCTGCATATTCCCGCGTATTTACAGTTCCACCTTTGATAAATCATCACCCATTTAGGTCAAGAACAACGTTTTTGTATACTCAAATCACTTAGCGTTTGTAGACCATGCCATCATCAGGCGACCGTGCACTGCTTTGCTATAAAGATCCTGATTGTTAAAAATCACACCCATTAAAAACCAAAATTATAATGTTAAATACTAAATGTATGTACATACATATTTCATCTCGGTGTATATTATGTGGCCTGGAGCTTGAAATGTTTGTTAATGGTCACTGTTTATTTTTCACTTTGCTTTGAATCCTGGGAACTACACACACGACGTCCTTCATGGTAAGAATAAGGCGACATTTACAAAGTCAAGTGACATTTTAAAGTAAACTGCAGTCACTTACGAACCGCGTGACCTCTAATACACAAGCACTACTGGACACGATTCTGAGCTCATTCTGTCACCACCTTTGCATCCTTACAACTTGTTTCCGTTAACATTCACCTTCCCTTACTGCGCATGCCCCGCAAATCTACACGACCTTGTTGTCTCTCGCTTGAAGATGGGTCATTCTTGTTATTTTTAATGATCCAATATTTTCTGCATTCACAATAAACGTACAGAATACACTACAACGAAACACAATAAAAACGGAAAGTGACAAAATTTCGGGTGAAAAGAAGTGGATGGTGTTGATGCAGCGGGCAATGTGACGACTCGAGCATCTGATATGATATCCTCAGCACCTCGAAAATCCGAAAATGTTTGGAACAAAAAAGTTTAGAATTACTTTCTACGTTTCACAATTACCATAAGCCCATTACAGGCACTAACCCACCAAACTGTCCACGTATGTATTTTAAATAAGTAAGATTTTTTGACAGTTTTATTTCACACAGCCTAACATATCTTACAAGTGGATTTCTACGTGTAACATGGTGTTACTTTCTTGATTCTCCAATGCTTTCCATATTTACAGTAATCTAAGGCCTTAATTTGACAACAGACATATTATGTAAAATATATATATATGTATAATTAAGTAATATTCTATTCGTACCTCTCCCACAAAATTCTCTTTGCAGCGTGGGGGTTTGAGGCGTTTCAACGTACTTTACCTAAAGTACTTTTGAACAAAGGAAGGAATGTCGTAACTTCAAAAATTTACTTTTCAGCACTTTAATTTCATTTAATTTTTAAACACTTGGATGTAAACTAACACTATTGGGCCCAAATGGAAAGAGGGACAGTACTACTGCCCCCAAATGTGGTACGCCCGCTTCCAAATGTACGCAATTCTTCATTCACTGTCATCCCATTACCAGAGTCTACACAATGTCGGTATATACTGTTCAGACACTACATTACACCAGACGCTGAAAATAAGAAGCAGGGAGCTTAGTTGCTTAGAGGTTGTGACGTTTGAAGTAAAATATATCTATGAGTTTAGTAGATGGGTTTTAGAGAATACGGAAGACAACCTCAGTACGACGCACATTCAGACAGAAGCAGAGAGTAGAGCACAGAAGGGCGGGCACCGCAGTGACACTTGCACCTAGACCTTTCCCGATCTTTAGTGCAAAAACAGAAGGAAGTCACTCATAGTCTTTAAGGAGAGCTCGCTGTTATTTCACATGGTCGTTAATTTACGAAGGAGAGTCAATCAGGCTGCTTGTGTATGAGACTGGACACGTTAGCCCTCCCCAGTAATTCGTACTGCAGACCCGTAAGAACTCTACAGAGCTTTCTACTGCCGACATAAGAGCCAGGGTTACCCGGCGCTGTGGAATACTTGAAAGCCACACCTTCAAATATTAATGTCTCCAGAACATGTTGTTGTTGTTGTTGTTGTTGTTGTTGTTGTTGTTGTTGTTGTTGTTGTTGTTGTTGTTGTTAATATTATTAACCCTTTAAAGACGAAGCGGATCTGTTTTATACAAGGACTCAGTGCGTACCGCGCTGTAAACACTCCCCACTTCGGTTATAAAAACCAGTCTCTTAAAGTTTTATAAGACAAAAGTTGCTGTTTGTTCTGAGATCCGTAAAAAACACATAAACGCAATGTGGGCACCACGTAGAATTTTTTAATATTAAACCTGGTGGTATGTAAAGTTACCGCTAGGCTTTAAAAGGTTAATCGTATTCGGTCCATTACTGTATGAAATATAAAAGTCCTTCCTGGTTCATAGACGCCACCATGTATCAGGAGGGCAGTGCAATGTGGGAGGCTACGATTCGAACGTGCAGCTAGGATATAAACCTAAGGAAGGTGTACAAAAAATTCTTAGCAAACGATCAAACTGCAGACCAAGAAGGAGACTGAGGTTACCAGTTATATGGAGCGTGTTAAAGAAAAATATTGCTAAGGTAGGAAGTGGATAATATTTACTGATTATCAAGCTCAACAGGGGTTTTAATGCAACCACCTCTGCATTTTCAAACTGCTGTATTAAAGAATGCTGCTGTTATTCCTGTATCTGCTGTCGTTAATGTTACGACTGTTCTGGTTGCTGCTGCTGCCGCTGCCGCTGTCATCAATACTGTTGAATGCAAAGGAAGTTATGTCTACACGTGCTGTGACCTCAATGATATTGTAATATTACAGTAACAATTTAATACAAATAATATATGTGATACTTTAATGTAATAATCCGTACTATGGTCTAATCCGTTTGTGAGATATACTTGTATAGCGGTGAAAATGATTCAATACTTGAATCGAAAGTAAACGGTTTTGTTACATCAATAAGTTACGATATTGGCTCTTCATGTTCTATATTACTAACCTGTTGTCTTGGTATATTTTTAGTGTGAACTACACCAAATTCAAGCAGTCTAATTCATTATTTTAAACTCTATGGGCACTTCTCGTACAGACGCACTTAAGAACGGACGATGATTAGAGGTGACCCTTAAGTGACAGGATGGAACGTGAATACAAGCTGAATTTATGAAATTTTCCCTACTTCAGTGCGCGACTTCAAGAAAGTTGATATAACCATGCAGTCTACATTACAGCGGATAAAGTACATCAGTTTCTTGTTTACATATAAACCGAAGATGGCATAATGAAATTGCGGTTCCATTTGCTGCAGCATGCCAGACTGCGGTAGGAGGGTATCAGTAACAGTGCAGCTACCCTCCCTTATGATTTCCTAGCACAGTAAACCTTATCTTTTCAATGTGGTGAAATAGCGCTGCGCTATGTTAAGACCTTATGCGAAAAACGGTGTTAGGGAAACCCAAGAGATACAAAATGTGGAAATGCGTAAACTGATGATTAAGACAAAAGAAATCATCGCTGTATGTGGTGCTGTGATGACGGCGGTGTTCCTGAAGTTTTGTCGTAATTAATGTGCCTCTGTGTGAAACAATAACTTGAGTATTCACTTAAATATTGCACGTGTCACTAAAAGCAATTTTGGTATGCGTTCTATGCACGACAGCAACATGACCTGATAAGCGCTGGTCACATCGTTCCGTCCGTCCGTCCGTCCGCATGTTTCAACCGGAGAAACGCTAAGGGAATAGTTACAAAATTTCATAAGGGAGTTTCACGAAGAGTCGACCGATATCATTTTTATTTTACATGGAACATTTTAAACAAAAAATCTTCCATAAACACTTATGCATGCATAAGTTTTTGAATCCGTTTTCAGCGCATGCGTATTTTCTAACACGCTTGGATCTATACCCACGTTACAAAAATTGACACATTCTGTGCACCATTTAAATTCCGTGTGCGAAAAAAACTTTCAGATTTTTCCTACGTACTTCATGTGCTCCGTATAATAGCAACAGCTCTACAATCGAGCGTCATACAAACGTTATTGAAAGGTAAGTGTATAAACACTGTACTCGAATTCGTATTTAACCTTTCAAAGCCTAGCGGTAACTTTACATACGACCAGGTTTAACATTAAAAAATTCTACGTGGTGCCCACATTGCGTTTATGTGTTTTGTACGGATCTCAGAACAAACAGCAACTTTTGCCTTATAAAACATTAAGAGACTGGTTTTTATAACCGAGGTGGAGAGTGTTTACAGCGCGGTACGCACTGAGTCCTTATATAAAACAGATACGCTTCGTCTTTAAAGGGTTAATACTGTTAACGTGTTGATCAGCGTTATTCAGAAAAGTTAGTAGACTTTCAGGATGCTAATATACAAGGACACCAGACAGAAATTGCGTGTGCTGATTACACTCTACTCGTTATGGTACAAACAGACCAGAAGAACTACAATGTAACACCCTCGTTCCAAAAAATACACGTCAGGCTGTAAGAAATTCGTAGGATACTTACAGTTCGCATTCGACTAACTGAACCATACTGGGTTTTGTCGTATTCAAGTACCGAATAATACACACGCATTTACCATGGACAAACGACTTAGACAGCACTGTTTACATACGGCATTAGCACGAATGAATCCAATGCGGGAAACGTCCAAATTCAATCCAGTTTGGGAATCAGTAACATCTGACGGACAGATTATATTCAAATGTCACTTGTTCACAACTTAATACTGTAACTCATGGTGATTTTGCTTAATCACTGTATAAAGCACTGTGATTAACTAATAACGATTACTGTTGTGACGATGAACACAGTGTTAGCACGAACACAACCCAGTGTTCCAAAACAGCACCTTGACAGGAGTTTTTTAAATATTTCTTTTTTAAATATTTTTAAATATTTTTTAAATATTTTTTTAAATATTTATTTTAAATGTTCCTTTCACAATGTCACGACAAGGATAAGGCACAGTGATTTTCCCGGAAGTCCTTGCCGATATACCATTCACAATTGTCACCCAAAGCCTCACTAAAATTTACATAACCTCAGGTAGCGCAACTATAGGCCTACCTCCACTTCACCATACGTCTTTATGGTGTACACAAGAACGACTTCATTTATTACCTTAGCAATTCGTGGTAATACCGAGGCATATACCGAGTCATGTTCATGGTCATACAAACAGGCATGAAGAAACCGAAACTTTAATTACTTCACAAATACGACCTTCACGGCAGATCACAAAATGAAACACGTCCCTTCCTCATTCAAATCTTCTCGTGCGTTCCAAATTGGTCCTGGCAACTTGTTTTGATAGTTTACAACCCCACAGTTTTGTCGTATGCATATTAGATGAACATGGGTGATACGATTGATGGATTGGAAAGATGTGGCATCTTGCACGTTTTTGCAGGGTATTCAATCCTTGGATGGAAGGCCTGTCAATAGAGCAGAAAACTGAATTTGAGAGGCTTCTGACGTCCAGTTCTTTAAAATGTATACCATTTTAAATATGTTTGCTTCCCCACTCCATGAATTTAAATGTGAAATAGAATTCGTTTCACTGCGTTCGAAGAATCTCGTATCACCCTAATAGCTATCGATAACTTCATATCGCTAAAACAACATCGACATGATGATTATACAGTGACGCTGCCGCTCTGTTTACGGTACCTTATTATTCAAAGTTCAAGCTCTCTTACAGGAAATAGCAATCTACTTGGAATTGTTTTTGAAATGCTGCTGTATTGCACATGAGACACCCCCATTACCTTGTCTTTGTTTAGCAATAATGGAACTTTTCAAACACAAAGACATTCCTACGGCTAACATAATAAAACTCAAAAATAAACTGTATTTGAAATTTTACCAGATCCTCTAAGTACATTTCCAGATGCGCCAAGAATCAGAATGGGTGCTGACATTAAGCAGGATCTCTCCATCCAGTTCGGCCGCGAAAAGATGCACTTATGTTTCGGTTGCAGGACTCGACAAACAATCCTGTTAGTAATTTTTAACTTACTATGCTTAGTAACTGCCTCCCTGAGCCTCGCATTACAGATACAAGCGTGTAAATATTATACAAACGTGTACAGTTAATACGGCATGCAGAAGCATCATTGTGACTGCCTACAAAACAAAGCAGAACATTTCTGACCGTGTTTTATGTTACAGTTAATGAGCTTCTGTCTTTGATAATAAATGCGCGTTTAAACACTTTGAGAGGAGCTAGAAGGATTTTCATGAAACGAGGTACTGGGTATTTTATTAAAATTTTTCAAGTAGTAACTACGTTAGTTAAATTCTGACAAAAGTATCTGGAATTTTACTTAAAGGCCTACATGCGTCCGGCGCTTCTCAAGCCTAACACGTTCGATCGGTATCGCGGTGCAACATATTTCATTTTCAGATATGGTTGCGTAATTACGTTGCATAAACTTCATGCCTCTAAAAGTTTCATGTCTTACTAATGATTATTTTGTACACATGTAACTCGTATCTGCCGTAAATGAAGAAGCAGGGCAACAACGAATACAAATCCATGAACAAAGCCAATGAAAATATCTTCCATACTGCAAAAGCCCTATTCCTGTTGTCATGCTTGCAGCTGTGTATATCACCAAGACCGACCAGATCTTCGATTGCCGTATCCTCCTCACAGCTGTAACGTTGGTACTAATGATGTTTCATACACGAAGTGGTTCGTTACTACGGTCTATCCCGAGATTTCATGGTTTTCTGAGACCCTCCATTCATGGTTCAAAACAGAGGAGGAGGAGGAGGAGGAGGAGGAGGAGGAGAAAATAAAGAAGACTAAATACTATCATCAGAAAATGACCTATTTTTATAAGTATAATAAATACCATGAGGATGGCAAAATTAGAGCACGTAATGAAGAACGTTTACGCTCCTCTTTTATCTTACATTACTAGCGTGATTAAGTTGAGGAGAAACGCACGGAACGCGCTGTACCAAGCAAGAGGACGGCGAGAAATTCATACAAAATTGCAGCAGACACACCTCAAGTAGACAGACCATTTCGTACATGTAGGAGGGTCGGACAGAATGGTATAAATATGGATCCCACAGAAACAAAGTTTGATGAATTTAACACACGTGAAATACCCAGATGTAGGGTTTAGTGATGAGCTTTTGTGGGCACAGTACTGAACCTGCCATGACACAAAGACTTTTATTCCATAGCCTAGCAGTTACAAATTTCGCAGCAAGTAAATGAGTAGCAGAAGGAGGCTACTTTGCTTTGCAGTCGTTTACCATGGTTTAATGTTTCGAGTTCAAAAATTTTGATTTTACATTGCTGAAGAAGAAAGTTCCACTCAGACACCGGAAGGCTGAGAGACAGTAACCGACAAATCTGGTGCAGGACCGCGTCTTCTTCCAGACCACTCCTGCAGTCCCTACATCACTCTTGACACTAATGTCCAAATACAGGGCATGGGTTACAAGCAAACAGGAAAGCAAAAATTTCCAGTTGGGTAAGCTGAAGAGTGTAGGATCTTGTGAAGGAATCGATCTGACGCACTGCGGGTGCCACCTTCATTTGTCAACAATATCGAGCAGAAGGCCTGGCAGGCGTGCGAGGCCTGTTTCTTTATACCAACACTCCCGACGACCCGACAAATTGGAAGTCTTGGTGTTTGGTTTTCCCATTTCTTCTCGGTCAAGCCAAGTTTCTGGGTGGAAGGATGATTGCGGTATGAGTGCACCGTAACTGCGGGCATGTGAGTATGCTCCAGACAGCCGGTACGTTCTGACGTCTTCCCTCGCCCTTCGAGGGCTCAGAAAAATCATATTAAACCAATTTAAATCGTTCCTTTTTTTCTACAACTCAAAACGTCAAGGGTTCCTACATTATAATGATACACAGGATTACTACATTCTGAAACATCATTGAGATTATGAATACAATTCGATTTTTACTGACTGTCAGGAACACAATGACATACGACTATAAAATTAGTCATTAAATTTGGTTGATTAATTGCTAGATTATCCTGCGACATTGTTTACATTCCGGTGTGTTCAGTGGTGAATAAGGTAGACTCAGGTCATGAGTGGTGAGTAGGTGTGAATGTAGAAGGAGATGAACGTCAGTTGTTTCAGTGCATATCTTCTATCAGGAATTATGCATGGGGATTGCGGGGAAAATTCGTACGTTTCATGCACGCCTAATTAACTGACCACCACGAAGGCCTGCCTGTTTGTTTCTTCTCGATGTTTTTATTGAGAAAATTGAGAGAGTGAGATAGTCTTTATCGGTACAAAACATACGGCACATGACAGGTTCTATGACCTGCACGGAATTTCGGAACAGAAACTACGAAGCAGCCAATCTGTAATTGGCCGGGACGCATTTCATGAATAAGTTCAACGCAGATTTTTTTTTTGGTCAGAGAAGCGAAACAAATCAATCGCACACCGATAAATCAATTTCAGCGTTGCATGAGTTTCAATGGCAAGAAGACCCCACGTTAAGTGCACATGTAAAACACAAAGACTGGAGCTGTCCACAGAGGTTAAGGGACTGTGAGAAAGAAGTGCAGGTCCTTGCAAGCGGTGACTCACATGATTCTTTAACAAACGAGAAGTGGCATTTGATATTTCTTTTCTACTACACTAACTGCATTTATTAGCCTATCGGCAGGAAGATGTTCATATAAATCAGAAGGTTCAAAATTCTCATTTCCCATGTTTGGGTTACACACGTACTATTTTGACGGCAGAAAAGTTTCGGCCAATTATACGCTCGCGAGTAAGAGTGGACTCTCTGTATCTAGCGGGTCACGATAAGGAAAACTGTCGTGTTTTTCCATTTAATTATATTATATCTTCGCAACTGAATACTTGAGGTGTTCCCTCTTCTGGTATCTTGCAAAGCGTCCACTGGTAATTCGTTACCGACGTTTTGGGACAGCGAAACTTCTAAGAAGAGCAAAGACTTCAACTATACCGTGGCGAAAGCCTAAAATGGCAGCCGAGTACTGATTGGTTAGCTGCATCAAGCAGAGACCTTCTTAAAAACCTAACAGTTCCTCCCGTAGTCAAGAAATTTCTATAATTTTATGAAACTCGGAAGTTCATCAGCGCATTCAAAATAGCTCGCCACCTGTCCCCATGCTGTACCACATCCAGCCAGTCAAGGTCTCCTCACCCCCCACACCCCCACTGACCATCCACTTCTTAATACACCGCTGGAAATTATTTTTTAAAACTAATAAATTAGATAAGCTGTCGCAAAAGCTGTGACTTAATTTAAGGTAGGCTACTATACCAGGCTGAGGAAAGAACCCAAACTTAACCACGATAGGAGGATTTGGTGCCAAGCCTCGAACTCGAAATTTCTCTAATACGAAGCAGGTTCCTCATCTGCTCGACCGACACGTTCACCTGTATTCGAGTATGAAGGCCAAAATCTGAACATAAATGTACACAAATGTTCAGAAGTACATAACATTAACCGGAAACAGCACACACTGATCGGCTTGAAATGCCGATTTACTGGCCTAATTTTTATAAAATACTTACAATATGGTAATTCCTGAACCTGAATAGGGTAGCAATTAAGCGTATTTTACATCCTGTCATTAGAATTCGAACGGATGGAGTTGTTAGATTCTGTTTTTCCAGAATTAGGCATTTTAAAATAATATTTTTTTTACAGTTCATTCACAAATATATTTACCCAATTTTTGTTTTCAGTGTCTGAAAAAGCAAGCATTGTTTTCATTTTTTAAAAATGTTTTTTTTCTGTCATAACAACAAAACGATGTCGATTCGTACCCCACGGTCATATGGAATATAAATAACTTTCCTCTTGCGATGGAAAGCAGAAGGAAGAAAAACTGTTATCGTAAAGACCAGGAGCCCGTGACATGTATAAAATTTTCCTTGTTGCTAATTACTTTTCATCCTGAATGATATACTTTCGTGTGGAACGCAGAAAACGTTATATGGATACTATGCTTTGTAAAGGACTTCTGTGAGCTCTGTTTAGAAAAATTTATCACTATTGGTAGTTTTAAAGACTTCTTCCTGTACGAGTGTGAGTTCATTTGGATGTATAAATGAAATGTACGTCACGTTAAATAACCACTACAAAATTATTAACACTCCTGTAACAAACTGAATACAGTGCAGTGTTCACGGTTCCTTTATTTTCATAATTACTTGAAGTGCTGATCCAAAGTTTTAGACTTGGCCTCTTTTTGAAGAAAGGACAGCCAGTTGTTGCTTACAATTACCTATAAATGGGGTTGTGACCCTGTCTTACAGTACAAGACTACTACAATCTGCAAATAAATATAAATAAATGAAAATAAACAAACAAATAAGCAATTCATTCCATCTGGAAACGGTGTCTTTATAATCAAGTCAACAATAGGAATGGAGTTTTCTTTTTTATTCGAAGTACGTCGGAGTATGTCTTATACATATTTTTATGCACATTACTCCAGACAACGACGTGGCTGTGCATATCTGGTGTTCCAGGATGGATGGATGGATGGATGGATGGATGGACGGACGGACAGACGGATGGATGGACGGACGGACGGACTGATGGATGGATGGATGGATGGATGGACGGACGGACGGACGGACGGACTGATGGATGGATGGATGGATGGATGGATAGAGCAGACAATTCAGTTGGCTGATGATTTAATTCAACTCAATTTCGCGTTTAATAAGCTGGTGTCAACACAAACGGTCGACGTTTCGCAAACGTAAATAATAACAATACGTAAGATTATCCCACCATTTTGTGATGTTTAGTGGAAAGAGCTACACAAGAAACCTTAAGACACGTCATCGTGACATTTGCTCGGCAAACAAACAGAATAGCCTCTGTTTAAGAAACGCGAGTTCTCTGAAATTAAGTAGAGAACTTAATCCTGGAATAGAGAAATCCAACTATTATTGTGACCGGCCCTATTAGTTCCAGGTTTACTTAACAAACCTTCCATTACCGCGTCGAGTAAGAAGTTCCACTGTGACGCGTGAATTGCTGTAGAATGAAACCACTGCCTTCTGTTTTAAGTTGTCATAAAAAAGTTTTCCTAAAACTAAACAAACCCACATATAATTCACGGGGGATAGGCAGCCTACAGGCTGACTTTCAAATCCAGAAGTCCTCAACATAATGTAGGAGTGTCAAACACTCAAGTGCAGTTTTCCTTTGTTAAAAGTTTTGGATCATATATAATGGATATTTTTTAAAATACTGTCTTCGAATAAAAAAATTGTGCAAAGCAGAAGAAAAACATTATTAAACAACGTTCAAATAGAAATACTGCAAACTGATTTTTACGTTGAATAATTCCGATACCATGCAGGGGACGATGCTTATGTCTGCAATGAATTACCATTCCACGTCACGTAAACCGTAACTACAAGGCACGTCCTCTCTATAAGAGACTCTACAGTCAAACCAAGTCAAGGAGTACTTTTCATGCGACATCATGAAGCTGGCGAAGGGCAGGTTTCAGTGAAGAAAACCATTATTACAAAACAAAAGACGGTAAAGTCTTTTGTGGTGTGACTAGTAAACCGCGTGTTTAGAATGAAGGTTGAGACCCGTGTAACGAGCCTGGTTTACCGTTCCCGATCGTCCTTTGTCGTCGTGTCTCGTTATGTGGGCGCCGTCTAGAAGAATGTGCTCCAAGTCTCCCGACCGCAGCAAAGCACTTGACGTTGATCAAAGTGCATATGCACTACGCACAGGCTGACAGAGTGACAACAAACGCTCCTTCTAGCAGTGCAACGTGCTTTCAGTTCAAGATTCACCACCTAAGCTATCTTGAAGGAGACATCCGTAATACAAATGGAAAATTTCCATATTAACTGCAAGTTTTATACAGGGTGTGAGTAATAGAGGCAAAAATGTTACAGTACTAAGAAGAACTACAGTTTGTTTAGAAAAATTCTAAAAGGTTTAGACAACGGTGTATGATATTGTGAGGTGATGGGTTTATGGACTTTATTCCATCGTCCGAAGAGTAAAATATTAAAATATTAAAAACTGAAATTCACAACGTTTCGGAAGCTGGCTCTGCTTCCATCCTCAGGTGAAGGGATACGGAGAAGAGAGAAACACTTACTCCGTTGGGTCCCTTCCATCACTGGAGGGACCCAACAGAGCAGGTGTTCCTCTCTCCTCCCCCTTCCTTCACCTGAGGATGGAAGCAAAGCCAGCTTCCGAAACGCAGAGAATTTCAATTTTTCAGTATTTTAATATTTTACTCTTAGAACGATGGATAAAGTCCATAAGCCCATCACCTCACAATACAGTTTGTTTGTTTTGTTTCATTTGATTCGTTTTGCTTATTTCTACCTTTCTCCACTTCTTCCCATAAAATTCTCTGTCTTTCTCGACTCCTATCCGCCTGTCATTTTTTAATCCTTATACTAATTTCTGTCAAAAACATACAATTCCTTATATATGCGAATTTAAGTCTTTATTCCTTACAGGGCGATATTTTCAACTGCACTAGTACTGTCCACTGACTGTAATGGACGTGACAAAAAATGTTAGGACGGAATATTAACAGTCTGAAGTGGCACATACAGCTCATACTCTGTGTCAAAATGTGGAAATGTCAGAATGATAAAGAAGATTTTACTGTGTAATAAACACTTGCCGCAGCAATTTATTATTTATCACCTCACTATTTCACAACAGTCTTAATTTTCTCAAACCGCCTAGCAGACCTGAATTCCTTAGAGAACACTGATAGAGTGTTCTGACAGAGCATTGTAATTGCTGTTCGTATGTACTTATAAATGCATTCTAATCGATTCATGATTACAGTCTCATATAATCCTACACAAAGCCCTCAGTAACACTAAACTGGACACACTGCAATCCCAACTCTGTCACTTCTAGGTGAGGCAAGTCCGCCAATTCATAGAATACAGACGGCATCACAAAATTTGTTGAGATACAACTTTCTGTTTATGCACTACTAATAACCTGATTTCTTTTTAGTGATTAACGGAAGGAGAGGCACTTGTTCATTTGATTCGGTAGACAATAAGCTTGTTTATATCTTAGGCTGTCCCAGAACTGTTCACCTGCGTTTTAAAACAAGGAGCGCCAGTTTCGTGTTAACGTCCAGATGACAGGTGGAAGTCTGCAGACATTAAAAGCGCAGATTGCGTATTGCGTCTGTGAACAGGACAGCCATTGTAACTTACGCATGTAATAATGGGTATCACTTTAGTTATAACAATTTAATTGATAAATTTATTTTCGTAATGAAGATTCTACAATCAGCAGCGTAATTATTGAACACAGCTCCGTTTCGCAGACTGTGTCGGTCGCCATCAGCTTTCACGGTTTTGTTGCGTGCTGTCACGCTGTATCACACAACCGCTTGCTTTCGTTATAGACGGGAACCGATCATTTTCCGCTTTACTGTATTCTTACTTCACCAATGGCCTTATCACATCTCTACCATTTATGCCAATAACAGGAATCCCTACGAGTTCTGAGTTGTTCATGCGGCTGATTTCCATACTGCAGTTTCGATTTATGTCCTGAACGCAGACAGCATGTTGCTTCGAAATTCTGGCTACCATATGAACTTACAAAGAACAATGTGGCTGTATGTTCCTCGGAAACTACAACTTACCAGTCTGCACGTTGTCATCACTCAAAAAGCCAGAGAAGGAGAGGTTCAGATTCGGCACTATGTTATGTCGGATGGTACAGAACACTATGAGAAACAGTTTGTTCGTTCCAAAAATTGACGTCAGTCCAACACAAGGGGAGAGCGGTAGCTTATTTACGACCACGGTTTCTAGAAAGATGAATAGAGCAGTAATGAATAGAGAATGAATGGGAGGGGACAGAACTGTGCAGGTATCTGGTTTTGTGTGTGTGTGTGTGTGTGCGCGCGCGCGCGCGCGGCATGAGGTGAAGGTATGGCGGACTACACATGCAACCTGCACAGCAAACAAATGAGCCCTCCGAACACAACATTAACGCCGCCTTCAAATATCCAACTGTTACGATCCGATACAAAGTTTACAGAAATGATGGACGTCATTTTTCTGAGAACGCCTGTACAGTTCTACGTAACTGGACCAGTTCTGCAGATCCAAATCTTCCATCAGCACTTCACACAACAAGCATGCAACTTCTGCTGTATAATACGACGACGTTTCAGTCGTATCAAATCTGATCACAGATAACGCAACAAAAAAATTCCTCTTGCATTCGATTACAGACAGCGTAGTTAAATACGAACATGAGGCACCGGCGCACATCGGGCGATCAAAGCTTGGGGGTGAGAACAGTAGGAACT
Organism: Coptotermes formosanus; assembly: GCA_013340265.1. Lineage (NCBI taxonomy): Eukaryota > Metazoa > Arthropoda > Insecta > Blattodea > Rhinotermitidae > Coptotermes > Coptotermes formosanus. The sequence goes on along the minus strand of BLKM01008976.1, from coordinate 18,127 downwards.
GGTAAAAGGTGAGGGGAGGGATTAGGGGAGTGTTATATCCAGGGGTGCACAAATTTTCATAAAACCTAGATGTTACCTCAAAATACTAGGCGCCAGAAGGGTGACACGAAGCAAGTTCCATAAAGCACACAGTTATACGTGCCTCTAGTCACTCGTACAAAGTCATGCGTTTTGTGGGGTCCGAATCTGTGCTAGTGGCAAGCTTAGCTGCTGCTTAAGATATTCTCAAATCTCTGAATCAGCATTCTTGAAACAAATGGCAAAACGCAGAAGGATGTTACCCCATCAGACTGCTTACGTCAAAGTTTCTTGATACAAGCGCAATTCGCCGTGTACGTGTACAGACGGCTATTACAAAGAAGCTGCTATATCGTGGAACTTACTCAAAAAATCAGAGCCGGCCCGAGACACGTCGGCGCCACGGACAGGCTAATAATTTGGCACCCCTTCAAACCGATATTCTTTAAACTTTTTCGGCCTAGGACAGGGTTGGCAAACCTTTTACAGGGCGCGTGCCCAAATTGCGGATAATTCTACGAAACATTTTGCTTGTGAAAAGCTAAGTTTACTAACACCGTACTTCCGATTATGCCAGTTACGTCTTAGCCCCCGTTATAGGTTCGCGCTCCGGGAAGCTGCTCGGCTGACGCCCCCGTCCGTCCGGCCCTGCATAAAATAAGAGCAACATTCACCGCTATAATGACATTAAAACTCATAAAATGTATCACTGCGCACATAGGTATAATTTTACTGATGTCCTGAAGGCGTATTCCTCCGTTTCAAGAAATACACACATCGAGCGCAACGTGTTTGACGCAATTCATTTGATCGCGGGCCAATGGGATATAAACCAGCTGTCCAAAGCGTCTATGCTGTCAGTTCAGAGATACCTTACACGACGTATGGTAACGGACTGAAGAAGTTCTAGGAAAGCAGTAAGGCGCGTCAATAACATTCTCCATTTTCTAGCCACAGCACCAATTCGGTCTTTGTTATTCACCCCATTCTAACGAACATCTTGATTCTTAAGATTACTTGACTCCTTCAAACAACATTCTGGAATACCATATTCCTTAAAACGATTATTTCAGTTCGTCCTATATTCTATGGTTCTCTAAATAGGCAAGTCCAACTGGAAAAGCTATTAAGATGTCAATGAGCTGTCTGAGGATTCTCAAATATTCCACCCCAGCCTTCACACACAAATTGCTTGCAGCTGTCCAGCATTAATCATCGACTGACATGCAGTTTGTGTTTTGTCAACACAAGCTTGGTAAGTAAATCACTGACAAGAACGGACTCCATTCTGTGTGTCCCACACACATTAAATAACTAATAACAGAAACGGTGACTACAATGACAGTCCATTTACAAGCCAGAAACAGTCGGCCTTATGCTTCTGGTCGATTTAATTTATGAACTGTAACTCTTCCTTTTAATAAGAAATTTGCTCACCGCTGTTTATCAGTGCTCATGTGCTGAATGATATGAAATTGTGCAAGAAAGAAAGCTGAGAAACCCTTCCATCTTCGTCCCTCCCTGCCCGTAAATTTCTTTCTCGCCTTTGTCCACGTCCACACATTTCCGAGTCTCTCGGTGTCTTTATGGGGAACGCAGAAGCGATCACGTTTGGTACGATATGAGTCGCCTGAATAGAACTCTGCAATCTCAGCGTGACTATGGGAACAGAGATCGGACCGTGGCTGATTCGACGTAAACTGACTCAATACAAGTATGCTGTGTCAGTCTGATTATGGGACACAAATTAGCCCACGGCCGTTCTCACATAAATTGACTGGACAGCAGTCTTCAGCCGCAGCGTGACAAGACCATCCACGGTGTGATGTAAATGCCTGTTCAAAACGCCGCTACATTCGTTTAAGAAACGATACTTATTTCAGTCACTTTGCTGTACATCTATTCATAATTTTCTTCGCATTTATTTCCATACATGTTTACTGTTTCACTGGCATATAGTGTGAGACCTCAGAAGAATTTATATATAAGTAACCTTATAGCAAGGACTACGATCTCTCCCTGGAACAAGAGGCCTTGTGTGTATGCGACCCATTTATATCCAGCTAGCACAACGTCGTCTTTTATTTCACATCTTGTGTCAAGATGAAATATTGTTCTTTCTCCATTTTTTGTTAAGTACGTATCTACAGTTCTCTCATTATATTCTCTATGCATGACATCCGTTCACAAAAAGAAAAATTAATGATTTGACCGAAAAGTGCAATAACCAGCAAATACATTCGTATTGTTGTTAAATGATTTTAGTGGAATCGATACTAATGTCCTTTACCTTTCATTTCTAGACTGACACTTTTAATTCTTTCTGCAATGTTAGTTAGCACAGATCATCAGAAAGGCAGATCTACGGACCACATTAGAACCTTCTTATGCTGCATAACGTTGGATCAAAATAGGAAATATACAAAATAAATGTCGGAGCCCCTGTGAAGTGAAATTGTTCTCAAGATTCGACAAGGCAAACAAAAAACTACAGAAGCTGATGCACAGGTGTCGTTCTATCAACCAGCACTCTCCCTCCCAGGAGCACTTGACTTTTGTTTCAATAACAGCAACACCATATTTGGGTGAATGTTTGTTTTAGCTCGAAAGAAGGAAAAGGGACATTCCACGACAACTGGAAATAGTACGGGTGGGCATCTCCGTCCCAGGGGGCAAGCTCCAGCCGTAACCCAGCGAAACACGAGCCTGTTACATTATTTACCAATGCATTTATTGAATTAAGCGAGCGTATAGTTAGTTTTCTTCACTTAAGCAAACGATTTCCCCTGTCAACTTAACGCACAAAAGACGAATGTGTTCATGCGAGTATATACAAGGACACGCAGCCTAAAGATGAAGTTTCAAGCCTTTGTTTTTTAGCTCCTGTGAGTCCGTGAAGGAGTTTTGCAAAACAGACCATTTGTTCTTCATTTCTTCCATCAACTGTACGTTCGTTCTGCACTTTCATTTCCTTATCCTTATTGTGTCATCCATTCTTTTCCTTTACTTTCTTAATCAGACATAGTCACAACTTATTATGCAAATGTAGAATAATTAATTTTGCACATCGACAAACTGAACAGAAACGGTTAATTAATTTATAGGGCTACTTACCAGTGCAGACAAAATTATTGCAAAAGACAGAGCTGCTTAAAGTGAGAGATATGTTCTCTACATCTACAGTAAATGCTGACATCGAAAATTCTTAAAATTGCAGCCAACTTCCAAGTCGTCTGTACTCGTTTAAGTATGTGCTGTTTAACACAGTCCACCTACGAAATGTTCGATTACGCCTGCATCTGGACGTAAGAAAGAGGTTCTCTTTTTTTCAAAGCCTTTTAAAATCGCTGCATTTGCAATCATAAAATCCGATTCCCGGCAGGCGCAAAAAATCTATCTTGTCGCCGAAGACTCCAACCCGGCTCTCTGGACAACCCAGTGAGTTCCGGTGGCTCATTTCTCGAGGGTTGCTACTGAGATATTAAAAAAAAAAAAAAATAGCTGCCGATTCTACACGCCAGTTGAGTTAAACCTCGCGTACTATATTTAGTCGGATTAATAACTTAGCTCTAAAGATCACTGGCAGTGACTGTTAAAACAGACGAATAAGTAAGTACACACACAGTAGACAAGGCAGTCACGCTACCTCCTGCAGACAGAGCAAGCGATGAGGCGCGTCGTAATTGTCCGCATCTCTGGTTTAGAGTTTACAGTAAACTAAGTAAAGTAAAACACATTACAGTAAAATAAAATTAAGTAAAGTAAAATCAAATAAAATCAAGTACAGTGTAGTCAATAAAGCCAATGGTAGTAGATACAGTGGGCTAGACACGTCCCTGTCCACGCCATTAAGGCATGTGCGGGAGTGCAATTACAGCCCCACTCGTTACGAATCTCGGCACTAGATAGGGTAACTATTTAGCTTCACGCCCCGGTCTCTTTACCCCTAAAGAAATAACCATCACACCCACTAAATAAACGGCTGGGTGGGCTGTAGAGGCGGTCTGGATACTTTGGAGACGAGATTAATCTCTTGCACCTACCAAGAATCGAATCACGATTCGTCAGTTGGCCAGCACGTAGCCTAGGCACTACACCCACTGAGCTATCCGGCTGTATTAGAGACTCTGCTAGCTTATGCATGTATGCACATATGTGGGTCACACACGTACGTACATACTATGGATACCCTGTAACTCAGTAAATAACTCAGTATAATAAAGTTATTCATACTAAGCTGACAGGCATGAACATGCAGGTTTGTTGGGGTTATTGCTAATATTCTCCACGATTCTGATAACCCACCTATACACGTTTTGTTATTTATTACACTAGAGCAGTGACTTTACCTTCCTTACTGCCCTGGCACAGACGCAGCCACGGAAGGCTGCGGGTTGCAATCTACACAATGCACGAAGCTTATTGCAAGAAAATATTAACCTTTTATTGAATGCAGCAGAAAGAAACTTGTCTTTTTATTTTCTGCCAGGTTTGGTGGTCTGACAGCGCATTACCAGCAAGACCGGGGCTTACGACCCAGGTGCGCACCCAGAATTTTTCCTTGGGCGGAGGAGGAGGGCGGGCCCTGAGGCTATATATACTTTGTGTTTCATTTTGAAAATTGTAAGAGTCACGTTGTAAGCACAACACAACACTGTTTGCAATTGCATTTCTATACATGCAAATATAACTACATGTTCCATGACTCAATACCAGTACCCTACCTTCTTGTTTTTTCAGTTTTATTAATTTATTTTTCAAAATTTTAATGTACTAGTAATCAGCCGACTTCAGTGGCTGATTTAGGCTGAAGGGCAATCATGTAAAACTTCTAATATCATAATATTTACAAAATCTGTTTTGTTAAATTTCGGTTTTGGGGGTTCAGGGGGCTGCAGTCCAGCAGTCCCCCCCTTGGGTGCGCCCCTGATTCGGCACTGTCATGCTGTGTCACATGGTACGCTGACAGTGAATCATGCATTCTGAAGGGCATCAAGTAATAATATCGGTCCCTAGTTTAGGCCACCATCACAGCATTTTCATTAGTTATCTCGGTCAAATTATTCGCACTCTGGATCGGGAATTCAACCCCGAATGTCCTTAACATAAAGCAGGACTGCCAGCCACCCAATCTCTAAGTTTCCAGGCCATCTATTTATTTGTTTGTTTGATGACTATCTATCAGTTACATAATACTGTACAAAGATTCGGAAGATACAAGTACGTGTTAAAACGGGACAGAAATACCTCTTGTGACTACTTTTATGGAATTATGTCGACATTCGATGACGAAAACTGAGGATAAGCACAGGAATTCTCAGTCGATGTCAGGCATCCGGAATGAGTTTTGGCCTCGAGAGGTACCGAGTACGAATCAACAGAAGTAACCACGACACTGCCAGCTTTAATCAGATGTGACAAACTGGTATGTTCACGCACCGTGTACGTAGTACGTAAGTTTAGGACGCCGTGTCAACTACTGACACTTCACAGTTCTGCATAACGATATGGTTAAATGTGTATGAATTATAAATGCGAAGTAATACGATCCGTAGGAAGGGCATCCCAGCTGTACGGTTCTGGAATTTTACTGGAGAATCTGACGTAAAACATGACAGGTCTTGCTGAAGTTAGTCCGTCCACGGCCACGTTCGGTGGACTTGTCTGCCGCAATACGAGCGTACTGTTGTCGTTATAGTGACTAGGCTAAGACCTAGACGAGCGGGGAGACGCGGCGCCATTCGCGGACGAGTCCTGAAATTTTTGTGTTCTTCATGTGTCCCGGCCGGCTGATGGGCCCACAAAACCCCCTATTCAATGGGTACCACTTACAAAGCGGCCGGGGCGTGATGTCAAGCATTCAGGTCCATATAGGACCGAGGTTAAGAATGAAAGTAACTACACCCTCCACTCCCAATGTGCATCGCGCGCGCAAAAAGAAATACAACTTCTCTTTTACCTTACCGCTTTACCTCTAAGCTAACTTGCTCGATTAAGTTTTATGAAAATAGCTGTATAATTGTACACAGGGTGTTCAAAATGGTCTGATCACAACTTCCAACAAAGGCAGGGAAGTCATTTAAAATACAAGATGTACATTTTTTAACACTCTGTAACCAGTACTGATTTATCCAACTTTAGCACTGAATGCATCTAAACGAAAGAGACCACTTGGACGATGTGGGCGCACATGGGACGATAATATTCATATCGACCCATGACAGGGACCAGTGTTTGGCTGTTGTGAGCCCTGTAATGAATGTGCGGGTTACATAGTGTGGAGACTCCCTTAACTAGCCGAGGAACTATTAGTAAAGAATGGCCCTGCTCCACGGACTTATATAAGAAACAGGAATATACGTATAAACGCACGAGTGAAAGGTAAAGTTACACTAGAACAGGCCGTGAAGGCCCACGGCGGTGAGTAGAGGTAAAGCTCTACTCTTTCTTTAACCTCGGCGCTAGATGGGGATGGGTGGTTAACGCCACGCCCCGACTGCACTACCCCCGCGAAAAAAAGCGTGAGTAGGTAAGCAAAATAAATGAAATGTTTAAAGTGGCTGTAATGTTTATATCAGAACATACTATCTTAATCGAGAAATGCTTACTAAGTCTGTTATGTGACGCCAATTCCTGAACCATTCACATCTGAACGCTAACTCTATAATCGGAAAGTCGATTTCAAAAGCGAAGTTATCGTTTCTTTTCTTTTATTTTTACTAACATTCTTAGTTTTCCTTTGCTCAGCAAAATTAAATTCCAGAAAGTAACATTATTAGCCGGTTTGCACCATTTTAGTGGGGCAGTTAAGCCTGTGGCTTGCTAGCTACTCCTTATGCAGAAAGAGGTCGGCTTCACGGCGCTCTTCCAGTTGGGCCATGTATAAGCTCGCAAATCCGACAGCAGATATCTAGCTACCTCAATAATCTGGGTTTAGGACTTCATCAAAATGCAAATACAAGCCACATGTAGCTGCAACCCCGCCACCGCCCGTGGTGCCTACCGCCCGATAATTTGCCTCCATTGCAGTATACTAATGAGAAAAGTGACACAAAGGCAAAGCATGAAACTGCGGTCCACGTACCGCGACCCACAACCTTCACAGATGTGTCAACACTACTGCAGCTTCTTATCCCTGGGACATCATGAAGGTATATGGGAGAGTGGAGGTGTAGCTCCACACATTTTTAACGTTGCAGTGTATACGTGAGTGGTCAGCTTGACGCTCCATTCGCTTTTATGTCCAAAAAAGAGTACCCGGTACCTACCGACTAGGTAACGGCTGGAAGCTTCGCCCTTACCGGGAATCCAACCACATTTGGGCCGGGACGTTCCGTCACTAGGCTAGTCACTATACCGACTTCGCCATTCCACCTCCCTTAACCCTTTAAAGACGAAGCGTATCTGTTTTATATAAGAACTCAGTGCGTAACGCGCAGTAAAAACTCTCCACTTCGGTTATAAAAACCAATCTCTTAATCTTTTATAAGGCAAAAGTTGCTGTTTGTTCTGAGATCTGTACAAAACACATAAACGCAATGTGGGTACCACGTAGAATTTTTTAATGTTAAACCCGGCGGTACGTAAAGTTACCGCTAGGCTTTAAAAGGTTAATGTGGCTGGTTACTGGGGATTTCTTTGTACGTTTGGTAGTAAGGGAAATAAAAAATGCGCGGGAACAGTTCTTCTGAGGCTGCATGTACATAAACACGCACAAACGATGCTGAACAAGTACAAGAGTCTCTGTTCGTAAGGACAGAAGAAACACTCTTATCGCGATGTGCTGACATGCGTTCGTGAAACTAAACTTGAATAAAGATTGTTATATACCGTATCAGGGTTCCATGTTGTAGGATAGTTGTTATAGGTTTACTGTACGGGATGTGAGCGAACGTTCCCAGACTGGACGTACGAGGGGTCGGAGTTCGATTCAAGGTAGAAGCAAAGGGTTCAGCTCTTTTCCAAAGCGTCAGGACCGGCTACGCGGCGTACAGAACCCTCTTTTCAGTGGATACGCTGTATCTCTCCCCTGGGGGCCATACCACCATTTCCCTACACGCCTTTATAATGTGCAGAGGGACAACTTTAAATTCTTACTTTATAATATTTACCCTACTGTAATGAAGGCCCTTTTCGGGACTCGAATCCCGGTGGCCCAGCCCGTAGCTGGCCACTTTACTAAGCAAAATTTCCTCTAATTTTTACACCTGCGCAGACTTGCTACTGCTCTGAGCAGAAAATTTTTACACGACCTGACGACTGCGCGACAATTTAAAAGTTTTTTTTGTAATATGCACAATAAGAATATTTACAACGAAAAGTGAAAAATTCCAGCTGCGCGGCAACAATTCAGTGAGAGCGGAAGCATTCCAGTTATTGCGTGGCCGCGCACCCGCGCAGCTTAGAGGGAACATTGTTACTAAGTTATCTCAGATCTGAGGCAAACGCTTCTGTTGTTCACACAAATCGCTCCACATTTCGTGTGTTCGTGTGACAGTCATACCCGGCCACCAAGTTAACATATGGTCGGATAGTTTGCAGAAGAATCCGACAAGAAGAAAGCGTGGCAGAAGAACGACTGGCATGCAGCGGCACAGGTGCCAAGGTGTCGACCGAACTGGGCTGCCAGGAGGAACACTGGTACTATAAACTACCCCAGTAGTCATCAGCAAATAACGCGAATAATGTCTGAATGAATGACTGGGTGCCAAACAAAGCACAGACACAAAATTGTTTGTCTCATTCGCCCATTGAAGAAACTTCCGCACCGTGCTCCGTGGGTGCCTAACGAACGCATCCTTTATAACGTGATCAATAGTGGTGAAAATGAGGGGTGCCGGCAGGGGCTGAAGAAACAATGCGGAAAAGAATGGAAGAGGGTGAAGAAGAGGCAGAGGAATGCTCTTCACATGACTTCCTCTTTCCGAAGGTGCGGTGGGATGCTGCGTGGGTAGGGTTCGGACAGCCCCCATCATTTCCACACGATTCTAACGTTCAGTAAACAACATTATTAGAACATACGGTGCTATTCAGCTCGCTGGCAGATATATGACGTCGGTCACAGAATACGTTTACACTGCATATATTAATGGCTTATCTTTCAGTTCTAAGAAGCACAGTTCATATTTAAATGTACTACTGTCCCGCTAATTGTGCACATACCTACTCCCTGTCACAATGCACGCATTTATCTTATCGTTGCACGAACTTTCTTGTTCCCTGTTTATGTTATCGTTACCATTCATCGTGTCACAACTGCTGCCACCTCGCGGTCGTCTTTAAATATGTGGCCGCTAAGGTTTTGCTGCATGCAATAATCAACTGGCGATGAATTCTCTTAACCTTTTAAAGCCTAGCGGTAACTTTACATGCGACCAGGTTTAACATTAAAAAATTCTACGTGGTGCCCACATTGCGTTTATGTGTTTTGTACGGATCTCAGAACAAACAGCAACTTTTGCCTTATAAAACATTAACAGATTGGTTTTTATAACCGAAGTGGAGAGTGTTTACAGTGCGGTACGCACTGAGTCCTTATATAAAACGGATACGCTTCGTCCTTAAAGGGTTAATATAATCATAGTCAGGGCATGACACATATTATAGTACGGCTTTGACATTTAAGTAATACATTTTGTAGTCACACACAGCGATCTAAAGTGATTACTCTGTACACCGCACATGCAACATGGGTGTTTAGAAAAATGTCGGAACTGACTTGGGACGCAGATGAAGGAACGTGTGCTTACTTCATACACTGGCAGAAGGCATTTGACCGTGTAAACTGAACCAAATTAATGCGAATCCTAAGGAACTGGCGCGAAAGATGAGTGATCAGAACACCGTGCATGGATCAGAGCGCCGAAGTACGACTGGACCAAGGAGACACAACAAGTGGCAAGGCTGGAGAGGAGTTAGGTCAGGGTGCTGTCTGTCACCGATTATATTCCGCATATGCAGACAGTATGTAACCAAGGAACTTGTTGGAGTGTCTGGAGACGTAAAAACAGGACAAGGAATCGGCACTGTGAAATACGCAGATGACTGTCGGCAGAACTAAGGTAGCCACTTGGATGATTTCTTCCGTCGCCGCCGCTCCGTCGTCTGGCAGACTGACTGTGAATCGCGGGACTGAGAGAGCGCGACATGAGTACGACTAATAACGATGTCTTCAGAACCGACAGCACTTCCTGTTCTGAAGTACGTGTATACTTAAGGGCAGAACCGTTACTGCTGATTCACTGAGTCGTCTGTCAAAGCTGATAATCCCTCCGATGGACAAGGAATTCTCACCCTGTATGGAATCTGACGTTACTTACCATTCGCACCGTAGTCAGCCACTCAGTCCTATGCATATCCGGATGAATGTAGCCCACATCACATAACCTGTTCAATAAAGATTAATTTTAATAATATTCGACCCCGCTCTTTTCGAAGTAATTTTCTGTGTTCAGAAGTTTTTATGCGTATCCCGTCTCCCACGCGTGCCGCAGCCCCAACACATCGACTTTAATTGCATCATCCCAATAACACCTGACAAAAAGTAAAAATTACGAAGTTTTCCGATACATTTTAGTTCATACGACCGACTTCAGAATATTCAACAAACGATGACATAAGAATTACAATTTTTCGGAAGACATAACCCTCCATACATTTGCGGTCCGTCCACGCTTACAGAAATTTAGTGCAGAGTGAAACGCAGTTTCCTCTTTGAAACATAAGCAACAAAATTTGGAACGAATTAGTAGGTAGTGTTCCCGTAGGAATACAGCACTCCTGTCACTCCGCGGAACGTAGCAGAGCTGATCACTTTCCCGGACAAGCTAGGTGGTCCTGCCTCTCTTCACACCCACTCTAAGCTCGTTACACAGCGTCGCGGCGGCGTTATGGAACTGAGCCAGCCCCTCAAAACCGGCCTGTCTGTCACTGTGTATGCTTGCCCGCTGCGGTATGCAAACTCGACGGCTCGTTCCAATATTTTTTTTTTTCTCAAAGAGTGTACCAATCGTCTCCCTTTCTTTCAAAGTTATACTTCCTGAAGCCAGCTGTGCTGACGGTACTTGAAAACTCGTCTTGGAACTTTGTCCCAGTAATATTGCAACAGCAACTGAGATACTGTGCGTTTGAACGATCACGTACACTTCTTCACATTTACCTTTTCTTCTCTCCATTTCTTCCACTCTACGAAAAATTTAGCGGGTTTTATTCTTGTCGCTGTTTCTCGTTATCGAATACAGAAGACTTAATTTTGTGCGCATACCTCTGTTTGCTGAACTTTATGAAAGACTTACAAGTTTTCAACAATCCGACTTCTACAAATTCATCAAAGACTCCTCCCTTTCTGCGGCATTTACCATGCGTCACTCACTGGACCCTTTCAAGTAAGTTCTGCACCATAATGGCCATGATCCTGTATTTGAAGCTGGTGACACTTCCCACCCGGACGGGACAAATAACAGGACCGTAATACAGGAGTACTTTCAGCAAACAGTCAGTGTTTCCGTCTCTCCAGGCAAACAGGGCCTTTAACAATAACTTTCTGGAACTTTAGTAACCTTTCAAAATTCTGAAGTATACACCAACGTAATTCTTAACATTTTACCTTCAGCATGAACACAGCCAGCTAAATAAGGATCCACAGAGCTTTCCATAAGGCTGCCTGTATCAAAGACGTTTCAGAAATACAGGAGCACATGATCGCACACACATACACAAACACCGGAAACACACTTGGACACGTGAAACGGATTTTCAGCTCTCTTTATACGCAGAAAGTGGGAGTTACAAATGGACGAACTGACAATAAAGCTGAATGCGTTTGTTTGTAAAAAAATTCAAACGCAGGAGAAACTGAAAATTTTGGGCGCTCTGGATTCCTCATAGTGCAAAATCATTACTGGTGACAAACAACGGACAAAAAATAATGACACTAGCATAATCACAAAGCTGACAGTGTAGGTTCGTATCAGTTGCCCTGTTCTTAAAGCTGGTTGATCCGTATTACTTTAAGGCTTATTTCTCGGGATACATTCACTGAATTGCGTTCGACTTAATTTGTAATAACACCAAAATGTCTTCACATTTTATCAACTTAAATTTAGGTCCTTCATGTTTTAGACTAAATATTGCAGTTGAGCGTTTAACATAAATGTTCCCTGTTTTTGAAACAGACTCCCTGTTTCGAGTACAAGCCTATACGTTCGGAAATTTTCTCCGCTCTTTTCAAACAAATACTGTATCCTAAATTAAACCAGGTCCTTTTCATTCTACATGATTTTCCAATCATTTCTACACAATAAGCATTTTAATTACGTCATTAGCGGTTCGACTCATACGTCAAACCCAATTAAATGCATCTGAAAATAATATTTCAAAAATATTAATCACAACACGCATAGAACCCTACAAGTTTCAACACAATTCTGCTACTTTATCGGCTGCATCAATAGATACTGACAATGAAGCTGATACATTAATATCATATCTCTCGTGACCATGCAAATATAATACGTTTATGGTCGTGTTCAGCTGGGCTTATTACGTTTGTCTCATACACAACTACCCTCAACTTCCAGTTTATAATAGATGTCAGTGGGAGAAGAATTTACCGACAAGATGAAGCACTCTGGCTCAGCATGAAAGTAAACTGCAACGAACTACAGTCATGTTAGTTTTGTAATCTGCAGAACTCTCTACAAACAATTCCTGTGTGCTTTAGGCTGCCACGGCATTAAAGCTCTAACGAGGCTCATATAATTAATTCTGACATTTATTTGGTGTTTGATTCAGCGATCGTGTCCACGTCTGTGGCCACAGAGTGTCAATGGCAGACAGCAACTGTGAGTACGGAGAACTAGCGGCCTGATATTTAGAGGAGAAAGCAGAATTACTCGAAGAGAAACCCCTCACAGTGCTACTGTGTCCACCGTAATTTCAATACGAAATGCTCTGACATCCAACTCGGGCACTACAGTTGAGAAACTGTAAATTGTAACAACATTTATTAAGTTCCGTTTGTCTTTCACAGCTTAGGATTGCTTTCCGATTAACACTGGGTTGTCACGGTGGCAGCCCCTCCACCATTTTATATGTGTAATTTACATAGATTATCGTATTAACCCTTTAAAGACGAAGCGTATCTGTTTTATATAAGGGCTCAGTGCGTACCGCGCTGTAAACACTCTCCACTTCTGTTATAAAAACCAATCTCTTAATGTTTTATAAGGCAAAAGTTGCTGTTTGTTCTGAGATCCGTAAAAAACACATAAACGCAATGTGGGCACCACGTAGGATTTTTTAATGTTAAACCTGGTGGTACGTAAAGTTACCGCTAGGCTTTAAAAGTTTCAACCACTCAGATTCACCTTTGTCTAATTACGTACCACGGTCTACAACCAGAACTTTGTTTGTACATCTCAATAATTTCTTACAAGCCACCTCCTCCATTATATTCAACCATACGGAGCTGCAAATTATGTGCCTCAGATAAGGCAGGTTCTTCTGTCGTTTAAGGACGTGCAACTGAGAAACTTCCGATTTCTTGTCACTCTGCGTTGTTCGGCACTTCGACCCGTTCCAAGTTTTGTTTCACTTCTAAGCTTTCGGAGGTTTAATCTCCTTCGTCAGAGTAACACGCTTAGGCAAATTTCCACATCCGCTGAGGAGTTTAGAATGAGTTTAATGTTGTCTTGCACGACCAGAAATGAAGATACAACAATACTTCGTTCATAAAAGAAAGATTTGTGCCAGAGGAAAGTATCGATGAAGAAGCACAAATGTAATTCTTTTATAGCACAATATGAACATTCCTTACATAGAGGCTTACAATCTACTGCCCACAGGCCACGCTATTTCGGATGCTTTCTGGGTCACTGATAACATGTAGTGTGGTAGCCTAGAGATAGGTCATTTGTCTGTGTTTGTGTGTTTAGCTGCCATCTCTGTGACAGTCTCCCGTCGCGTCTCGCAGTATGCGCTATTTCTGTCATGTAGGAAAGCACATGAAACCACATAATCGATTTTCATGCCCTCATCTACGAGGCATGAAATGTATCATATCCATTTATTCCACTTACAAACAGCAGTCTTGCTACCAGTAACTCCGACCTGCAACAAACTACATTGTCGGCTCACTCATAAGTCAAGCCCCGCAAACATAACGCAAAACTGAGACACTGCTGCTGTAACAACGTCAAAAGTAAGCCCTTTATGAATTGCTATAAAATCCTCCGATTATGTGCAGTGTTATATATCACTGTATCGAAACCATTTGTGTCAAATCGATGTATCCGTTAAAGGTCTATTGACAAGAAAGACCACACAGCCTTGCTTGGGACAATTTTCGTTTTCCGGCTTGTGTCCTCTTCAGCTTTTAACAGAAACCCGTAACACTGTCAAAGCTTTCCTAACACTAAACGTCCAAACACTTTTATGTCCTTCTTTGTTTAAAGCAATGAGACAAAACCGCGACAGGTCCCATTTTGTCTGCTGTTTGTCGGCGGGTGTCTTGAACACGCTTGACTTATGCTCCCTCATCAGAATGAAGGACAATTTCTGTCGTGATTTTGTGAATTGGCACGCATAGATGAAGTAGGCAACATTTCAGCTGTAAAGGACTCCGCACACATTGCACAAGAACATCCTGTTCTGGAAACATTCCAATGTCGGGCAAAGAGAGGGGGAGACAAAACATGGAGGGGTAAAGCCAAGCATCCTCCTTATTCCTTCAATTTTAAATGTGTTCTAATAATAACTAACGTAAGTGCACTTCAGTCACAATTTTCGATCATGTAAATCTGTGTACTTATTAAAAAATCATCAGTATCAGAAACAAAGTTGCTAGCTTCTCAATGATGTTGTTCCATACTGTGACAATAATTTAAGTCCAAAAAATAAAATCAGAGTTAGTTAACCAACTTTTTATTACAATAACATTAATAATTCATTAACAGTAACTTCCATTGCTTAATATAAAATGAAAGCCTACTGAAGAAATAGAACTTTTCTGCTAGAAATTTGTTTGCGGCCCCCTGCAGGGTTTGGAGACGTTGAATATTCCCTTCTGCAATACAAGGCTTTCAACAGGGATTAAAGGCAACGTAACATAGACGACAATGGGAAGGCAGAAAAATTAATCTGAAGCAGGTTTTGCAATTGTTTGATTGTCCGACCTATGTTCGTTTCAACTTCTTCATACTTTGTCATTTCCCTTACTTATTCTGCCATTGAAAAATCAACCTTAAAGCAACCTCATTGCCCTACTGCATTCTTTCTACAATTTACTGACTTGGCAACGTATTACCAAATACAGCTACATTCTCAGGCGCACCTTCCTAACGTTGTGCAGAGCAGCCTTAAGAAATCCCTAACATTTCTAAGACAGACTAGCCATCGCTGTCATACCTTTGGGTTAGTCACACAGACCAAAATGGCAGAATTTTTTGGCAGCGAACAGCAGTCATCCTATTTCTGAACAGCCTTTCACTTCGCTGTTGCTAAGTCACTGCTCAGAAATAACCTTTGAATGACAAGTGGTGGGAAGCGGAATGGAAAATGATCGGTCTGTGTTTCACAAAGACTCTTCACGTCTTTCATCGTCTCCCATATTGTTTCTAGTCGTGCAAAAGAAAACGGCCCGCTTTATCTGTTTTACTTTCAAGTTGGTTTATTCTGTAGCAGTAACAAACCTACGGGGTGGGCCTCCAACACGTTACCTAGCAACCGACAGTGACAAGGAGAGACGAAAGCAAGACGAGCACAGCTATCAATATCATGTCTAATTCTTGGAGAATTTGAAGCCAAAAACTTCAATGTACACTACGATGCAGAGTTGGGGTAGGTGATATCAAAGAGGGAGAAACACGGGAAGCTTTACACAATCAGTAGTTTCGCGTTTTGTTCTCTTGACCTAACACTACTAGAACGCTGCACTAGACGGGGCACGTTCGAGATTGTAGCGTAATTTATTTTAATATATTTCTCCGGGTATCGAATGACTGAAAATCAATATAGCTTATGTACCGTTAAAATTATTAGAAGTCCTACTCCCTAACGCACAATCTACACATAAGGCATGAACCGAATTTCTCTTTTTCCAGATGTGACACATTTGTTTCACATCTCAAACCTATCACAATTTTCCGTCTTAGTAAATAACAGTAAACGTTGTAAAATTCTAATCATTGTTACAAATATTAACGCGTACAGCTAACAACAAACCGTGTGATCAGTAATGGGCTAGCTATTTCATCATTACAATGACTGCCGTAACACCTTGCCACCCAGGTCAAGCCGGAACGTTTCATTCTGTTGCGTATATATTGCAATGCAATGGTACGCCGGCTTTATTACCATTCACACTAAATGCAAATTCAAAACGTTATTTCATGTAAATGTACCAAGTATCAAGAAACCACCCCCACTCCTGTCCTCCCCTTTCTAAATCACAACGAAAGAGGCAGTAATATGGTTATGCAAAACGCTTCAAAACTGTAAACGTTTCCCAGCTTTGTACGTACATTAAAGTTGCGATGTTTGTGACTGAGATAATACAGAGCTTAATGAAGACGTAAATAATTTTTTAGGATGATGTCGCAGTGCGCTGAGTTAAAAATTGTGGACTGACGGTTGGTAGTCATATACCTATATATTACATCCCAAGCAGCTTGAGAAGCACTGGCGGTTCCATTCTGCTCAACATTACTGCGCGCAGAGACGCAAAAGTGTGTTCAGATTTCACTGTAGTTTCCTTTACGACACTGAGAGTATTTCAGACTTTAAAGCGCAGAACGGTAGGATAAATGGTGAATTGGAATGGATCTGGAAGCAAGCAGTCGTGGTGCATTCAAGGTACATGCTTAGGCAGAACGGCTCTGCCACGCACATAAACATACTGCCCGCTCACCGGGGGCTGTTAACTTCGGACCTGAGTACTGCAAATTCTGAAAGAAGGAACGGTATTCTTTTCGCTTGCGGTATATTTTAAAATAATACCGACGACACTAAATGTGCTTTCCTTTTCTTGAACGTAAAGTATCTGTCATTATGGAGGCACCCTGTATTTCTTCCTTTCTTTCTTAGTCATTCCCTCTTCTACCTACTTGTTCACAGCAGGTGTCGAGGTTTTTTTTTGTGATTTCATTTGATCACACTCAGACACACACCACAGTCGGTAGGACTCCTCTGGACGAGGGATCGGCCCGCCGCAGAGACCTCTACCTGACAACACAAACACTGTAAAAGACAAACATCCATGCCCCCGGTGGGATTCGAACCCACGATCCCAGCAAGCGCTCGGACGCAGACCTACGCCTTAGACCGCGCGGCCACTGGAATCGGCACCAATTATTTCAACTTTTAATAATTTACTAAAAATCCCGTATCATTTTTTTGCCAAATTATATAAACTGAGTTACAAGCTGTCGAACACCACGAATTTATTTTCGTCTCAAACACTGAATGACATTTGTTTTGATGCACATTCTAACTTACAAGCCTTCAGATACACGAAACCAAGCGACAGACAGCCAGACACGGTTTCCCCAGAAAGCTTGGGTCCGAACTGAACACTACACAAAATCTACGTCACGCTGCTCGTTATTAAACGGTCTGGGCATAACGTACCTACGTCCGGAAGTACATTACGGGAAATACGGACCAGCTCCAAGTCTCTCATGAGACGCACAAACAAAAAGTGACATTGGTGTTGGATGATATCATGCGACGTGTGTCGGGGAGAAGCATCAAGCTAAGACAAAGTAGAAAAGAAGCCACGGAAATAAGCCACATGGGATCCACACACAGGCCTATACAGCAGCAAAGAGCCACAAATCACGGGCCAACAGACAGCAGTCACGTTTACTCCCAATTGGAACAGGATGAGAAGGCGTCCCAATGTGTTACTTTGATCACGTGGCGTTACACTGGCGACCATGAGGATTTTCACATTAAAAAGGGCAGCTTCACCTTTGCTGCAGATATAACAGGCAGGGTGCCGAATGCGTAGCGCGTGCACTATCAAGGCCCACACTTTAATCCTTTAAAGACGAAGCGTATCTGTTTTATATAAGGACTCGGTGCGTACCGCGCTGTAAACACTCTCCACTTG
>BLKM01008970.1:0-10833 GCA_013340265.1 Coptotermes formosanus | reverse complement strand
ACTTATTTATAGACTTCAAGAAAGCCTATGATTCAGTTAGGAGGGAGCTTGTATAACATTCTCATTGAGTTTGGTATCCCCATGAAACTAGTAAGGTTAATAAAGATGTGAAACGTATAGCAGAGTTCGGGTAGGCAAAAATCTCTCTGACAGGTTTCCTATTAAGAATGGTTTGAAACAAGGAGATGCTCTGTTGCCATTGCTTTTCAACTTTGCTTTAGAATATGCTATTAGCAGGGTTCAGGCAAACCAGGAGGGCTTGAAATTGAATGGTACACATCAGCTTCTGGTTTATTCTGATGATGTTAATATAATGGGTGGAAGCATACATAGTATAAAGAAAAACACAGAAGATTTAGTAATTGCTAGTAAGGAGATTGGTCTAGAAATGCTGAGAAAAATAAGCACATGGTCATGTCTCGAAATCACAATGCAGGCAAAATCACAACATAAAGATAGACAGTAAATTCTTTGAAAGGGTGGAAGAATTAAAATATTTGGGAACAACCCTAATGAGTCGAAACTCCATTCATGAAGAAATTAAGAGCAGATTGAAATCAGGGACTGCTTGCTATCATTCGGTGTAGAATCTTTTGTCTTCCAGGTTGCTATCAAAAAACACAAAGATCAGGGTATAAAGAACTGTAGTTTTACCTGTTGTATGGGTGTTAAACTTGGTCTCTCACACTGAGGGAGGAACAAAGACTGAGGGTGTTCGAGAATAGGGTGCCGAGGAGGATATTTGGGCCTAAGAGGGACAAGGCGACAGGGGAGTGGAGAAGACTACATAACGAGGAACTTAATGACCTGTACTCATCACCAAATATTATTCGGGTCATCAAATCGAGAAGAACGAGATGGATCCATTATTGGCAGTCATTTTCATGGCGGTGGTGTTGGTTCTGTTGATTTTGAGACTAGTGATTTTTCTGCACTATCAGTCTTGTCTTCTCACCATGCTGGAGCTGTCATTTCCTGAACACAGTCAAATATGTAGTCCTTGAAAGCCCTTCCACTTTGATTTTGGTCTGTGGTGCCAAAACACCCACAGAACAGTATGAGAATATTCAGGGCAGCCATTTATAGAAAAACGAACACATTTCTTCGTCCACTTCACATGGGTAATAATGCACCAGCTCTGTCCTATTTATACCTTGCATAAATTTATTACAGTCATCAATTATTTCTGACTTCAGTTTGCATCCTCGCTTTTTTCATTTTGTTTCCACAATAGGTGCTGTCTGGAGGGGTGAAACAGCTACACATCCCACTTTTCAACATACTTGTACCAGGACTTGGCCCTTACACATGTGGCCTCACTTTTTTTTAAGATTTGCACCCTCGCTTTTTTCATTTTGTTTCCACAATAGGTGTTGTCAGGAGGGGTGAAACAGCTACACATCCCACTTTTCAACATACTTGTACCAGGACTTGGCCCTTACACATGTGGCCTCACTTTTTTTAAAGATTTTTATTTTTTCCTTCATTTCCGTCCTTTCAAGTCGTGCTGATGCACTTACTACTTATGAGGTAAATATTGGGTGGTGGATCAATCTCCTGGCGCCAATGCTCCCCTGATATCACACCCTTAGATTTCTTCCTGTGGCAGTAAGGATGATGGTTACTGAACATCTGTGGATATCAATGCAACCCTTCTTGCAAGGATACTCAAAGCAATCCAAAGTGTATCAAAAAGGATGCTGGCCTGTGCATGGACAAAACTGAACTATAGGCTTTATGTACTTGGGGCCACAAAGGGTACCCTCAATGAGATGGCTTGAACCACATATACACTTTTTGAGTTACACAATAACCAGCAAAATGCTGCACATTTCTATCTCTTTTCATTATAATGTACCAGATTTTTAAAATAAGAATAACCCTTTTGTCAGTATCTTCTGTAAGTGGTTCAGCAAGAAGAATAGTCTTTCATTCATACACAGTTAAGAATTTGCAGACCTATGGTGAGTCACTGAATCACAGGAGCAATCAAAACACAGCAAATTGTAAATGTGGTACTTGAAAGAGCTAGAACTAAGACCACATTGTATCATTTGCTATTCTACCACACCAAACCACAAAACTGAAAGAACTAAAACTAAGACCACAATGTATCACTTGCTACTCTACCACACCACAGCACAAAACTGACTAAACAAGACGTTCATGTTCAAGGTTATACAGTCATCCACCCATCCAGATTTCATAATCATATGTTTGGCCATTGCAACATGAGAGCTAGCAGAATGATCCCATGTACCAGAATGTCAAAACACATCATTAACAGGGAACAGATGGAATCACATAGATGTTAAATCACGTCAGCACCAAGGAACATGTTAAAGGATCTTAAAGCAATAGGATGGAAGGGCCTAGACTAGATTTGTGTGGCACAGTTAAGAACAAGTGGCGAGCTATTGTAAACACAGTAATAAACCTTCCACTTCCATAAAATGTGGGAATTCTCGACTACCTCAGGAAGAACTCTTTTTCAAGAACTCAGTTCATAAAATGCTTCTGAAGTGATCCCAGTAACTGGCTTTACAGCCCTTGATTTCATTCTTACTTAAAAACAATTATGTGTTCATTGCCACAAACAGGTTA
This sequence comes from Coptotermes formosanus, assembly GCA_013340265.1. Taxonomy (NCBI): domain Eukaryota; kingdom Metazoa; phylum Arthropoda; class Insecta; order Blattodea; family Rhinotermitidae; genus Coptotermes; species Coptotermes formosanus. The sequence continues at coordinate 8,229 of BLKM01008970.1, read as the reverse complement.
TGTGCGAAACTCATGTTCTAACCTTTTGCCGCACAAACATTCAAGCCTTTGATATATGCTTAATATTACACATCTTTCATGCTATGAGTAATGTAGAGATATGATTTATTCCAACTTATTGCACAGCTTATACCATATACAAGTTACTCCACCACTTTACCTTAATCCTTTCCACTGTTATATACTTTTAAATAGACACAATGTTTGTGTGTACTCCCTGAACATGCTACATGTTAGCCTAAGTATGTTGGAATAACTTGTATATGGCATAAACTATGCAGTAAGTTGAAATAAATCTTATCTGTACGTTATACATACATGGCTTATGGTGAGAGTGAACAACATAACTGGTTCAGCAATGGAAGGCATGCTGAAGTGAATTACACTAAGACCCAACAGGTCCCGGGACACCAGGTCCCCACAGTGCCTAAATAATTTGTCATGGTTCCTAGAATTTTCGGAGCATATATTGTTATTTAATGTTTCTGTTCTTGCTGTTGCTGGGAAATCCTGCTTCACCAAGCACTTCATTATGAAACAGCTTGCTCATCATCATCAACTGAACTGTCAAAATCAGTTAAGCATAGTCTGCAAATGCACAGAAGGAATTCTAAGCATTTTTTCCATGACTAACATGGAGAATAAACAAAAGATAGAAGAGGGCCAGACTTTATGGGGTAGGTAATTTCAGTGTCCACACACGTTGTTGGAAAAGTACTGTCTGGTCTTCCAAAAACAGTGAATCACGGGTACTTCTTACACAATTTCACTGCGTTAGTGAAATACCACATTCTGGCCACCCCCAAGGCTATTTTAATTCACTATTTCCCCTCACAAGATCTTCGTTCTTAATTTTTCATCTCCCTCCAGTAGCCACTGCAGGAACCCAACAATCAACCTGTCAACTTTTGGTATCATCATCCTGTTCTGCTTGTTAATTGACATCTGTTTTTATTATGTTTTTGTTCTCATAATAAAAGCAGATGTCAATCAACTTGCCCTTCTGTTAGGCAAGCACTGTGAATTACGTCACACACTCCAGTATATTTGTATCATGCCAACTGTCATGACTTGTGGCAGGGCTGAAATACACAGAACGAACACCAGGTTTCACTACCCACCATGGTAAAATGTCTGGGTCCATTTCCATCCCACTCCCCTGAAGCCCAGAATAAAGTGAAAAGAACAAACGCCACTCAGCGAGCCAATTTGCTCAGAAGATGGTATAATAAAGAACACTGAAAATGAGACTGGACTTACAAAGAGCCACTGCTTTTTCTTATGCCTTCTCTGACTATTCAGGCAATGGAATCCAGGCAATATCATGCTAAAAATGGAAACAGTGCTGCTACAGTTCAGAAATTACACAATTTCGGTCCAGTGTTGTTTTACTCAAATCATTCTGATTTTTCACACTTTTATGTTTGTTAGAAACAACAAAATGAGACATGGGCAAAAAATTAAAAACATTATATTTTTTTTTTCAACAGTGGTATGAAGACAAAATAAATAATCTTTACTAGGTAGGAAATCTGAAGGTGCTAATTGTGAATAAAGTATCATCAAGAAAGCCAACATGAAAACAGGTTATGAGCTAGTAAAACATCACTTTGGCACCAGAATCAAATGCCCAGTGTGATGTGCAGTAGAGCATAATTTAAACAGTGGCTGTACAGTTTTGAGCATTACACTGTATGTTACAAATATATAATTTTTGGTGCCAAAAGGTTAATCTACAACATGCACTCATCTAAAAGCAGGGAAAAGAAAATTTAAGGTACAGTGATTTAAGGAAATACCATGGCCTCCATTCAACCAGAACAGACACACAGCAACTTGTAGAGTATGTTTCCCCTTTCCCAGTATTTCATATGAGAATTGAAATATAGCAAAAGGCTTTGCAGGGCCTTTCAAGTTGGAAACATTCAAGACGCTTGATAAATCATTCTACTGTAGCACAAAAAATTTAATACAACCAACAGTGCATTGTCCCGGGGCGTGAGTGGCTACCGGGCACGTCGGCGGGTGGCGGATAGCCAGGGGCCTGCCCTTGTGGCAGGTCTGTCTCTGAATTAAATAGGAGACCGTGGACCAACTCCCCAACCCCAAGGTGTTATGTGTGGCTTGCCTTAATCCGTGCTGAAGGGGTGAATGGCACATGGGTAATGTGTTCTTAATGGAGCCTCTGGGAAACCAGGCGAAATCCCGGAGTATGTAGCCTTGCGCTGGCATAGGGAGCTCTGTCAGTGTTGACTGTTATTTCTCCCGTACTCGTGGGACCAAAATGAACACGAATATTTCTGAACCTAAACAAGGAGCAGCTGGTACTGCAGACTTGTTACAACAACCCCATGTGGAGGTCACAGACATAAAGTCTTCCGTTGCCTCATCAGATGAGGAGAGACTGGCTGCAGGCATCTCTACGATTGGACTGCAAACTAAGAGACTCTCTGGAGCACAGCGGAAAAGGCTTACTAAAGAGAGGAAGATGAAGGAGGGAACTTGGACGGAAAAGAAGCCTCCAAGAAAAACTCTTTTGTCTCAGGAGAAGGGTGCCAGGAGGAGTAGTGGGGGTGTTAAAAGACCCCACTCTGACTCGAGCACTCCATCTTTGGAAACACAGCAACCTAAAAAACCCAGGAGCACCCAATTGCAGGCTGGGTCGTACAAGGAAGCTGTTGCTGGTATTAAGATGGCGGTTACTCACAGACGCCATCCAGAGGTTACACTGGATCAGACCCAAGTTGACCTGATTCAGGTAAAACTTCTATCAGCTGTGGATGAGAACCCTGCAGGGGAGGCTCCTCCACAGTTTTTACACTCTAAATTTGCACAGGGGGTATTTTGGATCACCTGTGCAAATGAACATTCAAAGATTTGGTTAATGTGGATGATCAGCGGACTTGGGGAGTTGTGGGAGGGAGCGGAGCTGACTGTAGTCGACTCCAAGGACCTCCCAAAAAGACCCAGGGTGCTTGTTCGTATACCGGATACTTCTGAAGTTACAACTGTCATAAAGCGACTCAGGATTCAAAATCCTGAGCTAAAAATGGCAGATTGGACTGTTATGAGTCGCAAAGTCACAGAGAAGGAGCAAACACTGGCCTTCTCCATTGACCCTGACTCTTTCAACGCCCTCACTCGTTCAAATTTCAAGGCCTTCTGGGGAATGGGGAGAGTTGTCTTCCGGACCCTGAAGGGGGAAAAGAAAAAGTCGGAGGCTGAGAGTACTGCAAGTGAACCTCCACCACAGTAGGGCGGCCTCGGCAGCCCTCTGTGTTGCTATGAGGAATTGCGATGTTGCCCTCATACAGGAACCTTGGACCTATATGGGGGATATTAAAGGTCTAAAGGAGGTGGGAGGAGAACTAATTTATAGTAGATCCACTCAGAATCCCAGGACCTGCATCTTAGTCAAGAAAGACTTTCGGGTACTGCCGTTGATGCATCACTGTTCCAGGGACCTCATGGCGGTTAAAATTAAAACGTCGTGTGGTGTAGGGCCGAGGGAGATTATTCTCGGATCGGCCTATCTTCCATACGATGACATTGGACCCCCACCCCCCTGGGAGTTTGAGAAGCTGGTGACGGGTTGTAGGGCGGAAGGAACTCACCTGATCATCGGCTGTGATGCAAATGCGCATCACACCTCCTGGGGAAGCACAAACGTCAATAACAGAGGTGAGTCCCTGTTTAATTACATTATGGCTAATGGATTGGACACAATGAATAAAGGTAACAGACCTACCTTTGTTATATCTAATAGGCAGGAAGTTATCGATATCACAATTGCAACTTTTTATGCTAGCAATTTTATCAAAGACTGGCATGTAACTGAGGAAGTAAGTTGTTCTGACCACAGACACATCCGGTTTACTGTTATGGGTATTGACCGTTTAGTTGAATTCTATCGAAATCCACGCAGGACCGATTGGGAATCTTTCAGAAATGACCTGTCGGGGGGTTTGCATGAGATAACAGACAGAGTTACCAATTTTACAGACCTGGAAACTGCTGCAAAGCAGTTTCAGGATGTTATTATTTCTGCTTATAATGAAAACTGTCCTTCCACCGTGAGGCGGAACAACAGGAATATATCCTGGTGGAATAAGGACCTTGCGGAGAGAAGAAGGAAAGTACGTAGGCTGTTTAATGCGGCAGAGAAGTCAGGGAATTGGACTGACTATAAAAGAACCCTAACAGATTATAACAAAGCACTTAGACGGGCCAAGAGAGAGTCATGGAGGAGACACTGTGAGGAGATTGAGATGGCTCCAGAATGTGCCAGACTCCAGAGGGTTCTCTCAAAGGATAGGCAGAGTGCAGTCAGCTCTCTCCAACTTGAAAATGGAGAATATACAACAACAGAGGAAGAGACTCTGGAGGAGTCACTCTGGGTCCATTTCCCGGGTTCTGAAATAATTGTGGAACCTCCTGGAGGCTGGGACGGTCTTGAACTGGAGTATCCGAAATGGAAAGGATCCAGGGGGGACTGGGCGGTTTCAAGGAGGGTAATTAATTATGACAAATTGAAATGGGCTGTTTTCTCATTTCAACCTTACAAATCCCCAGGCATTGACGGAATAATGCCCGTCATGCTACAGCAGGGTTTTGAACTGCTTGGGGGGAAACTTATGATGTTGCTAAGAGCCAGTCTGGCCTTAGGTTACATTCCTATGAGCTGGAGGCACATCAGGGTGGTATTTATACCAAAACCTGGGAAACAATTGTCCCAGGCGAAGTCCCTGAGACCCATCAGTCTCATGTCATTTATACTCAAGACACTTGAGAAACTACTTGATAGATATATCAGGGGAGGTGTCCTGGTTGAAAAACCACTTCACCAGAACCAGTTTGCCTACAGGGCAGGTATGTCTACAGAAACAGCTCTCTTCCAGGTTGTTCATAGACTGGAAAAGTCTTTGAATCATAAAGAGATTGCGTTGGGTGCCTTCCTGGATATTGAGGGGGCATTTGACAACACCTCTTTCAATGCAATTACGACGGCTGCTAGAGAGCGTGGACTTGAGGAAACCTGTTGTAGGTGGATCGGATCCATGCTTGAAAGCAGACTCGTACATACTTCCCTTATGGGCAGCAGCTTGACTGCTAAAGTAGTAGGAGGATGTCCACAGGGTGGAGTCTTGTCTCCCCTTTTGTGGAACCTGGTTGTTGATAGGCTTTTGACTACCACAAATGACCTAGGCTTTTGTACATTTGGCTATGCTGATGACATTGTCATCATAGTCCAGGGTAAATTTGCACACACAGTCAGGGAGCTTATGCAAGATGCCCTGAATGTGGTGGTTCAATGGGCTGTTAAAGAGGGTCTAAATATTAGCCCTCACAAAACAGCTATAGTTCCATTTACCAATAGAAGGAAAATAGAGGACCTTGGACCTCTTATACTTCATGGCAAGGAACTCAAAATGCTGGGAGAGGTCAAGTATTTGGGAGTGATTTTAGACTCCAGACTTACCTGGAACCAACATTTGCAGAAAATAATTAAAAAAGCACAAACCACCTTTGCGGTAGTTAGACGCATGTGTGGTAAAAAATGGGGTCTCAGACCTAGTATGGTGCACTGGATCTATACTAGGGTAATCAGACCATCCATATTTTATGCTGCCTTGGTTTGGTGGCCCAAGGTCATGCAAAAAACCACTAAGGTTCAATTAGGCAGGATTCAAAGAATGGCCTGTCTAGCCATCACGGGGGCTATGAAATCGACCCCCACTGCAGCAATGGAGGTGCTTTTGAATCTGACTCCACTGGATCTGTTGATCATGGCGGAGGCGAGGATGGCACTCTATAGGCTGCAGACATTAAAGCAACCAACTGTCCCCAAAACAGTATCAGGTTTGCTATCCATCTGGAAGAATGTGGGGGACCCTATATTGGATATGGGGTCGGACTACATCATTCCAGTCTATCATTACTCCAAAATCTTCAGAGTCATTATAGACCGGGATTATTGGAAAAATAGAGACCCAGTGCTCCCGGGGGATGCTTTGATCTGGTTTACTGACGGCTCAAAGACTGCCTCAGGGACAGGGTCTGGTATTTCAGGCATAAGACCAAAAAGAAGCCTTAGCTTCTCTTTGGGTAAATATGCCACTGTTTTTCAAAGTGAAATATATGCCATTCTTCAATGTGCATGTGAGAATATAAGAAGGGCTTATAAACATAAGCGGATTCTTATTTTTTCTGACAGCCAGGCTGCACTTAGGGCACTTAGTAGCCCGAAAGTGACCTCGGGACTGGTTGCAGAATGTTTAGATGCCCTCTCTGTACTGGCTTGCCTGAATGAGGTAACCCTCATTTGGGTGCCAGGGCACTGTGGTATTCCTGGAAATGAGGAAGCTGATAGGCTTGCTAGACAAGTGTCAGCTATACCGTTACTTGGTCCAGAGCCGGCTCTTGGAATACCTAGGTGTTCGGCAAGAGAAGCAGTTAAAAACTGGACTGAGTGTCAACATTATAACGTCTGGAAAGACTTGCCAGGACAGAGACATGGCAAACTTTTCATAGAAAGGCCATGTAAGAGAAGAGCTGATGACCTGCTCAAATTGAATAGGCATCAACTAAAAACGGCGGTGGCGGTCCTCACGGGACATGCTCCTGTGAGGAGGCACCTGCATACTATGGGCCTGTTTGATGGAGATCCAACTTGCAGATTTTGCGGGATGGAGTCTGAAACAGTGCAGCATATTATGTACTACTGTGAAGCATTGGCACGTCAGCGCTATAATGTTTTTGGGAAGCTGTTTGCTGAACCAAAAGATATAAGCTCAGCTTCAGTAAGGGACCTTTGCCTCTACATAAGAGGCACAGGGTTATTGAACCTGTGCTGAATGGAGTGTTTAGGGCTGCACAATAAGCCTAAGGCTGAGGTGCATCTGGGGCATAAGCTGACGGGCCCTAAAGAAGTAGAAGTAGAAGAACAGTGCATTGTGGACTCCAGAAGCAACAATGCTTGGTCACAGGCACGAAAAAAATGGATGAAAACATGTTCATTAATGTAAGTCGTGAACTAACTAACTAACTAACTAACTAACTAACTAACTAACTAACTCCATGGAGCAGAGGCCTTCTTGAGAAGCTAACACTTTCTCAGCTAGTCAAGAAATTCCCTGCATTTTATAGAACCTGGAGGTTCATTACAGCATTCACAACAGCCTGCCACCTGTCCCTACCCTCAGCCTGCTCAATCCAGTCCATGCCCCCATTCAACTTTTTGAAGATCCATTTTAATATTATCCTCCCATCTATGCCTGGTCTCCTAAATGGTCGCCTTCCCTCAGGTCTCCCCACCAAAATCCTGTATGCACCTCTCTTTTCCCCCATATGTGCTACATGCCCCGCCCATCTCATTCTTCTTGATTTGATTACCCAAATAATATTTGGTGATAAGTACAGGTCATTAAGTTCCTCGTTATGTAGTCTTCTCCACTCCCCTGTCGCCTTGTCCCTCTTAGGCCCAAATATCCTCCTCAGCACCCTATTCTCGAACACCCTCAGTCTTTGTTCCTCCCTCAGTGTGAGAGACTAAGTTTCATACCCATACAAAACAACAGGTAAAATTATAGTTCTGTATACCCTAATCTTTGTGTTTTTGGATAGCAACCTGGAGGACAAAAGATTCTGCACCGAATGACAGCAAGCACTCCTAGATTTCAAGCTGCTCTCAATTTCTTCCTGAATGGAGTTTCGATTCGTCAGGGTTGTTCCCAAATATTTGAATTCTTCCATCCTTTTAAAATCTATACTTATGTTGTGACTGTGTCCTGCATTCTGATTCTGAGACATGACCATGTACCTAGTTTTCTCAGCATTTACTTCTAGAGCAATCTCCTTACTAGCAATCAATAAATCTTCTGTGTTTTTCTTTATACTATCTATGCTTCCACCCATTATATTAACATCATCAGCATAAACCAGAAACTGATGTGTACCATTCAATTTCAAGCCCTCCTGGTTTGCCTGAACCCTCCTAATAGCATATTCTAAAGCAAAGTTGAAAAGCAATGGTGACAGAGCATCTCCTTGCTTCAAACCATTCTTAATAGGAAACCTGTCAGAGAGATGTTTGCCTACCCGAACTCTGCTATATGTTTCACATCTTTATTAACCTTACTAGTTTCATGGGGATACCAAACTCAATGAGAATATTATACAAGACCTCCCTCCTAACTGAATCATAGGCTTTCTTGAAGTCTATAAATAAGT
>BLKM01008956.1:342231-352449 GCA_013340265.1 Coptotermes formosanus | reverse complement strand
AGCAACTGAAATGTGATTTCAGGTTGTTGCTGTCTAAAATATCATCTGAAGTCATTTCACAGAATATTTCATAATCGGTGATGTGATTTCAGTAGAGTTTCTGAGGACCGTTCGCACCCCTTCATGTGTGCAACTGTGCTTGTATGCAGAGTTTGGTTTGCTTTGATGAGCAAAGGTATTGGTGTGTTTATAAATATTGCAGGGTCTGTATATTCTTGTAATTGGTATTAGAATCAATTTTGGCAACATTATGGTCATAGTCGACAGTTTTCAATGGAAGTATATGTATTATTTTTCAAGGTGTTAAGTATTGCACCTTAGTGCATTTGTTCCTTTAACGGTACATGCTTAGCAATATGACTAGAAGTGTTAAATAACACCACAGCAGTTAACACTGTACTACAGAAGTTATTCAGAATAGGTTTTGGTTTCATATAATACTATATCAGTAATTAAAAAATAAAGCCGTGGTTTATATTTTTAATGTCAGTAATTTTGTGATGTATACATTTAGAAGGACAGAATATGAACTGAGATTCCAAATGGTTTCAGAGGGTCTATTGTATGCAGTTATTTGATGTTATTTAACCCTTTAAAGATGAAGCGTGTCTGTTTTATATAAGGACTCGGTGCGTACCGCGCTGTAAACACTGTCCACTTCAGTTATAAGAACCAGTCTCTTAATGTTTTATAAGGCAAAAGTTGCTGTTTGTTCTGAAATCTGTACAAAACACATAAACACAATGTGGGCACCACGTAGAATTTTTTAATGTTAAACCTGGTCGTATGTAGAGTTACCGCTAGGCTGAGAAGGTTAATTATTGTATTTTTGCAAAGTATGTGTTTGCATATTCGACAGAAATTTACTTCTGAAGACGTATAATAAAATTTGTATTTGGGAACATATGTGAATAATTTTTTTCCTCTAGGCCTGCTGTTATTTTTTTCTCAGTAACTACGACAGGAAGTATTCTCACTGCAATTCTTAGTTTCTAAATTAAGTGATGTAACAGTTTTTATTTATGTATGTAATTTATACCATTGTGTAATTTTATGCACTCATATTTTATGAAAGCAGAATGTATGGTGTAATTTCTTCGTAGTATTCGTGCATCTTTTGTCGTTTACAGAAGGGTGCGGTGGCACATTCTCATGTCATGTACAGTACATTATAGCAGCAGCCTACAGTCACACCATCCAGCCAGCTGAGCATTGCATGTGCCAGTATTAATGTTCCTACATCCAAGTTAAAATGAGGTTATCAGCTATGTCATATTTGGAAATTTAAAATTCACTATTTCCAAATGGTAAAGTATTACCTTGCATTAAATCCAGCAGCTGTCAACCTCACAGTATTGGAATATGTAAAATTCTTTAGTACCAGAATATAAACAGTCCTGCCCGGCTGCTTGTTCAAAGGATATTGTGGAGGCTGTTGTGCCGGAGAAGTGGAGTGGCAAGTGTGTAGCTGACCACTCATCTTTGTGTAGTTTCATGGTTGTGAGTGCATGGAACTGTACTTGTACTCCACGTTTATTCTTATGGCATGATACTTTATTAAAGCATAGTTACATGTTTTACCTGTTTACCTTTTTAATTTTTGGGGTTGTATGAGACTGGTGTCCTTTGCACTGTGGCTGCCTATTGGGCCTGTTGTATGTGCCACAGATGAGAGGTGCATGAATGTAGATATTTGGTGAAATGACAATTGATGGGAAAAGTGAAGTTTTTGGAAGAAAGCCTGTGTAGTGTCACTTTGTCCACCACTGATGCTGTAACGACTGCCTTGAGATCGAACCTGGACCCCTACAGTAGAAAGCTGGCAACCAGCTGGCAGGGCAGTGTTGTCCCTTGCATTAGTAATTCTTTTACTAATCATGGTGTTGAGGGCATATGTAGATTAAATGCACCTAAAATTTTTGTGTAATTTGTGTACCACAATGTGCAACTCCACTGAAAGCCAGTTTGTCGGAAGTACATATAAAATTCTTCAGTACAGCTTTTTGTGCATCAGTTTAACATTTACAAGTGTCTGTATAGTATGCATGAGTGTACGTAGAAGGCAAGCAGTTGTATAGCGGGAGCAGATGAATCCGCCAAAAAGATAAGTATGGGAAGTATGTGAAGTTAATACTAAGCACAGTGGTGCAAGGAATTAAAGTTATTTGACAACAGTAAATATCATTTCATTATCGTACAAGTGAGTGACATCAGGGATGTGACATTTGTGTCTGCCACAGTACAAATTCCAGTTTTGTGTGGATTTTATTTATGTTTTCACCTCTAGTGTCATGGAGTGACAAATACTTTGATAAATTAATGGTTTGCAGACTGTCTGCCCATTTATCTAAAAGGACAGCATGGCAGAACAGCGTCAACATTCAAAGAGTGATACTGCAAGAATTTGCAGTTACTCTGTAAGGGTGTGTGATTATAAAATGTGTGTTTATTTACTTATTTGTGTATTTGTTCTTTTTTTGTTTTGTTTTGTGTTGATGAAAATTGTTAACAGTAAATCTTTGTACAGAAAAGGGCTCATACTTTAACTGAATATGTTTTCAATTAAAGTAGTTTATTTTAGTATGAGAACAGTAGGGCATTTTAATTTTGGAATAAGTGGCATAGTATAGGTAAATTTTCGTATACTTTTAAGAAGTCTTAGACCTTTATGCTTTGAGTTGTAACAAAGTTAATTGTATGCCAACATCAGAGGCTTTACCAGCAGTTGTGTACCAAAGAAGACAGACCTTCAGTTTTGAGAGCCCATACATGCAGATATATCCTTGGCACTTGACACAGTTACACTACAGTCTTTCAAAAATGTATGCTTCTCAGAGCCCAGTGTCATGCTTCCCATGTAGCTGTCTAGTCTGTAGAGATTTAAGTGCATCTATTCATTATCTTTATACAGGGTTTTAATTGTATGATGCTGTATAAATGTGACATAAACTCTGAAGTGGTGTAGGCCAATCTGTTTGTGTCATAATTTGAAAACCCCACATTTTCAGGGAAGAAATGAAGGACAGATTGAACCATATAAACAACCAGTGACAAAATGAATTATTATTGATGTCTAACAGAGCAATAGTGTCTGGAGTGGAAAGCTTAGGTCAACATTGGAGTGGAAGTGGTCATCCTGAGTGTCGACTTTGAGCTGTTTTCTTTACAGTTTAGAATCTTTGGGCCTAAGTTAGAACTCATACTTCACATGTTTTCCTACCATTCAAAATTAATGTCAGTTGGAATCTTTTTCTAAAAGTATCCTAACAAAACTTCAAAAAGTCACATTGTTAAGTCTGCTGAATATTAACCTTAGTTGTACTCAATCTGTGCAAAATTTACTGTGTCAACTTAGTTCACAAAATGCAAGAATTTTGGCAACAAGATTGGTAAGGATTTAGAACTTTTTCTGCTAAACAGTGGTCTCTATTTGTTATTAATCACTGACTTACATACCTTATTTCATTATACTAAGCCTAGGATGAAGAAAATGTAAAGTGCGTACCTATGGAGCAGGAATGAGGTAAGAAATAACTTTTAATGCTGGCTTATTTTGTTTATTATGTCGTGGTAGGTGGAAGTTTATTATTAGTGACTGTCATTCTGGAATGAATGGGTTGGATGTACCTATCGTCATTGACCCAGATGTCCATGTTGGCCCGAAAGCTGTAAATTTGATTGGCTCAGCAATACAGGCGGTCGTCAGATCAGCGCTTAAGCCATACAAATAACTGATAAATGCGTGAATTATGTCTAAGCCTTCGTGACCAACACTGACTTTGCCCTACTCAACTGATTTTTTCTGTGGAATGTCACTTGGGTTTCGTATATTTTTTCTCATCTGTGTTCATTTCCATTTCAAATGTACCCCACTGTTAAACAGAGACACGGAGAAGAGCACAGATCAGAGGAGATATGCATGACAATCGACAACATACAGTGACGAAATCCAAGCAATCACATTCGCCCACTGTGACGTACAGAAGGATGGTTCGAAAGTACGTTTGTCCTTGACGTCTTGCATATATGCATCAGTCGGTGTCACTTGGCTATCACGTTTTTGTTGTGCAGTTCAAGTGGTTGGTGGAAGAGCGGGTCCGAAGTACACCTTGCTGCATTGCAGGTGGCGTCGAACAATGTTTTCCGATTACGGACAAGAATGTATAGTGTCGATTTCACCGTGGGATTCATTGAAAATACATGTTTTATCATTCACGTGGGGATTATGGGTCGTTCTGAAGAGACTGGCGCAATGGGCATGGAATCCAAATGGGTTCTTTTCGTTGCAAAGAAGAGAAGCGCCGCCTCCATGCTTAGTAGATTCATCGTTAGGACGACATTCGTATATGAAGCTAAAGGTAACTCAGGTGTTTTGATCAGTAGTAGATTTTCGTTGTATAAATATGGAGGAAAAAATGCGAACCGCAAATGCCGGTGACGCGTTACTTGTTTCTAAATATGAACAAACCGATAGTATTAACTCGTTGGACTGACCCAACGTGACCATGTGAGGGTATTATGATAGTCAATTATATAATGAAGTTGATGGTACACACCGTTTGTTTTGGAATGCAGGGAGTTAAGCTGCATTATGTGGAATCGGGAGAGAGAGACAAACCACTTCTGCTTTTGTTGCATGGATTTCCTGACTGTTGGCTTAGTTGGAGGTACCAGATTCCGGTTTTAGCCCAGCACTACAGGTAAGTAAGAACACAAAACGCGACTTGGAGCGTCTGTTGGCCAGAACCTCACTGTTTAATACTGGAGTAATCGGCATTGTGCAGGTGATGGTAGATGGATATGAAGAACTGATGGACCCTTGCCAAAAATATTGTTTTTGGAAGGGGTCTATTTAGAAGTTTCCCACTATTTAATTTTCACCAGAAGTCTGAATCAGTCTTTATGATGAAGTGTATTTATGCTTGTTTGTGGAAAGGAGTGATGGAAGGCTAACATATTATCTACCAGAATTTTTTTACCTGGTATTTAGGAATTCAACATATTTGGTTCCATACATTTGTGATGGTTAAGTTTTGTGTCTTATATTGCTGGAAGAAAGCTGAGAATAACTTCATTTGCCTTCCGAGTAGGATGATTTTGTCTCAGAAACATACTGTTTGTTAGAATTCCAATTAAAAATGATTTTCTTTTATTGTAGTAAGAGTGTTTGAATTTACTTAGTATTGCAGAGCATTATCTTGCAACAAATCAGTAGCCCTTGAGAATAGACAATGTTACACGATGGAAGTGTGAGATATTTGCCTAAAATGTATGTGATTGTCAGTTTTATTTGAGTTTTATTTAAATTTTATCTGTGACTTTTCAACATTCCCACTTTTCTGCTGTTTTGGTGAGGATAGACTGAAATTTTCTCGCAGGATTGGCTGAAGAATTATCAGCGTGAACGTCTATGTCTGCTGCTTGCTAAATCATGTTTTGTTACTTGAGTAACTGTTACAGAGTTCCACAGCAAAGGTCAACATGCCTGTGAAACTGCCTGAGGCATGCATGGCAGAATTGCCAATCTTGCAAACTGAATTTAAGCAAAATTTGTTGTTTGTGGAAAATTCAAGATAATTTAGTAGTGTCTATTTGACGCATATTTAAATCAGGGCTGTGGAGTCAGAGTCGGAAGGAATTTTGGTGCAGTCAGAATCGGTAAAAATGTACCGACTCTGATCTCGATACAGAATCTTAGAGACTAGCCACAATAACCATTAGATTTATACTTAAATATAGATTATAAGTCTAGAAAGTAACCTGATGATTCATGTGGTAGTGATGAAATGTCTTATGATACCATTTACCATTTTAGTAGGTTTACCATTATTAACACATATTGAGCTTTGTGAAGGAGTCAGAGGTTTAAAAATTGAGGAGTCAGAGTTGGAGGTTTTGTGTTCTGAGTCCACAGCCCTGATTTAAATGCAAATGTGTGATCAAAGTATTGTCAGTAGACAAATGAAATATATTGCAGAGTGGTTGCACTTGATCTGAAAGGGTTTGGTGATTCAGACAAACCCATGTGGAGACGCAATTACCGTATTGACACATTACTGGGAGAGCTGAAGGAGTTCGTATCTGCACTGGGCGTTGCAAGTTGTACTGTGATTGGCCATGATTTGGGTGCCATGTTGGGGTGGTATCTCATACATCAGTATCCCGACATGGTGACCAAGTTTGTAACTATTGCTTGTCCGCATCCAAATGTGTACTGGGATGAGCTCCCCACAGCCAGCACCTTCAACACAAGGTAATGAAATCTGTAATTACAGGACAGGGAGTGAGACAGAACTGTGGCCAAAAATGTACCTATCATCCCACCCACTGATGATTACGGTGATAATGGGTGAATGTAGAGGATTGGTGGAATAAGAATTGGCAGAAAAAAATTAAAGTTCTTAGAAAAAATTCTCATTTGACACTTGTTGCCCAAGTGAGGGGTAAAAATGTTTTATTTTACAATGCTGTCATTTGCTACAATGATAATGCATTTTTTGTGGTATGTGAGTGAAATATGAGTATGCAGCGTCAGTAGAATGACAGGGCAAAACTGAAGTACTTGGAGAAAGAAACCTGTCCCAGTGCCAATTTGTCCACAAACTCTATTTGGACTGGCCTGGGATCAAACCCAGGCCTCCTTGGTGAGTGGCCAGGGACTGACCATGTGTGCTGTGGTGCAATACTGAACTGAGATCGCTGCAGTGGAAAACTGGTTATTGACCACATTAGCTGTGGCATGGCTTTCTGTACAAGATGAATTGCATTTTATTCAAGCACCAGTCACAATCAAGCACACACTCTTTGAGCAGCAGTATAATTTGAAAATGGCTGCATTTTGTGGGGCTATATTATCAGTGCTTAGTTCATGCAAACAAAATTGCTGTGTGTCCGTCATGTGGAATTATCCATTATTTTTGTGCATTGCCCTGCAGTTCCACAGAGGTCTCTCACGACTCATAGCTGTGTAGTACTCAGATGACCATTTAGGTAGGCCTGAAAAACAAGGAACTCATTTGTTGAAAACTTTGTAGTTTTCCAGCTGGTTTCAATGAAATGTAGCTCAGTGGTGTGTTTTCGCATATGTAGAGTACGTTAACAATACATTAGGCACTGTACGCATTTCTGATTTTGCTCTTCACTGTGTCAAGTCTTTGAAATACAAGTTCTAAGTTAGAGTGTGACCAATTTTAAACAAGTGTCAATTGTCTTAGTCACTTGTATTTGTGAATGAAATATTTCATTTGGTAGAAGTATGGATGATCAAGGTCCTGCCATATTCGGAATCTTAAAGTTATGCTTTTTGGTATTCAGTTTAGGTAAGAAATTGTAATTTCAACACAAATATATTTCATCTTTATTTGAAGCACTGAAACATGCATTGATGCAAACTGCAACTTTTTCAGTGCAAGTGTCCTTTTGAAATGCATGCATCTTTACTGTTACGTGATGTACCCATGTTCTTATGTTATTTTATTACAAGTTCATACATTGATAATTATCAGAATGAAAGTTTATATATATTATTGCTATATTCCATCCATTATGCAATTGAACATATTAATTGCAGAAAGATATGCGAGTCATTTTTTAAGCAAAATGAGGTGGCTATAGATTCTGAATCTGGGGACATAAAGCACATATACTGAGCATAAATGACTTTGACTTGGAAAATGCAGCATTATCAGAACTGAGTGTCAGACAGAAAAGGCTGAAAGTAGATGACTTAATTACCATTCTGTGCACATGTCTTGTGATTTGTTGGACTGGTTATGCGTAGACACAACGGTGAGAATTTCTATTTGTTCATAAAGCGGTTGACATTAGAATACATTAAATCTGATGATGTGGTAACCTTAGCTTTTGATTACATTCCCAACTCTAAACTGCCAGCTATTCCATACATGGTCTGCGGTTCAGTCAATCTGGAAGCAAGTACAGCAAAACATTGATTGTCCATTAGAGGTCACGACCAAAGCAATGATGGATACGAGAATAGACAGATGATAGAACGGGTGCTTAAAAAATTACACATTACATAATGCAAATACAATTCTTTGTTATATTATGTACTACAGTATATGTATTTACATAACAGCATTACAGAATAGGTCAAGATTAAAAAAAGTGCTATCTTAACCTTTTAAAGCCTAGCGGTAACTTTACGTACCACCAGGTTTAACATTAAAAAATTCTATGTGGTGCCCACATTGCGTTTATGTGTTTTTGGATCTCAGAACAAACAGCAACTTTTGCGCTATAAAACATTAAGAAATTGGTTTTTATAACCGAAGTGGAGAGTGTTTACAGTGCGGTACGCACTGAGTCCTTATATAAAACAGATGCGCTTCATCTTTAAAGGGTTAATTACACACTACGCACCATGTGATAAGGAATGCATGTGCTTTGCATCCTACACCTCCCACACACAGTGGCTCACCGCCATGATCATCAATAGAAACTGATGGATAACCTGGTGACAGATGATCAAAGTTTTACTGTAATGATACCATCTCTAACTTCACTGAAGGGAAGTAATAAATGATGTACCGTGGATATCAATAAAAATATTGTTTAAACAAATAACGGGAAATATTTTTATTTCACAAGCATCTGACAGCATAACTCAGGGTCAGGCGTGAAAAACGTGTTGTCAGGAATTATGTCCTAACCTGTCCTTCATTGGCACTAATAAAATAGTTTTTTCAAATTTGCTAAAAGTGACTTGGGTTACCTTTCTGCAATGATGTATTCAAGTACTGTTATTTTTACAGCTGTTATTGAAATGTGACATATTAACTGCAGTGCGCAGGTGTGGCCTGTTGTAGTACGTATAAATGGTATTACGCTATATCTAATTATAAAAAAAACTTTAAAATTCAGATTCTAAAAATATAATCTTGGGGGCTGAATAACCATAAAAGTAAAGAAAAATGCACCTGCAAATGAACAGTCTTTTAGATGTACAGTTCTTACTGTATGACAGATGTCAGAGTGAAATGGTAATGCCAACAACATTCCTGCATGAGCAGTGATTGTTGCATGTGCTTTTGGGTTACATGTTTGATGTGGAGTCATAGTGAAATTCTTCATATTGATCTAACTGATAACATAGCATGTCACTGAAGGAGAAGTACTTCCAACGTAATGACGTAACACTTTGTACTTTGAATTGCTTATTTCAGAAGCATGGCAACAGAGGTCAAGGGTCTGCTAATGTTTGCAGTACTGAATGCAGGAGTGTCTTGTTTATTTTGCAGATGGGTGCATTTTAGCCAGCTTCCATACTTGCCTGAAATTGATGCCCTGAAAGAGGACCTCAGTATTATCAACCAGTGTTTCCATCATTTGCATAAAGTGAACAGTAAAGAAACATATGTTGAAGCTTACAAATATGCATTTTCCAGGAAAGGTATGCCTTGTGATGACACATATCCACATAGTGATGAACTATGAAACCAGATGATTTCAAGTTCTTTACATATTGGACTTACATGTCCAGGGTTCATTTGAATGAGTGTAAATTGTTCTTGCTTTTGTGTAGTGTAATATTTGTTTAAAATTTTTCAAACTTGCTGTCTGCAAACAGCAGCTGGCCTAGGTCAGTCAGTATAGTGACTAAGCAATAGGCTGGATGGCTAAAGAATCATGGTGTAATTCTGAGCATGGGTAAGTGATTCTCCTCTTTTCCTGAGTATCTGAACTGGTTCTGGGGCCCACCCATTTTTCCATTTAGTGGTGAATGGGGTCTCTTTCCCTGGGGGCAAGAGAGTGGGTTCATGAAGCTGTCTGCTTGCCTCCATCTAGAGCCAAGGTTAAGAATGAGTGGCACTATACCTTCCCTGTCCCCCATATGCCTTTTTGGTGTGCACAGGGACAACTGTACCTTTACCATTACTGCTCGAGAACATCTTGGATGTTAGATAGGTGTGGGTTTGTGGCACTGTTTGTTAAATGTTACTGTATCTTCTTCCTCCTCACTTCTATGGCTCTTCACCCCATTTCCTGGCAATGACCTTCCATGTTTTCTCCCTCCAGTCACTTCAGTGTCTTGACACTGCACATCAATTTCCTGGAGGTTTGAAAAGCTAGTGTTTTGCTGGGTAGGGTTGTTTACCCTGTGCCTAAGCCTCCAACTTTGAGGACCAGGATTCTATATTGGGGGGGGGGTGGGGGGGGGTCACTAAAAACCCCAGACGCAAAGACGAAATATGTACA
>BLKM01008956.1:235180-342131 GCA_013340265.1 Coptotermes formosanus | reverse complement strand
CCCCCCCCCCCCCCCCCCCCTCGCCCGTCCCGGGCGCCCACTTGCCCCCCCCGGGGGGCATTTACTCCCCTAGGGACATGCTTCATGTGGGTCCTCTGCTAAGGCCTATGCAGCATGAGTGACCCTGCTAGTAGTTACTCTACTGCTGGCATAGCCCCCAGATAATGTTACAGTATAACAGTTAGGATTTTGTGCTCTGCTGCATATAACACCTACATATGCACACTATGAATGTGCAAGTTCTGCAGGTTTGGATGTTGTGTGAATTGTCAAGCAAACATGTTAGGAGTAAATGACCTGAAAATGTGTATGAATTTTGTCCTCTTCATCCACACCAACTGTTTTTCCTTCACATTGCCTTCATAGGTTAGGCATGTTAAACTCTGCTAGGGTAAGGATGCTCTTTCCATCATATTCTTGGTTTTCCTGTTACACTCTCCACATACATTTGTAATTGCCTACTACCTTGTGTTACCTCTCTTCACCCATTCAGTCTACTTCATATCCTCATCTCTTCCTATGTGTAAATCTCCTCATTTATGTATTACTGACCATAAGTTTTGACATTGGTTTTTGTCTGATCTTTTACGTGTACAGGGATGAACAACTCTTGGGTGCCACGTCAGCCAGGCGACTAAATTTTGTATGGTGGCATGTAATATTTGTGGAATCTAGAATTTTTGTGAGGCTGCTAGATTTTTGGAAAATTTGTGCACCTATATGTGTGTGTGTTTGTAAAATTAAGGGCCTTAAAGTTCTTGTTTTCTGCTTGCATTTTTTCTTATTTCTGATGGATAAAGAAGCGTTCTTATTATAGCTCTGTACTGGAAAACTTTCTGTAATAAATAATCTGCCATTATAAAATGGGAGCCATTGAAACAGTAGGGTTTGCAGTGTTGAATTTAATGATGTGGATGCATTCACCATGCAAGGGTGTGCTGAACCCAGAAAAGTAACAGAATTCAAACTTTCTTTTCGTATCCTGTAATACTGTTCCATTTATATTCATATTTATATTGTTATTTTTACATTTTGAAAATAATTTATGAATGAATCCCTTTACATTTATCATGTCACTGTACCTTATCAGAAACATTATTATACTGTCTAGTGTCTACAGGGCTATGTGTGATGTGTATGTGACATTATGCAGTGGTGCTCCACAGTATTACAAGTATAGTTCATGTAAATTTGATACATAACTGACCCAGTGCCACAGGCTCTTAGAAGCTTCATAGCTACTCAGCTGTTGAAAACATTCCTGTTTATATGGAACATAATCCATACAAGGTTTTCACAGTAATGTAATTGATGATTTTGGTCTTCTGAAATGTGCCACTTCATTGCTGGATGATTCCTGACATTTTGATGGAATGTGTTGCCATTTTCTTCAAGAGTTCAGTGGCACATTCATTTGTTGTGGCCCACTGAATACTTGAAGATGAAGGCGTTATGTTTCTTCAAAATGTCGGGAGCTACTTACCCACCAATGCATCATCAGATTGAATTCAATAAGTGCTTTAGTGACTTTTATAGAACTTATCACACCTATGAATAGATATAAAAGTGAAATTTAAATCAAATTCAGAAAGAATAAGTGATGATGAACATCTGGGTTTCAGTGTTAGATCATGCTTTCCTTTTCAGAGGATTGGACTGGCCCTATCAATTACTACCGCAACCTTCCGTTCAGTAGAGTGAGCGAGGAAAGCAGTCAGGTCAGTGTACCGTGCCTGCTGTTGACAGGCAGCAAAGATCAGTTTGTGAATTTGGAGAGTGTGGTGAAGTCTACAGATTATGTGCAGAATTTCTCATTGAAGATTGCTGAGGGTGCAGGTCACTTCCCACATCAGGAGTTACCAGATACGGTGAACAATATGTTGCTGACCTTCCTAGTTGGTGAGTAAGACTGATTCATTAATAATATTGTATGAATGTTGTCATTTTTATGTGCCCACTTTTCTGGAGTGATAATCCAATTGCTGCCATCCATTTCACAATCTTTTCCTTTTCCATAATCTGTATAAATCTAATGGCTGTACTTACTCTCATAGTTTACGTACCCCTAATTTTATACAAGAAATTTCAGGAAAGAAAGTAACTGTGCATGATTTCAGGCTTCCGCTGCAGTGTAGATGAGATATTTGCTCTTATGGGTTTTCATGCGTTGTACATTGGTAGTTAGTTAGTTACGTTTCGGGAAAGCCTGTCAGTTTCATCTTGGAAGGGTCAAGCAGTCCAAGAAGAATGCTTGGTCCTTGAAGATGGGACAGATAGGTTGTCTTGAAACAAGAGCGACTAACTACCAGTGTCTGCTGCACAACATCCCAGAAAATAAAAAATCTCAAGAAATCAACGCATGCATTATTACGTCTGCCTTGTAGCTGCAGTTTTGTTTGTTAATTGGGTATGCAGATAAGTAATTAATTGTGTAATAGTTAGCTTTCTGTGCCATCATACTTCTTTTTGTATATGCTCAGTGTATGCAAACTTGTGTCAAGGCTTCCAGACTTACGGAAACATGCATTAACACTTGATAAACATATGAAATGTGTGTGGAGTGTTGGGACCTGGCAATGTCTGAGGCTAGGTAGCTACATATGGATGATAAAGATGCAACCCCCATGTGTGACCGGTGGGGGTGGGGTTTGCTGTGTAAGTGGATGTGTAACAGCAGTGCTAGAACTTGCCAACAATAACAGCTTTAAGGTATCAAAAATGATGATGAAAACTATGAGCAGTTATTAATATGTGCAGAAAAATCCATTTGTGCACAAACCTGCCCAATGAAAGTGGAACTGAAAACCAAGCCTCCTCAGAAAAAGAAACCGTATTGTTGTGGTGTTGATAACCACTGAAATGATAATTAAAGACTTACAGTGCAGCACCAGGCATCTGCCTGGTGCTGCAATATAAGTCAGGCAGATAACTTTGAGGATGCCAGTGATTTTGACCAAGCTAAATATTGTCAAGTGGATCTGCCATTTGTGGGTTCAAATTAAACATGACTTTTAAGCAAAAGTAGTTAGTATGCTGTTAAAAGAGAATGAGGTTGTGATACATATGATTGTGAGAGGAATTGTTACAAGTATTCTTAAATGCAGATACATGCTCAAGATCCAAACTATTTCACACACCATATGGGCTATTTTTATTCATTGAATCAAAATACTCCTGACATGAAAAGAAAAGAAGAAGTGCAGTAACCCTGGTTGAACACTAGTGTTAATGGTGGACAAAGAGTGGTGTTGTAATGAGGTCTGACTGCGTGTTGGCTTTATGTTACAAATTTTTAATGCTTATTCATGCCATTAGTTCAACAGAAGATGAATAAGATTGAAAAAAGAACTTGGTATTTATTTGAATTTCTAAGACCATAGAGGAAGCATTTGGAAAATATATTTACTTCACTGGGTTACAGCTTTTCACTGTTCTTTGTCGTTGTTACACAGAATTTCATAAGATGAAAGTGTCAGTGAGTTAAAAAAAAAAGATCTGTGATATTTCTGATTCTTTGACAGTTCCTGAATTGCCCGCACGAATAGAGAAACCGGTTCCACCTAAGGGTCTGGTGAATCGCATGTTTGGTGCCATGAGCTCGACAGTGAGATATGGCAACCAGGTGGTGGATGTGGTGCAGAAGAAGACAAATGGTGTTGTAAGTAGTCTGCCTACAAAAGCTCTCTATTTTGGCCAGAGTACAAGCTGACTTCAAGTCTTGTGTGCATAAGTATGTTGCAGTTCTGGTAACACTAGTCCATGTGGTAGTGTATAGGAAATGATTTGGGGGTTCGATGTTATTTGTGTGTGTGTGTGTGTGTGTGTGTTCATCTCATTTGCATTTTTTGTTTTCATGTAACATGATGGCAGAATCTTGAGATGTGTTCGTGTTCTCATTATACTCAATAAATTATTATAATAATTGCAGTTTGTGTAACTCTTCGGATTGTAAAAACTCTTCAAATATTTCTGGAACTACCTTAAGGGGACATTGTGCAATTGGCTTGGCAAATGTTAGATTTAAATTTGTACCCTGTGAAAATACAGATTATAAATCTCAGTGGTAGTGGTGTCGATTGTTATTTTGTATATAGTTCTTAGGTGTTTGTATTCAATTATTATTTTTGTAATTATTTTGTAGCATTTTGTTCATTATTCCAGTCCAAAATTCTATAAATAGTAGTAAGTAGAACAGAACACAAAATACTCTGAGCTTTATTCTGCATTATTGCAACCATTTAGTAACACTTAACCTTTTAAAGCATAGCAGTTACTTTATGTACCACCAGGTTGAACACTCAGAAATTCTACATGGTGCGCACATTGCATTTGAGTGTTGTGTATTGATCTCCAAACAAACTGACTTTTGCCTTATACGACACTGACAGGTTGGTTTTGTATAACTGAGGTGGAGAGTGTTTACTGCGTGGTATGCACCAAATCCTTGTATTAACGGGCATGTTTTGTCTTTAAAGGTTTAGGATATCTGCACTGCTCTCGAAAGTGTAATTGTGCATACAAGTGATTTAATATAATAAATACAATAAATGTAAAAATAATCACTTTTTTCAGCTTAAAGAATCAGTGTCAGTAAACTAGGGATCAGAATTAAGCAATGTCCATACATCGTGAACAAGGTAAATTACTGCGTCCAGCCACTGGCTTTTGCTCTAACAAGCAGTGTTTTTGTACAGAGCATGCTTACTTTCTGGACCAACTCATGATTGATAGAATGAGTTCAGAATTTCTTGTTTAAGATCCTGTAAATCTTTGTGTGAGACTCTCGGCATAATTTGATAGCACCAGTCACCAACTGGGGACGTGCCACGTCCCAGAAGAACAGAAATCTCAACTACACTGCTGTGAAAATCCAAAAACTCATGTACATCTCAAAAGTTGTACATTATGAGAGACTAAATATTTGAAAATTTCTAGTAGTATGTAGACATTTAGTGCATAATTATCAAACTGTTGTTCAGAACTATGTTGGGATCAGTGTAATGTGTATGTAAATACAAGTGCACATTGATAAATCTTACAGCGGGTCCATAGCTCCTTCCAAAGCAAGTTCTGCAGAGAGTGTGATCTAGTGCTTCTTTTTGCATAATATCAAGAAGAAAATGCCTTTATCAGCCAGTTTATTTTATCCGTTTATATGTCCTCTTAAGGTATGAGTGATTAACACACCTTCTGTTGTGCATACAAAAATCTTGCAGTGATGTGTAAGGTTAGGTGTGTTTTGTTACATGCATGCGATTGGGACATTAAAGTTACTCAGTCCAGCTAGAACATGCATAATATGTGATCATCTAAAGCATGTATCAGGTTTATTTTGAAGAACTGTTCAGTTTTGAGGTTTCTTGTGGGCTCTGTATCTGTGTTTTGTAGTAAGGAACTTAACTCATAAAGACTTAGATGATTTGAGTTGTGCTGTTTTAAAGTGTTTAATTTTCACCCAGAGAACATCCAGTTGGTTTCACATAAGTAGAAGGTGATTTTGGATTTGTATGAAGCGTAGAACTTGTTAGATTTAGGGTTGATGAGTGGACAGTCAGGAGGTTGAAGATAGGCTGTAAGGGGCTTGTATTGAAACTAAAAATTTACGCAACAGTTAAGTAGATGAAACTTTCAGAGATGTAACACGAATTCAAGTTGCCTATTTGAGCCCCTCTGTACCTGCTCGGTGCCTTGTTATTTTCACAATTCTGTGCAATCTTCCAATGCAATCAAGCAGGATGGTATATAGTGATGCAGCTTGCCATTCTGTTTTTACCCTTTGATTTTATGTGACTTAGTGGGTTAGTTCTGTCAGAATATTGAGCTCCTCAGTGAAATAGTTTCATGCAGAGTTATAAGTGAATGAAATTTTCCAGCCAGAACATTTTCAAATCTTGGCATCACAGAAGTTATATCAAAGCAAAGTAACATTGCTGAAACAGCAAGTAACTTGTGTTTGAGAAAAGTACTAAAATGATAAAGCTGTAAATTATTAATCATTACTGAATGGTACAAGTAAATCAGACAAAGAATGGGAGAGATGCACTGTAGCTGAAAGGTGTTTGAGTTAAGATTCATTTCAGAGTACAAGAAGAGAAGAATAATTTGACATTTAATAAAATATTGTTTAATCTAGAAAGAAAATAATTTTGTGCTTGCAAATTAATTGTGCTTGACTTATATTTTTTGTGTGAGAAGTGTCAGAGGTAATGAATGAATATGGTATGTTGTATGTATCTATGTGTGAATATCTCTGATTATTTTCTGATGATGTAGTAGTGATGTGTGTGTGTGTTTTAGTAGTATCAGATATCTGTGAATTGTTAAAGGAAGTACAGTGAAACTCGCTTAAGAAAAACCTGGTTAAGAAAATTTCCCACCTAAGAAGTCAGGATAAAAAAGCACCAGAATTCTCCCATTTCATTAAAATTGCCCTTCTAAGAACTTTCCCGCTTAAGAAGTGGGATTTTCTTGGAATTTTAAAAATTTTCTTAACAGGGTTTCACTGTATGTCACTTACATTAACATTATTGAAACACATTTTTCTGAAATTTGCACTGATCCATGCTGAGCTGATTGCTTTGTAAAAAATTCGTAGTACAGCTAAGTGATTAAATAACAGTTCTGATTATTGACATGATTTTAATCACAGATTTATGATTTTGTTTCTAGTCTGAAAGTTAAATAATTCTAAAATTTAAAGATTACACATCAGAGGAACTTGGATTATCATCACTTAAGAATCATTAGTTGTGTACTGATGTGTACTACTTCTGCATTTAGGGTTGAAGTTATGATTTGGAAATGGTGACTCTACTTTGACAAATCTGAAGTTTGATTTTCAGCAGCAGTATAGAAATGGGAAGGAATTTTCAAGTAGTGTTCTTTTCTGTTGTTGAGTCATTATTGTGTCAGAGTTATCTGAAACAGTAACTCTGAAACACACTGGTTACACTGATTGTATGAAACGTCCACACGAAGTTATTCTATTAGAAGGAAAGAAAGTAGGGAACCTTGAATAACATATCACTCATTATTAACAAATGTGGTGCCATGGACTCAATTACTTTGTACCTTTTATACACAGCATATGTTTGCTCAGCGTCTGTTACAGCGGATATCATAAGGCATTGCAATTTACAGGCTCAAAATTGCAGAGGATATATTGATTTTAGTTTTTTATATTTCATAGATTTGAATAATAATTATATACATATATTTTTATAAAAGTTGTATTTTGATGAACTTTTGGTGTTATTTGTATTTGTTGTTGGTATTTTAAGGAATTCAGTTCAATAAAGTAATTATATATTTTATGGAACAAGGCGGTAGTTTTCAATATTTCATGATGCGATGTTCAATGATATTTGGTTAATTTTAATAGTTACTTGGTAGAGGTGGCACATACATGATGGTCAGCCCATGTGTTATGACTGTTCAACCTTGTCAGCTTAACAAATGCCAGTGTTTGAACGAATATGGATGTAAAACAACACATGTCATCAGTAATATAGTTCTTTAGGATTCTGATGATGGTGAATTACATTTAGAGTTATTCAGTGTTGGACTTTGTGCGTCATGTTTAAAATAAAAATCAAACACATTGTTCTGGGGTCAGGTAAACTGATCAGCAGATAACAATTTTTGTTACCTCCTGTGCATTTGTTGGTTTTCAAACAATTTTTTTTACAAATGCATATCATTTGGTCTGTACCAACCTTCTTAGGCTGCTGTTTATTTTTCCTTCTATTCCACATAGCTTGCATGGGACATAAAATACAGTGTCCTTACGAATAATTTAGTCAGAAATAAGTATATTATATAT
This sequence comes from Coptotermes formosanus, assembly GCA_013340265.1. Lineage (NCBI taxonomy): Eukaryota > Metazoa > Arthropoda > Insecta > Blattodea > Rhinotermitidae > Coptotermes > Coptotermes formosanus. The sequence goes on along the minus strand of BLKM01008956.1, from coordinate 334,309 downwards.
ATATCCATTGCACAGAGAATGTATAATATCAAATGTGTACTAAAATATGTGTTACATTTTTAGCAGTGACAGAGGACTGTAAAAGGCTGAGAAATATTTGTTGTTGTACACTAAACACTACAAACATTTAAGGGCACATTTTATTTTCAGGGAAAATATACAAACTGTTGTTACCAATCAACATAAATACTGCTATATAGCACAGTGTTTGAACCATTACTGAAAGATAATTTATTAAGCCTTCTGGCTTTTGGTGGTGGCAGAGGTGACACCTTTGGCTTTGAACAGATACTTCTGTGCATTTTTTATGAATATATTCATATAAACATGCTGATCAGTTCATATCACATCATAATTAAGGTGTAAAATGTACTTCAGAAGAATTACACAAGCTAAAATCTCATTATGTTTGAAGCCTTTTGCAGAGTCATAGAGAACACCTCATTTGGTTTGTTGATAGCTGGTATGATCATGCAACAGTCACCTCCTGTAAGTTGTCTTATGTTCAAGAAATGTCAAAATCACTGAAGAAGGCAAGACTTAAAATATAGTTTCAAGGTGAAAATTATTTAATGCAGAATTTATGTGGAATGACATTCTAGTAAAGTGCATGTCAGTTTCAGTACATAATTATAGAATAATGGTGGTGGTGGTGGTGGTGGGGGGGGATAATTCTTGCTAGCCATATATATATGTACATATACAGTCCGTATTTCTTTAAGCTTTGGAAGCTGGAATAGGGTAGTATCTAGGCTATGGGCTGAACAAAGAATTGCTTGGGGGGGGGGGGGGGGGCGGGGGTTGTCTCAGGGCCAAGAGATTTTTTCTCTTTCATATAGTGTCCAGACTGTCTCTGAAGACCAGCCACCTCCCTCCCCCTTCAATCCAGTAATTAGTGTAGGGGGATCTTTCTCTGGGGTAAAATTGACCAAATTACCATCTAGTGCTGAGGTTAATATACGGATCTATACCTCATTATGTCACAGGGGGCAAATTTAGATTTTTTAATTTACGACTTAACAGGGTGAAATGTCTGACAGTTTAGGCTAGTTTTGTGAGTCTTCTCCCTCTGAGAAGCACATCATACAATGACGCTGTTCTTAGGTCATGTAACAATACCATATCAAATGCAGGCGCTAAGGTCAGATAAAAAGTCTAATGAATTCTGTGGCTCTGTGCATGAAACCCATAACCCACACTTAACCCACTCTGAGAAAACTGAGGTGTCATGCATGGAAAGCTCTACTCTGAAAGAATTACTGCAGGGTACTGCCACCAGTACTTCATTATAGGCACCACCAAATATGTTCCTGTTTTGACAGCTGATATGTGCTGGTCAGCCAACACGCAGATAGCCCTGTCTCAGTTTTTTCACATGTGAGTGTTACGGGTTTCATGCATGGAGCTACAGAATTTTGAGTGGGTTGGGATATGGAAGGAATCGATCGTGGCCTACTTCAATATAATATCCTAAAATTTGCTTGGAAACACTGAGTTGAAGCAAGAATAAGCAATGGCAGGGGTAACTGGTTCAGTGGGTTGTGTACCGAACACAAACCTAACATGTTGCAGACCGTCTGGCTTTCACTTTCCAGCACGGAACAAGAGATTTGTCTCTCCTCCGAGACATCCAGACTGACTGTGATGTCCACCCAGCCTCCACTGGGTACTGGGGGCTCCTTCATCTGAGATAGATCAGTCAGAGCATGAGACTGACCATGTCCATCTAGTTGCCATGGATAAGAATGGATGGAGACATACCTTTACATCCCCTATATGCCTTTGTGCAGTTCCCAGACAACTTTATCTTCACTTTTCTGTAGCTTCACTAACCCACGCTTTGAGTAGGCCTGATCAGGCATGTTGGAACGTGATGTATCCTCGGGGGAGATGGGCCATGACTTTATTTCACTGCCTTTATTTGGTGTCATGTAATTGCACCTGTGTAATTGATGTAGGGTCAGTGGGTGGCTTCTCCCATCTGCCTCTAGATGTCTATTTAAACTGACAACGAAGTCAATTGTCACGATTTCATCACATAAAATACTCCTACGTTTGCTATTGTACTGCCCATAAAGTGTACATAAATGGCAGTCAGCAGTGTGAACACACAGCATCGACTCTAAACCTTGTTATAAGGCACACTGTGTATATGATGTAAAGTAGGTTAGTAAGTTTGTTTATTTTTCTGAAACTCAAATTTGATGTTTCATTCCAGGGCTGAACTTAAATCATATTAAGACAAATGTATTTAGTTTCATGAGTTGAGAGATCATGCTGATAAGGTCATGAAGTGCAGAAAATATGTGTAAATATTTAGAATTTTTTACTTAAAATGTTTTGTTTTGGCATCAATTTAAGGAGATGGCTTCAAAGTTCAGTTAAGTCTTGCAGTGCCAGTATTAATTAGCACAGATATTACAAATTAATATTTCTGTAAGTGGGCCTGTTAATTAAAAATCTGCAGAGATTTTCTGATCAAATGAAGGAGGATAAGCTGGGCGATGAGTGTTACACATATGAGGGAGAGGTGGATTGCATACGCATTTTCTGTGGGGAAACCTGAAGGGAAGAAACCACTTGAAAGACATACGCATAGATAGGAGGATACTATTAAAATGGATCTTGAATGAATATTATGGGAGGGCGTTGACTGGGTTCATCTGGCTCGGGATAGGGAGAAGTGGCGGGCTGTTGTGAGCGCGGTAATGAACATTTGGGTTCAATAAAATGCGGGGAGTTTCTTGGCTAGCTGAGCAACTGTTGGCTTTTCAAGAAGGACTCTGCATTGTGGAGTTGACTAACGAAGCGTTAAAGAATGGAAATCGAGACGGACCGGCAGACATGTTGGATGAACTGTATTTTTCAATTTTATTTTAAAATATTGCTTTAAGGTCTGCCAACATTTTCGGTATGCTTATTACTTGTAACCTCTGTTTTAAGAGAAAGCAATACGTCTATTACTTTCTAATAACCTGTACTTCTTGTTTTCAACAAAGAACACCCGTTTAACGAACAATAAAAACCCTTTATTTTGTGGAAATGAAATATTCTATAAACCCGGTCAAAAGAAAACTTTCCGGATAGCGGACATGTTCATTTACGGATTTTGGTCTGCCTTTCGTGAAAAAATGGTCCTGCTAACTCAAGATGCCGAAAGCTTAGAAATAAGTTTTGTAAGATTTCTTATTATAAAACGCGACTGTCCTCTTGTAATGCTCTTCACCGTGTTTCAAACGTGAGTGTACATGTGTAGTGAATGCGACGTGGCACCCCCAGGGGAATTCCCTCGTTGTCGTCCTCCCCCCTACTAACAGTGTCTCGTTTGTTTCATCTTTCGTCCGCAGTGAATCCCCTAGCCGCGTCGTAACGATATTAGGTCTACCTCCGGATCATTTACCAACAAAATAGACTCCCAAACCAACTAACAGGAACGCAATTATCTCCAGAATGGATTGTTACGCTGTAATGTCCAGGTAAAATGGGCAGAGCTTCTCAGTCCATCCTACAAGCCCTCAAGGGACTCGCTGTTGTCAGTCGCTGGGTTAGCTGAACTCATCTGCATCCTCCCGACTTGGTCTGCTTTCCGCGCAACAAAAGAGAATGGGATTATAATTGAATCTGAGAGAGACCAGGTCTAACTCAATTTAGCATGATATGGTCGAGGGATTTGATGTATGTATACATGTGTGTTTTGTGGAAGATAAAGGGGAGGTTAGGCGGGCAGTGTGTAATGGTGTTATAATAAACAAAACCATCGTACCGTATATTTCTCTACCATCGCCGTAGGCATAAATCTTGGAAAACAAACAGCATATAGAGAACTCATCGAGTCGTAACTAAAATTCTTGTAGGGTAGAATAATATCCGAATAGAATTCATTACATGTGCCCATATATATAGATATATATGAGATTGTAGAAAAGGAGCACTGGTTTTAATCAACTTGTTCTTTGACGCAATACATAGATGTACGCTCTGCATTGTGAAATCCATGAAAGCGTAAAATTAACAGTATCCATATACCTTAGGCAGTGATGTGTTATAGACAGCTGGGTTTGCGTTGATTCTCTTGCCATCTTGTGGTGGTTTTATGAATCCTCTTGAAACGGTTTCTGAAAGTGTTAACAGATGGTGCCAACGATCACTTGGTGATGCCGATTTTCGTGTTGCTTTTTTAGGCGCGATAAAATTATTAAAATATGTTTTGATGTGAGGCTGTGTTATGTTTTCTGTATACGTTTGATATGAAGAGAAATTTTGAATAAAGAATAACATCCAACATTCAGGACTTTGTTATCGATCCATTCCTTCCTGTAAAGGAACTCGATTGTGTTTTGTTTCTGTCAATTGCATTATCTGTGATAGTTCCTTGAGTCGGTGCACCTGCATGAACGTCACAAGTGCAGCGTTGCAGTACTGCATCAAATAGTTGTATCATTAGTGAGTGTTTTTTTGTTTCAGTGGTGTGGGACTAAATTAAACTTATATATGTGAGTGTTAAGTGTCAGTGAACCGAACGTGGACATCTAACAACTAGCGGACATCTGAGCAAGGTAAAGACTGCCTTCTTTTTGCCGAACTAAATGTTCATGTGACTCAACTTTATGCCATTGAGGTTATAGTAAAGCTGAAGTTAGTTTGCTACCGTGCCGTTGAGTGTGAACAACATGGCGTGTTTTATTTGGGACATGTTTATAGTCCGGTTTAAATAAAAATTAATGTGATGTCGTATCCTTCGAGCCACATGCAAGCTGCTGGTGACTGTTTTGCATACGGATTTTCAGAATCGTATTGCAGGATGACGTTTCATTGAGGAAGTTATGATGGGGACGGGGCAAACTTCTACGTCGTAATTGTGTAAGTCAGACCTGCACAACTCGGAAAGCGGCGAGGCCCATATTGCGTGCCGCAGGGGTAGATCCGGTGGGGAGGGGGGCGGGTGTGGTGATACTTTATTAATAATTTTCTAATTGAATAAGATGATTCATTATTTTTATTTATAATTACGAGTAATCAAAAAACAAAACAGTCTGTTGAAAGAAAACTTTTTCCTGATCACACAATTTTCAACTTTAAATGATTGCAGTTTCTTTAAAAAGAAATATCATTTCCGGAATTTTTTTACGGGCCGGACAGTGAACACCTGTGGGCCACGTAATGGCCCGGAGCTGTGCGTTGCTAGGCCTGGTCTAGCGTTTGAAAACCTTAATTTTGTAGGCTCTAATTTTATACGTTTGTTGCCTACTGAGTTCAGTCATCAGCAAATTTACATATTATTAATCGGTTGAGCTTCTTCCTAAGTTCATTTCGAAAATTAATTGGATAATTATTTATCGGGTTTGTTATATTCGTCCGGCCTCATGCAACAGCGACCAAGCTATTTGACCTATATTTATCAGGTCACTTAATCTTAGCGTAGTTTGGAACGTTTTGAGGGGTGCTTTGTGTAAGGACATAACTTAAGCTTTAAATGTATGTTGTTAGAACCTGAGTAAACTTTATATAAGCCTACAACACATATATAAGCCTACAACACATATATAAGCCTACAACACATATATAAGCCTACAACACATATATAAGTATAAACATTTGTAAATGTTATTCCTTCTAGGCCCCAATTCGACTGACATACCGTACGCTACGTGAGTCATTCCACCGCCGTAATTCGATATAAGTCTATGCGCGTCGGGTAGAAGAACAGGTCTATCGCGGCGTAAAAAACATTGGTCCATAATTTTCGCTAATATTTATGTATCTTAAGGCACACTTTAGGTAAGTGTGTAAATTAAATCTTTAAATGCATATGTTGTTAGAATCTGATAAAACTTTGCATAAGTCTGGCGCGTGTGTCGTACAACCATTTGTAGATTGTGTTTCTTTAACCGTTTAAAGACGAAGCGTATCTCTTTTGTATAAGGACTCAGTGCGTACCGCGCTGTAAACACTCTCCACTTCGGTTATAAAAACCAGTCTCTTAATGTTTTATAAGGCGAAAGTTGCTGTTTGTTCTGAGATCCGTACAAAACACATAAACGCAATGTGGGCACCACGTAGAATTTTTTAATGTTAAATCTGGTGGTACGTAAAGTTATCGCTAGGCTTTAAAATGTCAAGGGCCCAGTTCAACTGATATATTCCGTACGTTACGTGAGTCATCCCACAACTGTAACTTGAGACAAGCCTGAAGCGCCTTCGTTGTAACAAGAGCTTTATTGCCGTGTAAAAAATGTTGGCTTGTACGTTTCGCCAGCATTAATATAAGCCTTCTTCAGGGGCCACTTTGCTTAGGAATATAAAATAAATTTTGAATGTATCTGTTGTTAGAATTTGATGCAGCTTTACAGAGGCCTATGTATACTACGTGAGTCACTCTAATACTGTAAGTCGATTATAAACGAAGGTGTATTACTCTGTAGAATAACATTGACCAACACATTTTTCTAACATTAATATATCCTAACGGACAGTTTTCCTAAGGGTCTGGTTGCATTTTAAATTGTATTTTTCGGTCCTTGTTACACGTTTTTATCCAGTCTGTTATAAGTGTTACAACTTAAAAGTTTAATTAGTTTTTATCTTAAAGATAGCTTGAGATTAGTTGAGTGCCTAATATGACGTCTTACGTTGTGGGATAATTCGACATATTCTAGTTTTGATATACGTGTGTGGTATTGCCATGATATTTTATTTCACTGTAAAGCTTTTCAGTTGTCTACTCTTATTTCGGGAATATCTCTCTAATTTCGTCCAGCGATAGAAATAAAATTGGTGGGAGATGTTAAGCATTTATAAATGTTAATCTTATATCTCACACATAAGTTGCATGAAAGCATTGATTTTTGAGGAAGTAATTGATGCACGCAACTGCGTTTATAAACATCTCCAAATACACTGCCACTTTATGCTCCAAGTGCAAGAAGAGTATCCGTCAGATAGGTACATTAGTGGTGGCGGAACTGTGTGACAACTGACTACGTGGACAGGAGACCTGTAACCGTATGCACCAGTCATGTTTGGTTTTGGTTCAAGTGAGACATTTTTTGTTGTGGAGAATTGTTGTGCCAGAAAATGGCTGCAATTAGATTAATGTTGTTTGTTGTTGTTATTTTGTGTACTGGGTATTGTGTTGTCACCGGCTATACCCTACTATAAACTCGGGCTGCATTGTAAAATAAACATTTTATGTATTAATATTTTATGTGTTTCCTCCATCGCAAGCTATGGCCCTAACTTTTAGTATTTTTTTCATGCCGCTGTGTAAATAAGATCTTTGCTCCTCTGGGACGTTACGAAGCATAGACTTTTTGTTAGTTATCGACGTTTCGGGGGCAGCCTGTCTGTTCCATCTTCAAGGGTCAAAGAGTCCAAAAAGACTTCTTGTACTATTTGACTCTTGAAGATGGTACCGATAAGTTGCCCCGAAACGTCGATAACTACAAATATACGCTGCGTAACATCCCAGAAGAGCGAAGATCTTATTCTGTTCGTGTTAGGTCGAATTACGACCAATACGTGGCGGTATATATGCATATAACCGGTTTCTGCGTAAAGAAAATGCCATTTTAATGCCACCCTACTTGTCTGTTCTTCTTGTGTTGTTTAGATAAAATATTTAAAGTCAAAAGCGGATGCGGGTTGTGTTAGTGGCAGTGATTAGCATTAACAACGACGATAAAAATTGACACATTGATAAGCATATATATAGCCCTGCTGTCTGATTTGAACGTCCTGCCCAGTGAGGTAAGGCCCACTTAACCTTTTGAAGCCTAGCGGTAACTTTACGTACCACCAGGTTTAACATTAAAAAATTCTACGTGGTGCCCACATTGCGTTTATGTGTTTTGTACGGATCTCAGAACAAACAGCAACTTTTTCCTTATAAAACATTAAGAGATTGGTTTTTATAACCGAAGTGGAGAGTGTTTACAGCGCGGTACGCACTGAGTCCTTATGTAAAACAGATACGCTTCGTCTTTAAAGGGTTAAAGTAGCAACTATATGAGATGAGCGGGACGTGTGGCACGGATGGGAGGCAGGAGAGGTGCATACGGGGGTCTGGTGGGGAGACCTGAGGGAAAGAGACCACTTGGAAGATCTAGGCTTAGATGGGAGGATAATAGCCATATTAAAATGGGTCTTCAGAACGTGGGATGGCAGGGGCATGGAATGTATTAATCTGGCTTAGGACAGGAATAGGTATCAGGTTATTGTGAGTGCTGTAATGAACCTTGGGGTTCCATAAAATGTGGGGAATTTCTTGGCTGGCTGAGGAATTGTTAGCCTCTCAGGAAGGACTCTGCTCCGTGTAGTTAGTTAGTTAGTTAGTTAATATGCTCTGATTTTATCTCATCACTACCGAAGTGCCAGAACACGCTGTGCAGTTACCGGCAAACCTCAGTTCAACAGTCTGTTCCGTGCCGCCACTTTTGTATCGTCATTGACGCTAAACAAGATGGTGTATAAACTTCTGACGCGTTCTTCAACTAGATCATGCCGTCTTATTTTGCCTGATATCTCGCTCTCTGAAAGGCTTTATCTCCGTGGGGACTGTACCATGAGTTAATACCCAAATTTCAGATTATATGAGTGGAAGCATGACGTGATTAGCGGTGATAAGAAATGTACAGGATCATTTTCGTTGCTGCTTGACCGACAAGCGCCCGCCCGACGCTTCGCTGCTGTTACGTCATAAGCCTAGTCTCGGGAGGTTTTAACGGTCGGTGAAGGATGCGAGAAAAACATTCGCCGTGATAATAACCTTTATAGAAAATCTAATAAAAACTCACCAGTGCTACAGCAGATGCTGAAAATGTTGCTGTCCTGACCGAATGCGCTCAGTACAGATGCAGAAGACGTTGTTTACGCACTGGAGTTCTTACACGGAAATCGGACGGCTGCTTACGCTTAAAGCAGAAAAGGAAAATACCCTATATGTAATATTTGTTTCCTAGGTGGGGTTTGAATCCACGTTGTAAAGCATCCATTCTGCTTACCAATGTGTATACAAACATGATGTATCCTAATTCAGAATCCCTTAACCTTTTAAAGCCTAGCGATAACTTTACACACCACCAGGTTTAACATTAAAAAATTCTACGTGGTGCCCACATTGCGTTTATGTGTTTTGTACGGATCTCAGAACAAACAGCAACTTTTGCCTTATAAAACATTAAGAGACTGGTTTTTATAACCGAAGTGGAGAGTGTTTACAGCGCGGTACGCACTGAGTCCTTATATAAAACAGATACGCTTCGTCTTTAAAGGGTTAAAGGGTTAAGTCTGAGAACACAGATAAATTAAGACTATGCATAGCTGTTACTAGCATGACAGGATGCCCTTATTGAAAAATTTTTTAGAAAAATCATGCCGTCTGTGAGATAATGTGGAAAAATATGGTAGAGCCAGACAGGCCGCAGATGAGAATATAATACGACGCTTGCGCTTTGCATGCTGGGTAACTAAGGCTACAGACACATGCTCAGAATATGTAATATTTATTGCTTTTCTACGGCAACAGTGGTTACGTGAACGCGCCTCTGGTTTACGTTTTTTTTAAGTGATGAAGGTCCCCGCAGCAGACGCTACGGACGCACTGCAGCCATGAGGCTTATTGTGCAACCCTATGATGAAGATGAAGATGATGATTATTTTTTGTCCTTTTCCTAGTAATGGAGCACCGGTGGAATGAAATTGACAGGGGAAAACCGAAGTACTCGGGGAAAATCTGTCGCAGTGCCATTGTGTCCACCAAAAATCCCACATGGACTGACCCGGGATCGAACCCGGGCCGCTCCGGTGGAAGGCCGGCGGCTAACCGCCTGAGCCATGGCACGGCCTCGGTGTTACGTTTATACGTACATTGCTTGCCTGGTTACTTTTGAATAGGTCATTGCAGTGCTAGATGTTGTTTCTTCAGTGGGCCTTTAAAGTATTCTGCTTGTTGTGTTAAATATGTGCCTGTTATTTTCCTCCCACGCTCATGCTTTCTTGGCTGCATGCGTTTTATAAATATTTGAATTTACACGAGTTAGTAAAGGAAATATTGGAACGTGAATTTGAGCTAGGCAGCAAAGTAGCTATTTCCGGCCTCCAATCTCAGCCACACGGTCGAGCTGTGGTGTCTCCCGGGATTTTTCCAACCCTGTGAAAATCGATGTGTGACGTATCCAGCCACAAATCCTTCTCCTTCTGTCGGGGAAGATATAATCAGCCAGTAGTGCTGGTTGCATCACCTCCTGCTGTCGGAGCAACGTATCGGGTTCCTATAGACCACACAGCACAATCTTTCCGAAGCAACGCGACGCGATTTTACATTTTCAGCAACTACGCCTTCTATAACAATTCAAACACAGTGTTACTTTAATTTTAGTGGGCACAGAATTGGCGAAAATTTAAGCTGGGCCGTCTGTATTTAGATACAGATATTTATAAACGAATAAATAAATAAATAAATAAATAAATTTTATTTGTTATGGGTCTATCTAGCTTTTGGTATCCTGAAGTTCACTCAAACTATAAACATAAAATAGGCTCAGAAGGCACGGATAAAGGAGTCAGGATAGCTCAGTAAGTATAGTGACTAGGCTACCTGCTGGACTTCCGAGGAATCGTGGTTCGATCCTCGGCAGTATGAAGAGACTTTTCTGGTCTGCAGACTGTCCAGAAAGGCTTTGCCGCCCATGCAGCCTCTTATTCAATGGACACCGGGCATTTTCGGAGGAGAAAGCTGCCCTGGCCTCAATCTGTAATATTTATTGCCGTCTGTGATGACATAATCAGTTTTTGATGGTATTCGTAACGCAATCTTATGTAAACTACATAAGAAAAGTGAAAAATCCTCAAGGGAGACGACCTAGTTGTAGATGGAATGATAATATTAAAGCGGATCATAAAGACATATGTGACGATGTTGATGTGGATTCATCTGGCACGCAATAGGGAGCAGTGGCGTCTTTTGTGGAAACGTTAGTGAACTATTTCACAAGCTGGACTAGACTTTGGCTAGCTGAGAGAGTATTAGCTTAAGTTTTCGCCATGAAGTTGGATGGCCTCTTACACTGTATTCTTTTAGATTATTTACGTTGCTGTACCAGCTATAGTCTTACGCGAGATTCTAGGCTGTTGAAGGTGTGTGATAATTTAAAGGGAAGCTGTCGTGGTTAATTTTAAGTAATGATAAGTCATTCTGTTGTAGTGAATTAAGAAGGCGCACAGAGAATTCAGTTCATTCAGCATTCTGATGAGTTTTTATCCAATACAAAACAGGCCCGCCTTCGCATTTGTGTTCTCAATTCTGAACTCGTCTTTCTGATGAAGCCTAGCAGCACTGCTACTGTGCACTCTTGTTCACTGGCAAGACGGATCGATTGGACTTTGCCATAGGCATCTCGACCGGTACCTATACATTATTATGTAATACGAGACGGTTTATAGGTAGACATTTTGTGTTACTTGACTTTATGCAGGTGTTATACCATTCTAATTCTGTTTTAGTTTTCACTTACTCTTGCAGATGGCAGCTGTATCCCGACACTGTGCCATCTGAACGACAAAAACATGACTAAGTTCACTATATTAAATGGGAAACATATGAGAATGACAAATATAAAATCCAACGGGGGGGGCGCGGGGGGGGGGGGGCACAGAGCGCGCGAGAGAGAGAGAGAGTGAGGGACGAAGTTATGAAATAAATTATTTCCTGTTAATTTTTAATATGCCGATCCCAGTGGCCGTGCGGTCTAATGCGTAGGTCTGCGACCGAGCGTTTGCTGGGATAGTGGGTTCGAATCCAGCCGAGGTCATGGATGTTTATCTTTTGTGAGTGTTTGTGTTGTCAGGTAGAGGTCTCTGCGACGGGCTGATCCCTCGTCCAGAGGAGTCCTACCGACTGTGGTGTGTGTCTGAGTGTGATCAAGTGAAAATAAATGACCTCGACACCTACTGTGAGTAGGTAGAAGAGGTAAGGACTACGAAACGAAACGAAACGAAACGAATTTTTAATATATTTGCTAACGCTTTTCGTATAATGGTGGTAAGCCAAAGAACACGTACACTGAATTCTTTACACCCTTCCCCGTGTGAAGCCGTGAAGACTGCTGTGTGTTCAGATAAAGTTGACGGATTATGCCTATCTACCTTACTAAAAGCAAAAGAATTATGTAACTAAATAATTACTCCGGCGATTAGTCACCGGTCTCTCACCGAGGAGATCTGGCTTCGATCCCAGGAAGTTCCTGCTGTGGTCAAGGTTTCACAGTATTTCGGTTTTCCCTTGTCAAACACCGTCCGTATTGAAGTGTCGGACATAATTGGCTGGTACAGTACGCAGAACGCATTGAATTCTACGTATAATTATTGTGAGCTGGGTTTTAACTTTTATAGTGTTGTGTAGGAAATGGGAAAAAGGAAAACGATTTGTTGAATTTTAGAACAATGCAGATGAAGTATGAAATGAAATAGACGAATAAGCTAGTATGGTAAGAAGGTTAACCCTTTGACGTGAAAATTGACGTGAATCATATTTAAAGATTCAGTCCGTACCGCGCAGTAAACACACTCCGTCTCGGTTATAAAAGCCGATCTGTTAATACTGTGTAGGGAAATAATTGCTCTTTGTTCTGATATGCATACAAAAACACATAAATACACTGTGTGGGCAGAACGTAGAATTTGTGAAATGTTAAACCTGGTCGTACATAAAGTTACGACTGGGCTTTAAAGGGTTAATGGAATGGCAGGTAACGAAGAAAATAACTAACAGCTATAAAAAGAATAATCAATAAAGTGATTATTTTATCGCATTTAAAACAATATTTGGTTCATCAGGGTTGTGGCGATGTTTTTAATATTGGTACATATCGGAGGTAGACTGAGACACAGTATGTTTAAAAATATTGTTGGTCGAACTACACATGAATTTTGCAAACTGACAAGAACCTTGCGTTATTCGACGCAGCCTTCAGTAAAATATGGCTGTAATGCCTATTTGATTTGGATTTGATTTGATTTGACTGGAACAGAGACACGGCTGGAGGAATGAAGGCACAACTCCGGCACTAGACGGAGACGAGTGGTCAAGCTTCATGGTCCGGAAGGCTTTACACCGGAAAAAGGGTGTTTTGCAACGACTGAATAAGTTCGCATTTACAAATATAAGCCGTAAGGCTCGTTGGCTGTGGTGCCGAGTAGGATCAAAAGATAACGCAGACGTTTCGGAGAAACTTGATACCTCCATGTTTATGGTAACCGAGGCTACCAGGTAGCGCCTAACTGGACATAATTCCGTCATACTGAACGTGCAGGTATCACATTTCTCCGGAACACTGGCATCAACCTACGGACGGAGGACAGACAAACATGGCAAATCTACTGGTCGGTTTTCGCAGTTTTGCCAACTTGCTCAGAAAGTGCTGTCATGTAGCGGATGCATGAAGGAACTTCTCGTACACCAAGTTTAAACACAATCTTGAGAAAGTTACAAGTGTCCAGACTAATGATCTGTCCGGGACAAGGCGGCCCCTTAAAATATATTATTTGTCGTGAATAAAGTTGTAAAGTGTGCTAATATTAACCTTTATGATAGTTATTCTTATGCTGGGTTGCCAGGTTGTGGTACCATTCCAGCACTGGCCTTGAGCTACTGAAGAGAATTCAAGCAAGACCGCGCTCTAGCTGGTATCCAACCCCAAGTTCGAACCCGCTACCTCCCGTATGAGACGCAGTACTTCTAAATAGTCAGACGTGACATACGGTTCAGTGAGTCTCGGTTATTTGAACAGAGATGTACTAGTTCATACATAAACCCAATGGCAGATTTTGTAAATACCGTTTCAAATATTTTATTTCCTACAATTAAAAAATAGAGTCTGAGAGGAATATTCGACATACAATAAAAGGAAGGAAGGCTAACTGCACTGGCCACGTGTTGCGTAGGAAGTGCCTTCTAAAAAACGTTATTGAAGGAAAAATAGAAGGAAGAAGTGAGGGGAAGGCGAGGACGAAGACGTAAGCAGCTACTGGATGATCTTAAGGTAACAAGCGGATCCTGGAAATTGAAAGAGGAAGCACTAGATCGCAGTCTGTGGAGAACTCGCTTTTGGTAGACACTACGGACCGCGTAAGGCAGACTACGGAATGAATGAATGAATGAATGAATGAATGAACGAATGAATGAATGAACGAATGAATGAATGAACGAATGAATGAATGAACGAACGAACGAACGAACGAACGAACGAATGAATGAATGAACGGACGAACGAACGAACGAACGAACGAACGAATGAATGAATGAATGAATGAATGAATGAATGAATGAACGAACGAAGGAACGAACGAATGAATGAATGAATGAACGAATGAATGAATGAATGAACGAACGAACGAACGACTGAATGAATGAATGAATGAATGAATGAATGAATGAATGAATGAATGAATGAATGAATGAATGAATGAACGAACGAACGAACGGACGAACGGTTTAGAGAATCGTAACCTATTGGAAAACTGGAACATAAACGAGTTTTGATTTTTTTGAAGGGGTGTGGCTCAAGATGCAGTTCTTCTGGGATATGACGCTGTGTCAGTGGGTAATGGGTTCCCGACGTTTCGACGTAGGGTAACGTTCTCTTCTTCAAGATTTGAAATATCCCATTGACGTAGCCTTCCGTCCCAGAAGAATCTTCAACTAGGATATTTGGCCCCCTGAAGGAAAGCTGTGTAGTTGGTGACAATGAAATCGATAATTATCGATATATCTCACTGTGTTATGAGAGGGATTATGCTGGGTTGATTTGAGTCGACACTTACAATTACTGAGAAGGGAGCGGAGGGTGGTGTAATCCGACATTGTTGGTGGCAGAACTTGCAGGGTGTTGCTCAGGGACAGCCATCGTGGGCAAATTAAATATCTTATACCACCATTGGCGTGTCATCGTACTGCCATCTAATCTCTGTTCCATGCAACCTTACATCCTGTCTAGACATGACCTCAGGCAGAGGCGTGCTTTATGGACTTGCGAACCCCTACTCCAACATCGGTCGAGAGATTTTGCGTATTTTTCTGTGCCCATTAACCTTTTAAAGCCTAGCGGTAACTTTACATACGACCAGGTCTAATATTAAAAAATTCTGCATGGTGCCCACATTGCGTTTATGTGTTTTGTACGGATCTCAGAACAAACAGCAACTTTTGCCTTATAAAACATTAAGAGACTGGTTTTTGTAACTGAAGTGGAGAGTGTTTACAGCGCGGTACGCACTGAGTCCTTATATAAAACAGATAGGCTTCTTCTTTAACGTTTTAAAGCCTAGCGGTAACTTTACGTACCACCAGGTTTAAAATTAAAAAATTCAACGTGGTGCCCACATTGCGTTTATGTGTTTTGTACGGATCTCAGAACAAACAGCAACTTTGCCTTATAAAACATTAAGAGATTGGTTTTTATAACCGAAGTGGAGAGTGTTTACAGTGCGGTACGCGCTGAGTACTTATATAAAACAGATACGCTTCGTCTTTAAAGGATTAATGTGAATGCTGGCGTGTGACATAAGTTAGGATCAATTCCGTCTACATCCTTCGCCTGTCGCTTTTGACTTGACGTTATGTTCACTGCCCAGTTTGATGATCAAAAGAAAGAATAGTGTGAATGTTCTTACAATTAATACTTCAACCAACTTAGGTACTTAATAAAATACATTCAAGAACAAGTATAAAACTCCTGCATGTTTCGGCACCGAGGTGCCATCATCAGAGAGTTATTAAGAAAAAGAAGGAGTACAAGGCCAGCACGCTAATCTGGGTATTGTGTCTCCCTTATTGGGATGATTAAAATATTAACTTTGTGTATTTTAGAATTTTAATATTGAAATATTGTAATAATTCCAATTAGGGCGACACAGTACCTAGATTAGCGTGTTCGGCTTGTACTCCTTTGTTCTGAATAACTCCCTGATAATGGCATCCAGGTGCCGAAACATGTAGGAGTTTTATACTTGTTCTTGAATGTATTTTAGAAAGAATAGTCTGAAGTTAGTAGGTACCATCATATTTAGTTTCCAAAGGTATTTAACTCGTGTAACCCTTTATAGATCCGTGGGTACCTCGCTTTGGAAGAGGCTATGTACCTGTCGCAAGACAGACTACATAAGGAATAATGAATGAAATGAATGGTTATTCAATGTACCACCAGGTTTAATATTATGCATTTCAACATTCTGCGTATAGAATGCATTTGTGTCTTTGTGTGACTCTCAGAAACAACTGCATCCTTTTTCTTTACGCAGCGTTAAGCATGGTACTCATAACCGATAAGCATGTGTTTACTGCGCGGTACGAGCTGTATCTTCAAACATATTTCAGGTTAATCTTAGTTTGTATAGGGCTAAACTGTTATGTTTCTAGCCCAAATTAAATTTTTTGCGCGGACTTGGTTTGAGTCTGTCTCAGTACTGTACGCACTTTTCACCATGTCTGTTATATCATATTGGTTCATCATAACAAGAGATTAATGTACATGGAATTGGTAAGGTAAAGGTTCGCCCTATAACAGGCCCTGAGGGCCCAAGAAGGGGAGTAGAGGTATAGCTCTACCCTTTCGTGAGCCTCGGCAGGAGGAGGGGATGGGGTGGCTAGCCCCACGCCCCGGCCGCTTCACCGCCGGGAAAGAGACCCGTTACCCATTGTACAGGAGGCTGGGTGGGCCCCAGGGCCGGTCTGGGCGGCTGCGGAAAATCTCGCCCCAACCGGGATTCGATCCCAGGACCGTCCAGCCCGTAGCCAGTCGCTATACCGACTGAGCTATCCCAGCCCACATATACATGGAATAAAGAAAATAAAAATAATAACTACAGCACCTATTCGCGAAATATTTTTATTGCGCATATGTAACGTAATAACATTGAATATGTTTCTACTACGCATTAGATCCGCTTACGTCTGTAACGCATTGCAACTCGTACTTGTACGTATGTGTAATAAAAGCAGCAGAGGTCAGTGAGGCACCTGCAAGTAAAATAGCAGAGACCGCATTTAGAAAATGATCATACATCACTTGTGTTCAAAGCAGATGGTGCAGAGTATCAAATCTTACAGCATGAGATACCATTAATGGCATTTGCTTTATGTCCTACTCTTTTATCAAAAGGGGGAATGATTTTTCGAAAGTTTATCTGCTGTATTGGAACCGAAAAAAAACTGTTGTTTTTTTAATTGCTTTAATTTTATTTAAAACATATCGGCCTAAGTGCAGAAAATTGCTTGACGGCTGTTAATCGGATTGTAGAAATATGTTATTCCAATTCTTAGATTGTTTAGAAAATTTTAAAATGTATGTGGACGTTTAGGTGATGTGGATTTTCTTTTTTTGGGGGGGGGGGGGGCTCCCTAGGTCTACGACTGTTTCGATTGTGCTTCGGACAGGCTTCTCACGAATTAACCCTTACATTTACTGTCAAAAATTCTGTTCACACTTCTCATCTACCTCAAGGCTTGTTACGAGTTTTGCCCATGTCATCCTTCTTAATTGTATCGCTTTAACGATATTTGACGAGTAGCTTAAATTCTGCATTTCCTTATTAGTTCCACACAATCTCCTTCAGTCTCTGTTCCTTTATGTATTTACAGCTAAACAAGACTAATTTTCGTAAACACGAATTCCACACAAAATTATGTCTTACTCATTTTCTATTTGTAAACTTCTTTTTGGGACACAGGGTAACAGTTCTCAATATTGCTTAACAGTTGTAAGTAAAATTAAAGATGTCCTTGTTCAATGGCTGATGGCACGTAGGCGGAGTACAAGTATAGCTCCACTCATTCTTACCCTCGGCACTAGATCGAAGTGAGTCATATACTTCACGTCCCGGCCGCTTTGCCTCTGGAAAAGAACCCCGGTACCCATTGAACAGGATGGCGTGTGGGACCCAGAGCCTGTCTAGACGGTTTTGGAGAAAAGTCTCTTGCCCCCACTGGGATTCGAACCCCGCACCGTCCAGCCCGTAGCGAGCCAATGTAAGCGTGGATTTGTTTATTCTGAATACTCTTAGTTAGTGCAAAGACTTCGCAGTTTATTAATTTGAATAGTTTTATAAAATGGAGATATAACCTAACTGGGGTAAGATGCTACGTGTGTCAAAACTATCAAATTCGAATTCGTTTAGGCCTTATCCGTTTAGGTTTCACGCTGACATCCAGGAATATGGTTAACTGGTCATAAGTTTGGACAACCCTCTTCGTTCTGTTTAATCAGCACTTACATTGCGTCCTGCAAAGCTGTGACGTTCAGACGGTGGTTTTCTGATCTGTACAGAAAGTACTGAGTGGTTTTATATTCTAAGATACTCTGTTTACATACATAAAAGTTTTATCTTTTGTAAAGGGAGACTATCCCAATATCAGGGTTTCATGATCAGTTGATTTACTACGTATTTTTCTTATCTTATTTATTTTTCACAGGTAAGCCTTTCAAGTTAATCAATACGGCACAACAGGTGGTTAAGTGAAAGGTCTGAATGAGCCTATGTTCTTATTTAAAAATTACACGGTTGGGGCCTACCTTAGAAGGACATTTCTTTCTTGGACCAAAAATTAGATTAAAATGTTCATTTAAACAAGTTAGAATATATATAAGTGTAAAAATATCTTGACCAATATGGTTCCGTCAATGTTTTCTACAAATTTAGTGTTCTGTATCTTGCTTGCTTTCTTGTTGTTTACCTTCCGTGGCCTTAGATGTTGTCTTTTCCGCTAATTTTCAAATTTTTCCACACTTAACTTCTACCCGTCGTGCATTCCTGTCACACTGTGGGCCAATATGCATGTCAGGAAAATAAAATTAGTCTGATCTGTTGGCTCTTGGTGTCCCTTCGAATTTCTTGTGCCAAAAATGGAAATCTGGTAGTGCAGATTTTGTTTTCGTGTCCTAGTAATGGTGCTACAATAGAGCACGATGAAAGCTGCGTATCGAATATCTGCGCTGTTGTTATGTATGATAGGGGAGGGACAAAATTGTTTGAAGCATTGATTCGAACCCTCTGTCCATGAATAGAACAGGTGTGCAAACACGTGTATGCACCACGCAGATTGGCCTTCAAAATGGTTGTTACAGTTATCCGAGCTCAAGGACATTTAAAATACGTTGCTAATATTTCGTCAGATTCTAGTAAAAATGATGTAAAAATCTGTTCACTATTTCTCGACTTGTTAGACAGACAGACAGACAGACAGACAGACAGACAGACAGACAGAGAAAAGGACAGAAGGACGGAAGGACGGACGGACAGAGGGATAGAGCAACTTTAATAGGAGCTGCACAGGATCCAAATTCATCTAAAACCATACTTTTCCTGTCAATGAGGCAGAGTCGCATCTTGTCCCTTGTGTTCATGGTGTAATAGTTTCATGGGAAATAATTGGATATTATATGAGATTACGTCAGTACCTGGGAGCCGGGGTAGCTCAGTCACTATAGTGACTAGGCTACGGGTTGGTAGAATCAAGAAGTATAGCGTATCTCTTCTTCAGGATGTCCAGACCGGCTCTGTGACCCACCCAGCGTCCTGGTCAGTGAATACTGACGACGATATCCCCGGGAGCGAAGTGGCCTCAGCCTGAAGTAGACGGTAGCCCCAACTAGTGCTGAGGTTAAGAGTGAGTGGGTTTGTGCACCCACTGCTTCATATACCTTCATGTCGTGCACACAGGGACAAATGGACTTTTTACGTCAGGACCTTTCCTCAAAGTACGTGTGATTCTTCTTCTTCTTCTTCTTCTTCGTCGTCTTCTTCTTCTTCTTCTTCTTCTTCTTCTTCTTCTTCTTCTTCTTCATGCCCGTTATTACAGCTATTATCATCATCGTCGTTAGTTCGAGGGACAGTGGCGTCTTCAGCTAGGATTGTAGGCTATTTCGCTTGTTGACATGTTTTACCATTCTAATGACCCATCACTTGATGTATATCTTTTTACTTTTGTCGTGTCTACAGACGCACATTCTGTAAGTTTCGCTTTTTTACGTTTTACCCTCTTTTTTATGCTGTTTGTAGTTGTTATTGTGTTTTACCCTGTTATGTATTTTGTACCTTGTTTTGAAACTTACAGCCCTCTAGCATGAAGTTCAACGCTCTCAGACACTAAATAAACAACATATAGACTGCCTTGCTTGCATGTTTTGAAGCACTTACAAGAACATATGGAAATTAATCATGCCCTTTCTTAATTAATTTAATATATCGGGGTATTTATTACTTAGTTTAGCTATTTTCATTTCCTGCACCCGTAAGTGCCTAAGGCAAGACTGACAGAAACCAGCTGTACTCAGTTTAGCCCTTTAAAGACTGAGTATGCCGATCCCAGTGGCCGAGCGGTCTAAGGTGTAGGTCTGCGGCCGAGCGCTTGCTGGGATCGTGGGTTCGAATCCAGCCGGGGGTATGGATGTTTGTCTTGTACAGTGTTTGTGTTGTCAGGTAGAGGTCTCTGCAACGGGCCGATCCCTCGTCCAGAGGAGTCCTACCGACTGTGGTGTGTGTCTGAGTGTGATCAAATGAAAGTAAACAACCTGGACACCTACTGTGAGTAGGTAGAAGAGGGAAGGACTACGATAAAGACTGAGTACAGTTATGTCTACTTTTGTTTACAATGCTTCCTGATTTCGGAGAAAGCATTGCTTTTTTTTTTGAAGGTTTCCAGGCTTCGCTCTTTTGTCTTTCTGATAAAACAATGTGTAGTGGAGATAAGTGTGGAGAGATGGTGGAATTATACTGACGAAAAGCAACCGAAGTACTTGTAGAAGGGCCTGTCACATTACCACTTTGTCAACCACAAATCTGATGTGGACTCACCTGGGGTTGAATCCGGGCCTCCGCGGTATAAACATTGAGATTTGTCTGAATTATATGTGAAGATTCAGTTCGTACCGCGCAGTAAACACACACTGTCTCAGTTATAAAAACCTGTCAGTTAATGTTGTATAGGGAAATAATCACTGTTTGCTCTGAGACCGACACAAAACACGTAAATACACTGTGTGGGCAGAACGTGGAATTTTGTGAATGTTTAACCTGGTGGTACATAAAGTAAACAGTAGGCTTTAAAGTGTTAATGTATGTGTTAGGACACCTTGAGAAGACCACTTAAAGTCTACGGTACTGTGCCGGATTTGGTTGTGTTATTATTTTTATGTATTTAGACACACCCATTTACTTAGGGTGAATTATGTATGACAAAAGTATTTAACATGCTTCAAGTTTTATATAGGCCTGTATGTCTACATATATACACAAAAGAGTCCCATCTGGCCACCGCATAAAATTAATTGTCCGCCCTTACTGTAGAGTCAGTTTGTTTACCAATACGATCTGCTTTCAAGTTGTGTGTTCCCAAGTCTAGAATAGCAGGTTATGAGGGTGGGGCACAGAAAAGGGTCTGGTTTTCAACTAGGCGCGAACATTTTGGGAGGGGGGGGGTTGTGAGATGGGGTAAGCGGGTGACGAGTGATGTTATCTAGGGATCCCTGTGTGAACACATTGTGCATACGAACCAACCGCTGCAGATGTGGCGTGAACAATGGGGTGGGGGCTCAACAATGGCGAGGGGCGGACCCTCCCAGGGCTTTTGTCACCTCACTACGCATGCGTAACGTAACATTCACCTCCCCACCATGTAGCAAACCACCCTTATATTGCATAATACCAGCAACCGACACCCACCCCTATCAGCACTTTTTATCCCTCCAAATAAGGCCTTCTATCTATCGCTCCATTTTGTCTTCCATTTTTACATCCCGACGATCGTGCGTGCGAAATCCCGTTTATTTGCAACATTCAGCCGGGACGTGAAAGTTCAAACAGTGTTAAATGTGACCCGAGAAGAGACATACTGAAGTGCCTAAGTTATGCATGGTCGAGGTCTTTGCTGTTCTGGGATGTTAATGCAGCGTAGGTTGCCAGTTTGTTACGGACGTTTCGGGACAACTTATCGGTCTTATCCTCGACCTTGAAGATGGGACCGATACGATGCCCCTAAATGTCAGTAATTAACTAATGACCTACACTGCTTAACATCTCAGAAGAGGGAAGACCACAAGTACAAAGCGGCGGAAGCCTGAAATCTTGCTTGTGAAGGGCTGTCAGTTAGTGAAGGTCGTTCCACCTTTTGTGAACACCGAAGCATCAATATCGTGCTAAAGCGGGCCATGCCCTGAGCCACTTGATGCCTCCCTTCATCTCATTAAGGCTCGTTCAGATCCGTATTAACCTTTTAAAGCCTAGCGGTAACTTTACATACCACCAGCTTTAACATTAAAAAATTCTACGTGGTGCCCACATTGCGTTTATGTGTTTTGTACGGATCTCAGAACAAACAGCAACTTTTGCCTTATAAAACATTAAGAGATTGGTTTTTATAACCGAAGTGGAGAGTGTTTACAGCGCGGTACGCACTGAGTCTTTATATAAAACAGATACGGTTCGTCTCTAAAGGGTTAATATTATCCCGCATGCACTCCTTCCAATCGGAAGAAACCTCAGCTTTTGAGATTAAACTGTAAATATGAATGCCTGATACCGACCCCCCCCCCCCCCACGCCCAATTTTGCTACCTACATGTCCATCTCATCTTTTTTGATTTGAGGACGCAGTAGACTTACCAGTCCGGAAAGAAAAGGCATTTTCTGAACGGTAGCATTCTACGCCCCTGTCCTTCCACAACCTGTGAAAACACTGGGCTGCACCGATGTTCAGTGTTTTATGCTTCTTCAAATAACTTCGCGGATCTACGTCAAGATAACCATCAGTCTGGTTCAAAGATAGAAAATTATTCGTTCTTGTAAACAAAAAACGCTTTTTGTTTGCACTTGTCGATTTTCCTAAGATAATTCACGTGTACTGACTCAAGTTTGGACGTTAAATTCAGATATGTGTAGAATCTCGCTATGAAATGCATTGTTGTAACAATGGAAAAATATTTAAGACTTACTGTGTCTACTCTGCCTAGCTATAAGAATGAGGACGTTTGTGTCTGGGCAAAGCAGGACCGTAGATTATTGCTTCCAAATACTGTATCAGGTATTCATCTCTGAAATATAAGTTGTCGTCAGGTGCTGAGAGCCGTAATGAATTAGAATCAGTTACTTTCGTGCGGTAGACAATGTCATATACCGAAATAGTCGGTCTCAGGTCTTCACACTTGCTGTTTGGAAACTGGTAACTGAGTGTAGTGACAATGCTACAGGCTGGAAGGCACAGGGTTCGAATGCTGGCTGCAGCAAAAGATTTTTTCTTCTGTATACAGTCTAAAGTGACTACGGGTCCCAACCAAACTTCTCTTCAATGGGTACCCGGTTTATTTCATGGGGTAAGGCGGCCGGGGCGTGAAGTTGACCCCTCACCTTCATCTAATGGTGAGGTTAAGAAGGAGTGGGGTTATACCTCTACTTCCCTATACGTCTTCATGACCTAGACAGGGACAAATTCTTGTATATGTGGTGGTTATTTAAATAAATGAATGCCAGTAGTTCTGCACATATTGCTAGTACAGTGAACTGCACACACGGAATTGTAACTTCGCGTGTTCTTTTATATGTCTGTGGTCCGGTCTGTCACATTTAGTGAAGAATAAGTGAAGTTGTTGGATAAAAAGGTGTTGAGGGAGAAATTTGTGTCTAAGCAGGAGAGAATTAGAGGAGGTTGGAAAAAATGCATAAAGGGGGGTTTCATGATTTGTGCTCTCACCAGCTCTTTTTCGGTTGATTGGATTAAAAAGTATAAGGCGGACGGGGCATGCAGCACGTGTGGAGGCAGAGGATAAGTGCACAGAAGACTTTGGTTGGAAACGTAAAATATATATACCACTTTGTCTAAGCAGACATAGATGTGAGAATAAAAATGAAATGCGGTTTAAAGCAGTAGGATGGTTGTGGACGGGATTAATCTGATTCGGGTTAGAGACAGGTGGCGGGCTGTTGTGAACACAGTAAGGAACGTTCGGGTTAGAGACAGGTGGCGGGCTGTTGTGAACACAGTAAGGAACGTTCGGGTTAGAGACAGGTGGCGGGCTGTTGTGAACACAGTAAGGAGCGTTCGGGTTAGAGACAGGTGGCGGGCTGTTGTAAACACAGTAAGGAACGTTCGGGTTAGAGACAGGTGGCGGACTGTTGTGAACACAGTAAGGAACTTTCGGGTTAGAGACAGGTGGCGGGCTGTTGTGAACACAGTAGGGAGCGTTCGGGTTAGAGACAGGTGGCGGGCTGTTGTGAACACACTAAGGAACGTTCGGGTTAGAGACAGGTGGCGGGCTGTTGTGAACACAGTAAGGAGCGTTCGGGTTAGAGATAGGTGGCGGGCTGTTGTGAAGACAGTAAGGAACTTTCGGGTTAGAGACAGGTGGCGGGCTGTTGTGCACACAGTAAGGAACGTTCGGCTTACATAAAATGTGGGAACTTCTTGGCTGGGTGTGGAAATATTTGCTTCTCAAAAGGAGTGTGCTCCATATAGTGAGTGAGTGAGTGAGTGTGTGTGTTATTTACTTATAGATAGATAGATAAATAGGTAGGTAGGTAGGTAGGTAGTTAGGCAGGCAGGCAGGCAGGCAGGCAGGCAGGCAGGCAGTCAGGCAGGCAGGTAGGTAGGTAGATAGGTTGGTAGGTAGATATACACACACGTAGACAGATATATAGATAGACATAAAGACAGACAGGCAGGCAGACAGACAGACAGACAGATAGGTAGACAGACAGACAGATAGGTAGACAGACAGACAGACACACAGACAGACAGGTAGCTGGGTGGATAGATAGTGCATTTATTGGCCCTGCCTATTTCGTAATAATTTTGTTGTTACACCGTTTTACTTTCTATCCATTGTCTTTCCGTCTACAACATAATTCTAGTCCGTTTTTGTCTTATGTTCATTTCTGCTGTCTTCTTTACTTCGTCTTTCCTTCTGCGTTGCCTTACCAGAAGACACTGTCATTGTGTGGTGA
Source organism: Coptotermes formosanus (assembly GCA_013340265.1). NCBI lineage: Eukaryota > Metazoa > Arthropoda > Insecta > Blattodea > Rhinotermitidae > Coptotermes > Coptotermes formosanus. The sequence continues at coordinate 309,326 of BLKM01008956.1, read as the reverse complement.
CAGCCAATTGACTGTGATGACATAGGGGGTGCGGAGAGGGGGTGGCATAGGGATGGCAAGTTACAGCTATGGATTTTAATGAGGTGGAAGAATTGTGCTGAACCCAACAGCGGGAGACAGTGTTCTGTTATTTCCACAGCTAACAGTTTTGACAAAGAAATTCAAACCAAATGATACAAAGTACCTTCTATGGCCTTTATGTCGGCATATGGAATGACAGTCGAATATGGCGCGAGTAATACACGGCTTATGTATGAGGTAGCAACAAATGTCAGATTATTACAAGTTTTAACGAAACGTTACAGTATTTAGGAAGAGGCATGTAATTTTTTACGTTATGACTCTGCTTAATTACTCAGATAGTCAAAATTCGGTTTCTCTTGGGATAAAACAACATCGCTTTAATTTTATGATTTTTTCTAATGTTTATTTAATTGTTTGGGAAAATAAACTAGTAAGTTAAAGCCGGAGTGCTTGCGTACTTTACGTCAGAAAATTGTAACCCAAAGTTTATTTGTTTTTTTTTAAATTTACATGGAATGGAAGCTTCGCGAATCTTTTTGTAAATAATCAATGACAATTTTTAGGAGATACTTTTGACATTATCACAGCGAAGATTTTTCCGCGTAATTTTTAATTTCATTCGATTTTTCTCTGTTAAATATAGTTTGGTCGTAAGTAGCCTGTCTATATAAACACACTGTCCTCTAGAATCTGTGTAAAAGTGACGGCCTCAGAAAATAAGATATTTGTTCGTAATAGTATGATGCCAGGCTTTTTAATAACAGTGTTCTGGAATATTTACTTCTAACTACGAACATCTGTGTTTGTTACGTAACTTGTAACCGCTGCAGACTTTTTTTTAAATTAAGGATATCTTACGTAGTGGCCTGAAATTAATACAAACAGCTTATTGGTATATAGTATATTATGCGAAGCTTACATCAAGAGTGTGAAATCAATAAATTTGGCTGTGCTTAACATAAACTTTTGTTTCCTCTTTAGTTTTCCTTTACGACGGACGTTACAGAATTTAAGGGGAAATTGTTTTAGCGTAGTGTATGTATTTTGTCATGATATAATTCTTTGAAAAGCGCGTAACGTATAGCTGTGGTAATAGGCCAAAATATATTTTTAAGACTGAGATGAGGAATCTGAAAACTTTAGGCTTGCGTACTTTAATTACTTTTGGTTATCTGGTACGACAAGCCCTGGGCCTATGCTTGCGTTGCTCCGCCCAGAGAAATATTTCCAAATATCGATGTCACCTGTATAAAATGAGACATGACTGTCATTACTACCTCTTCGCACAGTTCACACCACATCAACTCCGGTACTGAAAAATTTAAGCATCCTATTACATGTCCAGTTCCGGTTCTTATTTGTTCTTTGATTCCATTCATCACGTGTCTTTTCTTCTTGCTTTCTTCCTTTTATCCTTCGAATCAGAATATTCTATCTGGCTAGACAGACTTACTTCGTTGAATTCGGTGAGGAGAAAATTTATCACTGTATCGTTGTTACATTTCGATAGACTTGTTAGAAGAACGTACTTGGATACTTATTTTGCATGTTTTGCAATAATGGTACGCCTGTTTTCTTTTTTGCTTTGACTTTGGGGCAAGAGTGTGTACTAACTTTCAGTCAGTATGTTCAGAAGGGACGTAAATGGGTAAAACACAGACACACACACACACACACACACACACACACACACACACACACACACACACACACACACGTACGTGTCCCCTCTGGTTCCTCTTTTCCAACACGGACCTAACAGGGAACACCCAAAGTCCGTATTCATTTCAGTTCTTCCTCTTCTTGTTCTGTACCATAGCCACACTTTTCCAAGAATTGCCGTAAAGTTTTTAGCTGGATTTCTATTCCGTATTCAAAATACCATTTTTATTTACAAGAATAAAATTTAATTTTTTCATCACATATAAAATTTGTCCAAATAATGCACTATATTCTGTATTTTTGTTACAGCACTTACATTATTTATGTATTAGTCCTACATGTTTCGATCCCGTAGGACTCATTAAAAATTAACGGATCCTTAGGGACTCATTGATAATTAAAAATCCAATTTACACAAAGAGCATTAACAATGTTGCATATGTTACAAACAGTCGGTTACACGTGAAGTTTATCTTGTATTAGATCTCTGTTCTAGCTATGGATTAGGAGCTGAATGTTTCCGGCAGGAAGCAGAGACACTATAGTGCATTAGTTGGACAAACTTTGTATTTGACTAATGATCATACACGGTATGAGCAATACAAAATTTAATTTTTTAATTTGACTGTTATTCCCTTTTAAATATTAAGTACTCCGTGCTGTGATATTGACAAGAAAAGCAAGCAAATCCTTTACGAAGAAGGGCACTTCCTTTTGTAGTTTTCAAAATAATTTGCAAGAAACCTTCTTAAGAATACGTAAGTTCATATTCCGTATGTGCAAATGTGCTGTAGATGGTAACTGCATAGGAATAGATCACGACTTTTAAATTTTGTCATGGATGACATCACCGATATATAAAGATAAGAAAAAATGGAACAGTCATGTTAGCCGTATTATCTGGCTTTACGCGCTTACTTGAACACTTCTGTCCTGCCTGAAACATTCATTGAACTCCTACAGCAACATGCAAATCTGCGTTGTTTTGTGTGTGTTCAAAGTCTGTTTTAACACCAGTCGGGCGCTCATTGCAAACTTTTGAACCCGGCTGAGATGGTTAAAATGAAAGCTCCACGTCTGGAAATATTTCAAAGATCATGTTTTGTGATATATTTCACACAACTTTAAATATTGAGAAACTCCCTTAATTTGAGCACGCAAGACGTGCATAACAATTAAGGCATTCAAAGTTGCTTCTCTAGCATGAAGGCTGAACTAGAATTTATGAAGTCTCTTGTATGTCAGTTAATAAATGAGTGTAAGATGTAATCTTTGATCTAGACTCCATTGATGCGTTAATTAATTTTGCAAAAAGTGCCAATTCATTACTAGAGATGTGTTGGTTTAAAAGTATATACAGATGGGTTGTAAACAAGAAACTCTTTTCTTAGACTTACAAAGCTATTCAAGAAGTTTAACACACAGAAAAGATAAAGAAACTTTTACATATAGCGATAGATTGATAAGAAGTCTTCTGTTTTGACACCAAACAAAGTACTAGAAGGTTTCTCACAATTTCTTTCTCTACACAAAACAAAAGAATGCACAAAACAATACAAAGTCATCACATATTCTATTCCCTTTTCTTCGATTTTATTTTCTCTCTCCCCTGTTCTTTCGTTGCGTCTCAATGGATTTGGTTTTGATTGTGTAGAAAGATTGAGGAATTATCTTGTCGTCGCTCATGGTGCACTAGTTCTTATTTTCTTTCTTTTTGAATCCCAGTTTTTCCTTCTACCCGTGCAAGCAGCCAGGTCTCTAGTCAGTACTAACAATGCTCAATGTGACACGGCAGCCAACAGCAGCGACAGTCAGCGGCGGAATATCTCTGGCTGAAAAGTTCACAGCTTTCTTCAGAGTTTCTTTCACCTGGCCCATGTTGACTTAATGCTGAAAAGTTTTACTTGAATCTGAGAACCCTTATTTCGAAGTTTTTAGTTTCTAATTTTACTCTGTCGCTCCAAAAAGGTACCTAAATTCCAATGAAGTTGGTTCTTTCGTTTCTGAATTGTTTGGCTGTTCAAGTATTTCCCGCAAAAGTGTGGGAGATGGTACAGCGTCCGCTACTGAACCGCCAGCGTCGAGGTCCATGTTATAATTCTAGCGGGTGTTGGGCCCAGTGAAGTACCAGTTGAGTTCAGGCGACTACTTTCCACACGCCCTTGAATCTGCTATGAGTAAGAAAACATAAGGGCAGAGTCTTGTAGAAGCAGCTATTGATACCGTGTATTCATTTTTATGACTTTGTAGTATGTCCTAAAGTAAAAATGACCCTTTCAGTGAAAGGGCAGATGAGTTAATAATAAAATAAATTTTTAGAACTAGGTATTTGGAAATTGTTCGGATTTTTTTCTCGCTTCTATGAATTTTGTCATTTGTTGGTAATTCCCCCAAGCCGTCGTTTTTATGTATCGCCCGACTCTACACTCTAGTTCTGTGGCTGTAATGTACTGTTAATGGGGCAGTAGAATAGTTTATTGGCAAAAGAGCGTCATAAAACCTCAAGTTTCCATCGCGAAGTCAAAAAGACAGAGTCTTATATTTCCCACCCAAACTTTGTGTGCTTTTCTTGATTCCCCTTTGGAAAATTAAAAAGTGCGTATTATAACCTCGTATCTATGGGTGCGCTGATACTCAGCTGAAAGTAAGCTCACCGTAGGGGATTTAGGGAGAGTATTCGCTCTGAGCATCCTTGCGGCATTCGATACAAGTTATTTTTTAAACCTGAACAAAAATTAACCAATAAATATCGGCTGTATTCGCATTAATTTTCTGTGAAATATATATATTTTTTTAAATACATGAAGTCACTTGAGCGCCCTGTGACATTAGCGTGACTGTAGGTATAGACTGGCGCACGTGAATTCAGGCAAAGTGTAGTTTCCCCGACCGAGAGCCTACCGTATGCCTACCGTGAACTTTTACACAGGGCGAATCAAAATTTATGTTTCATCTAACATATATTAAAATTAGCACATATTTATAACATGAATATCAGATGAAGAGTGGAGTATCAGAAAATTTTCTGCGCCTGTGGTGATTAAGAAATTGGAGATTTTCGTAAAGAAATTAAAATTATCTCCTATAACGAGAGACTGTTTTGTATATTTCAATTAATCTGGAGAGTTTCTTGACCAGTAGAGCAACTGCTAGCTTCACATAAGGACCTGCTTAATGTGTCTTCTTCATATGACGATATTTCCCATGTCTAGCCAAAACGTATTCAGTAGTTTAGGGTTTACCATTAATCTTCGTATCTATTACTATTTAACTCTAAACGATCCATTAAAATGCGAAATTTTATTAAAGGTCAGTGATGCAGGTATTCCCTGATGTGAAGGTATGATAGCACCGGACATAACCTCCATACTGGAGGACCCTCCCTTGTCGGCCGTCCAATCTTGTTTATTAAAAGTATTCGCACTTCTAGAGGCCTTCTATAGCTCCGTGAGGCTAGCAGGTCAGCAAACAATACTCAAGACCGTGATACTGTAATATGTAGGGCTAGTGGTCGAGGCGCAGGTACGTTCTGCTAAGGGCTTCAACTGCTAATGCCATGTTTTCTGCCATACAAATCCCTTACACTAAGTCTTGTAATATAAACAATTTACAGTGCGATATTCAGTACATTCTCTACTATTACAGTAGACGTTTATTCACTTCAAATACCGTTTGTGCTAACGAGACAGACAATTCTTCGGATTTGATTGAAAACCAAGTTTTGTTATCATTTTCACAACAAACGGCCACTCGTGCGTATCCTGATCCAGGTGAATCCAATCCATAAATTCTCACCACTTAGGCATATATACAATGCTTGCTATCAATTTGTCCCACACTGTTGTACCTATTATTAATTATTGTTTGTGTTATCGGTCAAGTTGGTAATAAATATTTTGTATGCTATAGATGTGGTTGCACGTGAAATGTATAATATTAGATCTCACCATATAGGCTTATATTTAATTTAAACTTTAATATTGTTTAATGTGTTCCATGTCCGTGCACTATATTATACGAAAACATTAATCACCAACAAATGCACAAAGATTTTTTTCAATTGTGTTGCTGTTGCTGTGTGCTGTCGACTGTGTACTGCGTTGTTTTTGGAGGCGTGAACTCTCTGTTGTCTCGGCTTGCACTGCACTGCACTGGCTCAACTGTAAAGTGCAACCCTAGTGTAACGACAACAGAAAGTTCTCCCTGAAGATGACCCAGCAGGGTCGAAACATGTAGGAGTGTGTTACAATCGAAAAAAAAAATCTTTGTGCATTTGTTGGTGATTAATGTTTTTGTTTAATATTATTCTCCCATCGTCACCTACGACTTGCAAGTAGTATTTCGCTTTATATTTTCGAACCAAAATTATTTATGCGTTTGCCTTCTCCCCTCTGTAAGCGATATGTATCTTTATGCTGTCCGTTACTTGATAACCTTACTATTTGGCCAGCGGCCGAGCGCTTGCTGGGATCGTGAGTTCGAATCCCACGATGGGCATGGAAGTTTATCTCTTGTGAGTGTTGTGTGTTGTCAGGTAGAGGCCTCTGCGACGGGCCGATCCCTCGTCCAGAGGAGTCCTACTGACTGTGGTGTGTGTCTGAGTGTGATGAAGTGAAAATAAACAACCTGGACACCCACTGTGTGTAGATAGAAGAGGGAAGGACTACGAAACTATTTGGCCGGAAGTCAGGCATGCAGAATTTGATGGTGACATGTTAATTAAAACGTGTAAGCCTACCTAGCCTATACCAAGGTTTCAAAAGAACACCCCAATTTTTTGTTATTAATAAGATGCGTCTTCTTATAATCAACACATCAACGAACACATGAACTTAATAAAATAAAGTAAAATGTAAGTAAAAAATTTACACATGTTTCGGCACCGAGGTGCCATCTTCAGGGATTTGTTCAGAACAGAGGATTACAAGGCCAGTTCGCATATGTATGTATTCAAACAATACCTATATAAGCATGCTGGCCTTGTAATCCTTTGCTCTGAACAACACCCTGAAGATGGCACCTCGGTGCCGAAACATGTAGGAGGTTTGTACTTATAATTCAATGTATTTTTTTAAGTACGCAATTTGGTTGATGCACTAACACTCGACTTGTTTTGACAATAGAGTGATCGATGTAATATGTTATTTTAATTATTTCGTTTTCCCACGTTGTTGGCTTGTTCTAAGTGTAACTTAATTTACGTCTTATAAAGTGTCAGGTGTGTGCACGTGTTTTCCAGTCCGCTTCTGGCATGAGCTAAGAGCATCTACCCGCAGATGCTTTCTTGTTTCTTTATTCGTACCTCTGATAAAGAAAAGCATTCCCTCGGCTGTGTTACGGTTCCTGTAGCAGATTTGAATGTGTCTGTCTAGCTGTCGATCCAATTTCATGCGCCAGAGCTGTTGCATATATTGCGAGACAGACAGACAGACCGAACGAGATAGGAAGAGAAAAGCGAAACAGAAAATATCGCCTGCTTGTATTTCATTTCCACTCTCTTTTCTTCTTTACATACGTATTTTTTAAAACAAGAATCTGATTTTTTATGTGAAAGTAAACAAATGCTGGGTTAGATTTTGGATTCACTTATTTTTCGAGTAAATTTGTTTGTTTTTGGTTGTGGACGCTGAAAGATTCTTAACGGGTGTCCAAACGTAACTCTCATGTTTGAACCCTAGTCTGTCATTTGTCTTCATTTTTCGGTGTTACACAAAAGCGTGTATGTTAAGGAATACGACGTGCAGTTTTTAAGAACGAGATTCTTCTGTCCTTCAGGTTTCCCTGCTGAAAGTCCATATAAATGTACCTTCACCACAGCGCATACCCCGTACTCCGACTGTATTATATTTTGTGATTTGATCAGTCGAATAAAATTTGCGAGGAATATAGGTGTATTTCATGAAGTTCCTCTTATGCAGTTTTTCAGTCTGTGGCTACTTTTTTCCTCTTAGACCCCAATATCTTATTTTGCACTCTAGCTTCGAAAATTCTTAGCTTGTGCTGTTCCCCTAATATCAGGTACCAAATTGTACACCAACATAAAAAGCAGGCAAAATTTTAATTCTATATTTTAATCTTTAGGTTCTTAGATAGCTAACGGGATGAAAAATATCCTCACAGGGATTGTAGCAAGTATTCTATTAAATATTTATAAATGCAGTAATAACCGATGGGTTCGTTTGTTGTATAAGGGTTGTTTGGTAAATAACCTGACTGTACGAATCAGTGACTGGCCCCCAGTGAGCAACGTGCCGTTGTGCAGAAATCACACAGAGCAGCCTGATGTGTGCTTGTCGCGGTCAGTAGTGACCTCTGTCGCACAGCCCTGGAATGATTAACATTACATTACACATAACCCAACAGTACATGTGGTCCGCTAATTTATCAAACAACGTTTATGCATAATCATATAAAGGCATAAATCATTCGGTTATGAATTTTGGTTAGATGTCTCTTTTAAAATGTATTGACTTACGTTATTTTGCTAATAATACTCGTGCTTTCAATATTGTAAAATTCGACACACCTTAAGGTATAATTAGAAATAGAAACCAGCTCAAAGAACATCTAATATGTCTTAATGCAACATGTACAGTTCTCAAGTTTGCGACACGAGGGGCTAAAAAAAATACGAAATCTTTATTCAAAACTGTTCCAAACATTGGAGGATGTCTTGGTAAAACTTTCGCACAGGTGTTCTCTGTCTGGAGCTCTTCTAATGTGGAGATCAGCGGACATGAAAGTTTTCCTAAAGAAATTCCAGTATGAAGAAATACATGCATGTGAAATCTGGTGACTTAACGGGCCATTCACAAAACGTTTCTACCAACAGTAGATTCTTCTCTGACACTGAAACTGCCATGGCATTATCAAAAACGGGTTTGTTTTATGAAAAACCAACATGCAAGGCGCCTTTACTTGACCGGGCACAGTTTTGCGATATGGACGATTGTAGTTCACCTTGGTGGTCAGAATACGCAGCGTATTGCAAAAGCCAAATGAAGAGTTCTTGAGTTGAGTTTTACAGCGAGTGTGTAATTGAACTGCACCTTAAACGTGCTCTAAATAAAATATTACATGCTATTTAAGGACAGTGTATTTCTCGCAAATGCAGACCAATAAAACAACAGGTTAAAATTTAGATCCACTCACCTGAAGAACACTTTCATTATCACGATGGAACTGACAACTGGCCTGTCCATCCTCTTACACGTTATTGTACGCTTCTGCTGCGGTGTCAATGAGATCTGCGCCCTTTTGGGATGTTACACAGCGTATATTGGTAGTTTCTTACCGACGTTTCGGGCCAACCTATCGATCCCATCTTCAGAGGTCAAGCAGACTGCTTTCTGTATACGCAGACAACAACCGTACTTGAGTTACAGCAAATAAAGTCTCACGGTCAGTATCAACGACACATGTCAGCAAAAAAACCGTAACTGAAATTGTAAAATTAGTTACATATGCGAAAGTAATATGCTACTTAAATTAATACTAGTAACCGTGAAAGGAATTTACATATTTAGGGTCCACTGGTGAGGGTTTTGTGTCGGTGGTGAAGAGTCTTTGTGTTTTATAGCAGTGCGGAATTCCTTTGTTAAAAGAAATGATTAATGATCAAGATACGTTCTGTGGTATGCAATGTGTTCTGTATCTGTGAAATATGCCACAGTGTTTCTGTAGGTAAGGTCAGTTAATAGGAAAAAACATATCGGGTGTGTATGAAGAACAAACGCGAGTCAAGTGCCAAAAGGAATACTCTGGCCAGTGGAAGCTTAACCAAATACAATCCCAGGCAAGACAAAGAAACAGTAGAAATTACATAACGAATGTTTTGTTCGATATATGGAAAGTTGTTCCTAAAGATTTCTTGTGGTCCATTAACTATATAGCGTCTTGTATAGTGTTTCTGTCATCAGACGCGGAATTGCAAATTTGACGAAGGGGTCGGTAGATGGAAGAAAGAAAGAAAGAAGGGGGTTTGGAAGTGGGAGACGAAATGAAAGCGGAACTTATCTCGTCTCCTCTTGTTTCAGAAATTGAATTATTGTTCTTTTTTTTTCTTTTACCTTCATCGTCCCATCTTTCTTCTCCCTTTCTTTTACGGATATCGTAAATCGGATTGAGGCGAGGCGGTGAATATTAATAAGGAAATTTCTGTATTGAAGTTAGGGAATAATGCTGTTTTGTAAGGGATTGCAGTTACTGGTTGCAGATGTTTCTATTCGGCTGTTGAGAGAGGATGGGGGGAGAGAAATCATCTTCATAGAGTTGTATAAACTTATATCTGCAGTCTGTCTGTCTCGATAAAAATATTTGCTCCTATTTCTTTATATCCAGATGAAGAATGTAGATGTGTGTATTGGATTAACAGATTAGAATAATACCTTGTGATTCAGTGACAGAAATGTACTTGTACCGTACAAACAAAGTTCTGTTTAAAATTACATAATCAGGTAAAAAGGTAAAGCAGTCCCATTACAGGCCAGGACAGACCCTTAGGGTTGCAGGAGGTTGAGGCTCCCAGATTTCAAGATAATCGGCACGTGAAGGTGGTAAAGTTGTCAACCCCACACACCGGCCGCCTTTACCTCCCCAGGAAATATTCCTGGTACTTATTTCTGTTAGAAGCTGAGTCGATCCCAGGGCCATAGTGCGGCCGGAAGGCTTATGTCAATGAAAAATTCCAATGGCACAATCGGGAATCGAACCCGCGACCTGCCGGCTTGTAACATCACGTAATGATGGACTGGGCGGGACATGTAGCATTCATGGGGTAAGGTAAAAGTAAAGTTGACCCTATAACTTGCCATGAAGGCCCAGATGGTGATTAGAGGTGTAGATCTGTTTCTTCTTTAACCTTGGCGCTAGGTGGGGTGGGGTGGTCAACACCACGCCACAGCCGCTTTAACCCAGGGAAAAAGACCCGCTGCCCATTGCACAGAAGGCTGGATAGGCCCTGGGGCCTGTCTGGAAGGATGCGGAAATCTCATCTCCACCAGGATTCGATCCCCGGATCGCCCAGCACGTAGCGAGTCGCTGTACCGACTGAATTATCGCGCTCCTCTCTAGCATTCATGAGAGGGATGTCAAAATGCCGTATAGTAGCTTAAAGCCTGCTGCAACTTGTTTGTCACAGGTACTTCATACGGAATAAAGAATTTAATGGTAGTCAACTTCCGTATGGTTGTCCAGTACACAGAAACCTTCACTCCCAGTTTCTTGCAAAATATTTATTTTTGGCTGCTTCTACATGTTTCGGCCACAGAATATGGTCATCTCCAGGGACCTGCAAACTTCACAGAGTTATACAGTGTACATTGCAAGTAGTCACACATAAATCGTAAATATGTACTTAATTGGTGTCTCTCTACACTATACACAGTGTTAATATTGTGATGTCAGTCATTCATAGTGTACACACGAAATGTCCTACCGTGGGACCTCTCTACCCAAATTAAATCGAAGATTATGTCAATAGGACAGATGTTTGGATGCAGCACGTTATGCAATTTTAAAATATTATTCATGTTGTAACTTTAATAAAGTTTTAAAGTTATATCTAATTATAGATAGATGTCACAATATTAGCATTGTATATACAGACACCGCCGATCCCAGTGGCCGCGCGCTCTAAGGCGTAGGTCTGCGGCCGAGCGCTTGCTGGGATCGTGGGTTCGAATCCCACCGGGGGCATGGATTTTTTTCTCTTGTACAGTGTTTGTGTTGTCAGGTAGAGGTCTCTGCGACGAGCCGATCCCTTGTCCAGAGGAGTCCTACCGACTGTGGTGTGTGTCTTGAGTGTGATCAAGTGGAAACAAACAACCTCGACACCTGCTGTGAGTGGGTAGAAGAGGGAAGGACTGCGAAACGAAATATACAGACACCAATATATACATTTTTACCTTTTAGGTATGAATACTTGCAATATATGCTGCATATGTCTATGAAGTTTGTAACTCTCTGAAAATGGAAGAATATTCTGTGGCCGAAACATGTAGGAGCAGTGAAAATATGTATTGTGCAACGAATTGAGGGTGAAGGTTTGTGTGTATTTTAATGACACTCGCTATCCTCTTACAGCACCTCATTCTGCTCTGTAAAATATGGAAAAGTTATTTAGAGTGAAAGCCTAAAAAGTAAGGTGAGGATACTCAACCACCCTGTGCATAGACTCAAACATCTGCTGCGCCTTCCATCAATCCACTCACTCACTCACTCACTCACCTTCTTTTCATGGCGCGACAGCCCCTAGTGGGCGACGGCCTTCTCATTATCGAGGCTTCACGATCACACTCACACACACCACAATCGGCAGCACTCCTCTGGACGAGTGATCAGTCCAGCGCACAGACCTCTACCTGATAGCATACAGCAATCACAAAAGAAAGACATCCATGCCCCCGGTGGAATTCGAACTCGCAGTCCCAACAAGCCAGCGGCCGCAGACCTACGTCTTAAACCGCGCGGTCACTGGGATCGGCACTCAGTTATTTACCCACTTATATTTCCGATCAGCCAACGCAAAACCACCTAGCTTTCTTCTCCGTGTATCCACTCGCCCAAAGAATTCTACGTCAACCCAATCACCTACACACCGTTCCTTCTTTCTGTCCACTCGCCGATCGATCGATGGATCGATCCATCCATCCATCCATCCATCCATCCATCCATCCATCCATCCATCCATCCATCCATCCATCCAGAGAACTTCATACTAATAAGATAAGCACAAAAGATAGAGGAGGGAGTCTTTACCCGCCTAAAGCCTAGTGGTAACTATGTATACCACCTGCTTTAACATCAATAAACTGCACATTTTGTCACATTTTGTCTCGCAGTGGTACTCACAACACACGTGCACTATTTCTCTCAGTATAATAAGAAGTTGGTCTTCTAATTGAGGCGATCTGTGTTTTCTGTGAAGTAGGAACCGAAGTTTTAAGTGCTCTAAATCGAAAACAACAAACGGAAAAGTGCTGAATTCCAAATGCCATAATGTTTCATCAGTATTTTTTTGTTTAAAGGTGAAAATATTGTCCTGATTTAACCACCATGTTGTGAATATGTGGTCAGTTAGGACAACAAAGCATGAAGGCGAATTATTAGCTTCAAGCTACGACCACTTTTACCTCTTGCGAATGAGCGTTCTATGACTGACAAACCTACGTGTTATCCTTTGTTCAGCGAGGATGTTCCATCTGCGGGAGTTTTGGGGCTGTAGTGTGCAGTGATATTGGAAGACGGTCATGAATTATGGGTAACTAAGATTCTGAAAGAAGTTGTTATGGTCTGTTTGGCAGCAAACCTGAACCTTCTGTCTTTACCTGGAGTGCCTGAGTAGGACCAGAAGAAGCAGAATGAAAGTAGTTGACACCACCGTCGAAATTAATACCCGTAACCTCCTCAGTGCGTGTCACGTGAACGCTGTATTGTGTGCTGCTTTCCGGCTGTTACAAGTGTCTCTCAGATACAGCTCGTCGGCTTTCAAGGGCTTCCAACATTGAGGAAATAACTAACCATAGCCATGGAGTACAGTCCTCAACTCCTCGCATTTTATGAAACCCGAAAATCCCTTACCGCAAAAGCAAATTCTTGTCACGTTTTCCATCCTGAACCAGCTGAATCCAGTCCGAAAACTTCCGTTACATTTCTGTAAGCTAAATTGTAATATTATCCTTGCATATACGCCCAAGTCTTACAAGTTGTATATTTCCCTCAGATTTTCGCACCAAATTCTTTATGCATTTATGTGCTTTATATTGTTTTCACTGTGTATTTTCAGTATGTAAACAAAATCACTAACTAATGCACTTTTTATTAACTACCACTTATTTCCCGACATATGTTTCGGCGCCTAATGTCGCCAGCATCAGGCGATACCTTATCTTTATGCATTTATTTTCTCAAGACCGAGGAGCTGCAGTAAACATTCTGCAAATTTCGTACTAGAAAATTTATTTGCTAATATTCTGTATTTTCCCTTCAATTGACCCTTCAAATGACAGAGTGAGAATATGAAACTGATTGTCCTATTATATTTTGGAATTAAGACTGTGTAGGTTACGTTATTCCAGTCTGCACACCCTTCGTGACTGGACTGGTTTTCGGACTTCTGTTGTCCTGCTTTTTAAGGAACAGAGAAATGCGTGACTTATTTTACGTTGCTGCGCCTGCAACTGCCGGACGCCAGCAATTTTGTGCTACATGCCTAGAATGTCGATAGGCGTCGTAAATAAAGATTACTTCAGTGAGTCAGTATTGTCGCAGAAAATATAAAAAAGAATTTCTGCATTTATTCCATCTGTGAAAGCAATTTCTGTGCACTTAATTTCCTTCTTATTACGTACAAGTTAAGTAATCATAGAGGCGAAAATATAGATAGTGAAGCAAGTACTGTACATCTTCCATGCAGTTGTTACAGCACCTTCATTCATGGATCATGAAACAGAGTTTTTACGTATGATATTTTCTGTTCCATTATAAACCCGAAGAAATTCCATCCTCACAAGATTTCTGGATGCAGCATTTTACACTTCTAATACTCTAAATAAAATTAGTATAATTATACATTTTTGTTTAGTAGCAGAGTGATATTCATCTGTATATTTTAATATTCACGATCGACAAGTTACATAACAACGTTGTATATGTATTTGAATGGGGGTGGCGCAGTTGGTTGAGGCACTGCGTTACAAACCGGCAGGTCGCGGGTTCGATTCCCGAGGGTGTCATTGGAATTTATCATCGACATAACCCTTTCGGTCGCACTATGGCCCTGGGGTCGACTTAGCCTCTAACAGAAATGAGTACCAGGAATATTTCCTGGGGGGTAAATGCGGCCGGTGCGTATGGCTGACAGCCTACCACCTTCATGTGCCGATTGTCTAGAAATCTGGGAGCCTCGACCTCCTGAAACCCTGTGGGCCTGTCCACAGGGTTTCAGGAGGTAGCTCCATATTGTAGCTCCATGAGGATGGTTGCAGGTTGTAGCCGAAACATGTAGGAGTGCTTCTGTGACTCAAATATTATTTCAGGTATTTGGTAATAAACTGTTTATATAAATTTTGGTTTGTAGGGTTATGACGCCATATTGGCTGGTAGGTAAGGTAGAGATGCAACTTTATTGGTTTGGTTTATTACGTGCCACTCAGTGAAGAAGCATGAGGAAATGGATGTATGACTCCACGAATTCTTAATATTGTAAGATGTGAGGTTCTTGCAACGGTGCTGTTGAAGGTTACTGACGCATTTAGGGATCATAATGCCTTCATCTTCATTCTTAGCCTTGGCACTGGTTGGATGAGAGCAGTCAGCTTAACACTGCGGCTGCTTTACACATAGGGGAAGAACCCTCCGATACCCTTTAGGTAGAAAGTTAGGTGGACCCTACAGTAGATCTGAACATGCTGGAGAAAGGAAAACAACCTCTGACACTGCCAGAAATCTGAACTACTTCGCTGAGCATGGAAGTAGTTTGCTTCACCAACATTTTGACAACCACTTACCACATACAGGATTAGTAACGTAGAGGACTACACAGTAACATTTAGTATCGAGATGATAACGACTGCTTTGGAAATGCCGTTTCTTTTTTCAGAATAATTTTTTAATTGCATGGTTTGGGGTTTTCACAGTGTTAATGTTGCGAGTTCTGGTATTTTAGTATGTTGCTTTGTGTAGCAGTGTTAACAGATCCAGACTTTTGAACGCACTACTTTCTTTCTAAACGTTTTGAAATCTCTTAACCCCATTACACACTGTAAGTTTCCAGATGACAAAAGCCTTCAAACATTTATTTATTTATTTAGTTATTTATTTATGCATTTATTTATTTTTTGGTTTTGCAAGTTCATCATTTTCTTGTGCCCCCAAAGTTTCCACTGACTTCACCGAACCAATTGTCCTCTCTGACCCTGTGGTGTAAGCAGGCCTGTTGGCGATTCCTATTTATCTGGAGGTGTGACTTGAGCAGGGTATAAGCTGCTTACCGCTTTTCATCTACTGTCATCCCTCCGTCTTGCTGCTAATAAGCTGTCTTTGTTTTGAAAATTCCATGTTAGTTGTAGGCTTAGACAGTGTCCGTTTTATCGCGTGCAGTGTGCGTCTGCACTGTTCCACTGTTGGTCAGAACGCTAGTCAATGCAACCATGTTCGTTAACACGTTAAGTGTAGTGGTCAGTGTTGCTTCATGTACAGAAAGGGAATAAGTAAAGCTGTCCCTATGCATGCTATGAAGGCATTAGGGAAGTACAACTAACTAACTAACTAACTAACTAACTAACTAACTAACTAACTAACTAACTAACTAACTAACTAACTAACTAACTAACTAACCAACCAACCAACCAACCAACCAACCGACCAACTGACTGACTGACTCCATGCAGCAGAGTCCTTGAGTAGCTAACAGTTCCTCACCTAGTCAAAAAATTTCCTGCGTTTTATGGAACCCGAAGGTTCATTACCGCATTCGCAATAGCCCACCACCTGTCCCTATCCTGAGCCAGGTCAAGCCAGTCCAGGTCTCCCCATCTAACTTCTTACAGATCAATTTTAATATTATCCTACCATCTAAGCCCAGGCCTTTCAAGTGGTCTCTCTCCCTTAGGTCTCCCCACCAAAACTTTGTGCGCACCTCTCCTGTCTCCCACACGTGCCACATGCCCCGCCCATCTCATTCTTCTTGATTTGATGACCCGAATAATATTATTTTGGTGATGAGTACAGATCCTTAAGCTCCTCGTTGTGTGGGTAAAGCAATACCATTTCACGCCAGGAAAGGCCCTTAGGGCCCCAGAAGGTTGAGGCTCCCAGATTTCTAGACAGTCGGCACATGAAGGTGGCAAGGTTGTCAGCCCTGCCCTCGTTATGTAGTCGTATTGATACGTACTGGTGCAATAACTTGGAATAGTGGCCTATCTTGTCTGTGGTAGAACAGCTTCATGTATTCCAAACACACGCCCACGTTTCAGTATTCTTGTGACAGGACCTGAAAGCAACATGCTGCTAATCTGTAACAGTGTAACAAAAATTCTTAAATGGGGTTTAATTCTTCAATGGGTGTGTGTTACAATATCAGTACTGGGCCATTATGTACTACGCCTTCCATCTGTCAGTCAAAACAGTGGAGAGGGTTTTCACATAATCCTGCTGCCCAGATCGTTCTGTAACATCCTGTCACTCACTGCAGCATCAGAGATAAGGAATGGAAGTAACACATTACAGCTGACGTGAGAGGCTGCAGGCGGCCAAATACGTCTGTCTGTGACTTGATTAATAAGCAGGGATTTTGGGAGATAAAGATGGGATGGAACCTGAGTGTGTGACTGCTAATGGGAACTTGGTACGTGGCATCCTGTCGTCAATAATACGTAAACGCTGAATAATAATAATAATACCTAAAAAAATTGTTTCAGGTATGTCATTGGAAACACACTTCACACAGGTGATAACTGATAATTCAATTCAGTTCAATTCAGTTGGTATTTATTAACGTTCAGGCTTAACAACACTAGCGCAAATTATAATGACATATAGTAATAATAATAATAATAATAATAATAATATAACCTAGAAAAATAGTTTATTTCAGGCGTATAATTGAAAATACCCTGCATGAAGGCGACAAATAATAATAATAATAATAATAATAATAATAATAATAATAATACACCCTAGAAACATGGTTTCTTTCAGGTATATAATTGTAAATACCTGCATAAAGGTGTTAATAATAATAATAATAATAATAATAATAATAAATCCCATAACCGCGAGTTTTCAGGTATATAATTGTAAATACCGTGCGTAAAGGTGGTAAATAATAATAATAAATATAGTTTAAACTGAGAGATATTGAACCTGGCCTATAAAAAGTAACAATTTGCGTTTAATGTGATGTGTGATATACGTACACACCATCCATACTTACTGTGTGTGCAAGTACAGTTTTCTGATGCTCCACTTTTCATGAAGAGTATAGTCACCCTGGTGATTATTCCATCAGAACCGGAACAAGTTGCAGAATGTAAGATATAAAATGCTAGGCATCTACACTTACCTGATAAGTGTATTTCGTTTGTGGCCTGTAAACATTCAGCTTTATTCGTTATAATTAACGCAAGCACCAGAATTGCGATCATCCTACATCTTGCAGCGTGTAGCCTTAATATCCCAAGCTTTATATAGGATAGTAGTGTTTGTGGTGTTTTGTGTTTGACACCTGCAGTGCTGTTGGCAGTTACCGAACTGTCAGGGGCATATACAGCCTGCTTGTTTGACACCTGCAGTGCTGTTGGCAGTTACCGAACTGTCAGGGGCATATACAGCCTGCTTCTTTAGGCTATGCGTTGCATACAGTACCTCCTTCCTGGTTTATTATAGCCACCTACCAGACAACACGGTGTTATAACACACAACGAGAGGGCAATACTAAAGCTTTGTGACGAAGATACTCTGAAACACACCGTTTTGGAAGCTGTTTCTGCTTCCATCATCAGGTTTAAGTATCAAATCTATGCTGTTTAGTCTTTTAGATAGAGGAATTTTGTGATTTTTTTTCGATTCCTGGCGGGAGCAAAAGCTTCCTTGCATTAAATCTTCTGACATCCTCTGGGTCATACGCAGTCTGCTGCTTAACCTTTTAAAGCCTAGCGGTAAATTTACGTGCCACCAGGTTCAATATTAAAAAATTCTACGTGGTGCCCACATTGCGTTTATGCGTTTTGTACGGATCTCAGAACAAACAGCAACTTTTGCCTTATAACACATTAAGAGACTGGTTTTTATAACCGAAGTGGAGAGTGTTTACAGCGCGGTACGCACTGAGTCCTTATATAAAACAGATACGCTTTGTCTTTAACCGTTTAAAGCCTAGCGGTAACTTTACATGCCACCAGGTTTAACATTAAAAAATTCTACGTGGTGCCCACATTGCGTTTATGTGTTTTGTACGGATCTCAGAACAAACAGCAACTTTTGCCTTATAACACATTAAGAGACTGGTTTTTATAACCGAAGTGGAGAGTGTTTACAGCGCGGTACGCACTAAGTCCTTATATAAAACAGATACGCTTTGTCTTTAACCGTTTGAAGCCTAGCGGTAACTTTACATGCCACCAGGTTTAACATTAAAAAAATTGTACGTTGTGCCCACGTTGCTTTTATGTGTTTTGTACCGATCTCAGAACAAACAGCAACTTTTGCCTTATAAAACATTAAGAGACTGGTTTTTATAACCGAAGTTGAGAGTGTTTACAGCGCGGTACGCACTGAGTCCTTATATAAAACAGATACGCTTCGCCTTTAAAGGGTTGATATGTGACCGAGGTCCTTTCCCTGGTATGAAAGCGACCGGTGCATGAATCCGACATTTCATCTAGTGTCAAAGCTAAGAATTACTGGACCTACACCCCCATTTCCCCTTACGTTTTTATGGCATGCACAGGGACAAAAAAAACTTAAAATTTCGCTTCCGAACTTGTATCAATCTCTTCGTAATGGGGGGAAATATTTTCGGAGGTGATGATATGTATATGCTTTTGTGTTATAAACTTCCGTGAAGTGTATTTGGTAGGATACTATTAAAAAAGAAACATGTTTGTAGCTGTGCATTCCCAGACAACAACGGACATTTTGCTGAGTGATGGTTGATGTGTTTCACATAAATCCTTGTGTGAACCGCGCTGCTGACGATCATTGAGGGGGTTTTAATGCCATTCCGCTTTTTTTATATATCTTGTGTACTGGAGGGCAAGTAGATAATGATCATCTTAGCAAAGGTAACAGCCCTCTCAGCAGTTGACTACAGTAGTGCCAACCACAACAAAAAAGAAGATGAGCCCCTACTTTCTTGAGGAGAGTCCCTTAACACTTTAGACCACTCAAACACAACCAAAGTAAGGCGGTCCGGAATTCGCTACACCGTTACAGCAGCTGCAGCTGGAAGAAGTCAGAACAAAGGTGAATGAACACTCAGGCGCGTTCGCGTAACTATTGTTGCTGTGGAAAAGCAATTAGTATTACGTAGTCTGAGGGGGTGTCTATAGCCTCAGTTAGCCAGCATGCAAAGCGCATGCGCCGTATTATATTGTCATCTGTGGCCTGTCGGGCTGTACCATATTTTCTCCACATTATCTAATAAACGGCACGATTTTCGGATAAAAGTTCCTGAGCTAAAGCGATATATAAAAAATGTAAATAGATCTTCATGTAAAGTACTCGGTATTCTTGTCAGATCTTTAGTTAAGGTTGAATTTTCTCGACAGAATTGCGAAAAAAAAATCCTCACATATCAAATTTGATGGAAATCTGTCTTGCGGGAGCTGAGTTCTTGTATGCGGACAGACAGAACATGATGAAGGTAACCGTCGCTTTTTGCAGTTTTGCGAACGCGCTTATTATGTGTTTGTAGAGAACAGTCCAGTGACTTATTAAATGAAACTGTCTGTGAATAAGAAGGGGAAATGTAGTTATTCTTACAGAAATCATCACCTTGATGTTCTTGACAGGTGTGTATATTTCTGTGCACTGTCTTGTGTAAGGGAGAATTAAAGAAGCAAACGTTTTTCTTACGAAAAGCTTAATTTTAAACAACCTGGTATGAAAATTATTATAAAAAATACAGGGCATTCTTTACTGTTGTAGTAAGTCTCAAAAATACAATTTAGAAGAAAAGAGAATAAAGTGAAACATAATTTGAGGTGCATTTATTTTCTTCTATTTGTTGAAGAAGACACTCTGATTTTACAGTAAAATATACTATGTTCTATAAAGAAATTTTAAGTTTACATACAGAATTTTTTCTCATGGTATATATTGAGCTTCCCTTCTTTCGGAGACCGTTTTTATGAGTAAGTATCACACGTTCCCCACCCTCTCGAGTTGTTTGTTCTACCGTGGTTGAAGCTTGAAATCTGTTTGCAGGCTGGTAGAATATTTCTACAGTTCTTTTAGCAGTGTACACTGCTGGATTGTCCCTCCTTTGTATTGCCTCTTGAGCCCTATTCTTTGTCACTTTTCGAGAGCCTCTTCTTCTACTTGTCCGTCTTTGTATCGCCATCTTCTCGGTATTTGTCATTTTCTTCGTAGCAGCATTTTGTTCGAATAGTCCTCACTTCATTTTTCTCTTTAAATCTGTTTTCTTCACTTCACTCTTGGGCTGTATAGTAGATACAAAGCTTGCCTACACCTATTCACTTCACCACTTTGTGTCACATTAGAGGAAAGAAATTAGCTTTGAAGAGCTTTTCTATGTGTGTTCCTTATCGACGTAAAATGCTCATAGCCATGAGTGTGTTTGAAAACTATTTTGAAATATCTGCGTCAGTAAATGTGAATCCTCTGGACTCACCATGCTTATTTAGCAAGAGAAGCTTTTTATGGTTACGTAAATGTATGTGTATTTGTAGGCCTATGGTATACTCTGCGTAGATATGTAATGGAATAGAATTGAATCTTAAGGTTTTTCCTTTCAGGCAGTTTTCCATTTGACACTGGTGTAAACTTATAGAGTAAAGATACCTTACGCTCAAAATCTTGTGAGTTTTTCATACAATTTCGCGCCACATACAAGTACATACAATATGTTTTACTCATGTGCATGTTTATTTCAGTTTATTCCCGTTTCTTTGTTTCTCACCTGTTCTTATCTAAAATTCTGTCTTTGTTTTCAGTGATACATTAAGCTTATTATGTTGAAGTTTTATATTCTTTGTCCAAAGTGATAGGTGCGTTATTTTTCATAGCGTTTGACACCGTGTATGTGGGTACAAGAGTGCAAAGTTTTATGACCCCATATACCACAAGTATGATAGACAGGTAAACGAAATCATTACATATCTGACAATACGAGTTTATGCACACTATTGCATATTTGGTTAATTGTTTATCGATTGTTTATCGAGATAACATTTTTACATACCAAAACCTGAAACCCATGACTTATGCACAATACGTAGTGTATAGGTTAAAGGTGAAACTGTGATTGAATACGTAAGTCCCTACGGCAAGAACAGGGTTCAGATAAATAAACTGCACTATTGAACTCTTTGAGTGAAAACCTTTTTTATTGAATCTCACTACCAGTGTTTCCTAGGCTTTCCGCTAGAAGGGCCCCCCTCTTAACCTCGAAAAATATTGCTGACCCCAGCTGCTATTGTACTGTCAGTCCTTGTCGAATAAAATAATTCATCATGACGAAAATAAAATATGAACTCAGGAGCTAATGTAAATAAATCGATAATCAGTTTATCGTAATATTGATAACAGAAGACAAAACGCTCACTGAGACGCAAAGTCTTCTTTTTATTCGAAGGTATGTGACTTCTCGTAAACCCTGCAATAACCCCGCTGTCCACCAGACACCCGCGGTTCATGGTTTGCTAAGTACTGCTTTAGAGTGGCAGTCCTGTAAGTTCTGCAAGAAACACAGCTGCGTGAGTAACTGCACTGTGACTGCATGAGCCCATGTGTCAATCTGCCACACGGAAACAAACCAGCGAATTTCACATACACAAACACAAAATCATGCACAGAGGATCTAAGTAAAATACAGCTTCGGGTCACCAGAATAACCTTCGGTAAGAGAATTCTTTTCAAATCTCAGAATGTCAAATACCGATTCCATCTTATACGTTTCCGCCAATTATACTGCTATGAAAAGGCTTATAAATTTGCGAGATATCAGGCCTCCACCGCCTTGTAAACGCGGTCTTCACTCTTCTGGAATGTTAACCAAGCCTTCAATGGTAGTTAGGTACCGACTTTTCAAGACAGCCTCTCGGTTTCCTCTTCTTGGACTCTTGAGCCTCGAAGACGTGAATGATAGTCTCTCCCGAAACGTCGGTAACTAAGAAAAAAGTCAACACCATCTCATATCCCAGAAAGTCGAAGACCTTACATAAATGTTTGCTGACTTCCGGGTTTTATGTATTGCCTAATGTGTCTACGGGCATTGTGTTCCTGAAATTTGGCAGTAGTTTGCGGCGAATGTAAGCAGGGGAGTTGTAATGTAATTTAAAATAATTGCGCTAAGAACTGAAGTAGGCTGAAGTCTATTCAAATTTGTAAACTTCCGTCTCTGCTTCACGCAGAACAAGCTCCATTATAAACTCAGTTCATGCGGTTTGTGGCAATAATCAGCTTCATCTATGATAATTGTACCAAGCATGTGAATATGCCATGTAAAAAATGTAGAATTTTCGGACGTAACAGGATGTGGTACGTACAATTACCACTGAAATTTAAATATTTTAAGAGAATTCCGGCGGGGAGAAAATGGCAAGGTCATCACCAAAAGAGTTGCGTTTTGACACTTTAATAATCCGTTTATAGCTATTTACATAAATAAATGTTTTCCTGCTTAGAGGCAAATTATGCATTAACAGTAAGATTTATAATGCTAACGGTGTACTGTCTATTCGGCTGACAATGTCGCCATATTATCCTGTGGAGTCAGCGTTTAGTCTGAAGAAGGCAGCTGATGGTTTTAGACTGACAACTCCCGCCACCTCAGCACAGTGCATTCACCTGATGGATGGCGGTTTCTCTTATTAGACATCATTTTCTGGGCAGTAGGTAAAGTACTGCTGATAGAAGTTTTGTTAAAATACAGAGAAAGTGCTACATGAAATAATGTTAATCGCCTAGCGGGAGACCAAGTACGTTTCTCCTTATTCATATGTGCAGAAATTATAATAAATTTGACGTCAGTATTTGATGTGCTTGCAGGACTTTAGTTTAAGTTCCTTTTCTTTAGCACGTGTTTTTCTGTTAGGAAATCCGGGATGCTGATAGCACATTGGCTGGAACAGATTTTTGCCGAAGTAGAATGGAAATAGAATCTGGTAGACTGGAGCAGAGTTGTGACGAAGTAGAATGCAAATGAATTCTGCTTGATTGGAATTGACTTGGGATAAAGTAGAATGGAATTGAATTCAGGTATATTGGGACAAAGTAAATCCAAATCTCCACTTTACACAAAAATCTGGAGATTTTGTCAAATTTTTATTCTCTTCAAAATATGTAGCTACTCTTTACGCGGTTGTCGTATTTATAAAGCTGAATTTAAATTCCAAAATCTTTTAGGTCAAGATTAATAATTCGATGCGGTAGTGGCATGACATTTCTCTTACCTTCGTGTTAATTAACCCAACTGACGTAATGCGTAGATTCACTAAAACTTTTTTTGTCAAAATTAAACCTATTTCTCACCACACCACACCATAAGAACCAGTGTCAATGAAAGACCCTGTATCTGGTCTTGGCGAAGGTAAATTGAGAACAAAACTGTTTTTACTGTTACATGTCTCATGTTGTAAAGCTGAGATTACTTAAATAAATTAGTGATTGCACAGCAATTTAGAGAGGCATATGACAACACCACAACGGCCGGAACATTTTGGCTGCATGGAATGAGGCGCCAGTAGCAAAACGTTCGGGTACTTTGCTTAGTGTGTATTTATCTAGAGAGATGTAATGACTTGGCATTTTGACAGAGATCCTGACGAGATGTTGAAGACCTTCCTTCAACACAGATTTAAGGATGTAGCGTGAATTACTGAAACGAATCCACTTTATTTTCTCTGTTTTTGACAAGAGTCATAAAGTAAATGCCAAAAAATAAGAATATTTTAAAATTTATGCTAAAGATTATTTCCGAAAATTTTAATTTTTTGTGCTCTTACGTTATAGATTGCGCACGTACAGTCATGTATGGAAGGCTAAACCTTAGTTATTCCGTTTTTCGTGATGTATATAATAAGAATGTGAGGTGATAGTAGTTACGGGTGTAGGAAGAATATGGCACAAATAAACGAAAGGGGGGTTATACTTGGGGTGAATTTGTATTGACAAACTTTGAAAAAAGTATTCTAGCTTAAATCTAGATAGCAGCGCCAGTTACTACACATTTTTCGTGTGTTAAATTTGTTGTGTAAATGCCTTTGCGGGACTGCAAGTTTCATAGGGTGCATATTTGGTAAATTCGTGATAGGAATGTGACCCTTAAGATAGAGCTTCTATGAGTTTATTACAGCGAAATCCTCACAATGTGAAGACGGCTATGATTTTGATCACCTAGACAAATTTTCGTGAAATTTCTACGGGCTTCATGCTAGTAACTTGCAGTATTGAATCTTTTCTAGATATCAGCCAAGACCTCTGACCCCTTAGTTTGGATAAATTATTTATTCTTTACAAGGGTATTGGCAACGAAGGAGAATTGCAAATAAAGAAATACAACTTGTCCATTTAAAACTGTTACCTTCAGCGTACAGTAATAAAACAAACAGCAAGAAACTACTGCTTTGTATTGCAGGAGGTGCGAGTCTACCGCTGTGAGGCGGAATACAGGTCTTAGGTTTTTTCTCAGACACGTAATGTTAGCCCATGTAACTAGTCCTAGAAGCAACGGTAAAATTAAAAAGAAGAAATTGTAACGTTTAAGACCTATGGGTAATTAAGACAGTGGCCGCGCGGCCGAGCGCTTGCTGGGATCGTGGGTTCGAATCCCAACGGGGGCATGGATGTTTGTCTTGTACAGCGTTTGTGTTGTCAGGGAGAGGTCTCTGCGCCCTGGCCGATCCCTAGTCCAGAGGAGTCCTACCGCTTGTGGCGTGTGTTTGAGTGTGATCAAATGAAATTCCAAAACCCTCGACATCTACTGTGAACAAGTAGGTAGAAGAGGGAAGGACCAAATAGAGAGAGAGAGAGAGAGAGAGAGAACGAAAGATAATTAAGAACTATTAAATGAAAAACTACAGTACCAAATATACGGTTCCGTGAATAATTTCTACTTTCACGGATTAAAATTATGTGATATTTTCAGATCTGCCCTAAATAACCCCAAAAATTTGCAGCCTTATTGTATATTTAACGATTTATATGTAGATATGGTATTGTACAGAATTTTTTCGGTATTTATAATCTAACCCCTAAACCAGATGCCACACGCCTTGCAAGTGTTGGACGTTCCACAGCTTCGTATTCCGGACCAACGAACTCCCCGTATGCCTCGAAATAATTTTTGTGTATTTGTCAGCGTTAAACCGTGAGATAAATACTGAATGTTTGCTGCCTCTGAGGTTTATACTCTTCAAAAAACAATGCAAGTTACCTTAAGGGCTCGAAAATTCTTTTTGATATTTTTTAGCTACAACATAAACTTCAAAACACTACAATAAATGGCGCCAACTAACGTAACTGCCACCTCAAAAATTTGCACGCACTCCATGTTCCTATTGTTGGTGCTAGGCAACGAGAATCGGCTGAGGTGGAGAGCGCTCTGGTGGCATCATATTATACTGGACTTTAAGGAATCCCGTTTTTTTCAAAAATATCAGGAAAAATGGAACAAATAGATACTCATAGCTTACTGCTAAATAATAGTATAATATTTTCAATATTTACATGTATGTATATGTTTTATATTTTACCAAATTTTTGATACTTTTCCGTAAATTCGGAAGTTTCATGTTTTAGTTGAAAATTTCATTTTTGGCACCGTAGGCATTATATTCAATGTCAGTGTGTCACTGCTTACAAAAACGCTGTATAGACATACATATTTTCCCATATGGAAAAAACTTATGATACAGAAATGTTATTGTTGCCGTCCGATGTCCCTCTGAACTTGCTCCATATTTTCGTATTGATTGTTACGAGTGTGTATCTAGTTTCCATAGGAGAGAATTTCTTATAATAAAGCGCAGTATTTTTCCATAAAACACAATAAATGTGCCCGTATAGATGTGCTGTTTAAGAATACTAAAGTTTAGAAAGAATAATGCATTTTACTTTGAAATGCCTGTGTATTAATTTTTAGTTTACATCTGACTAGCCTGCATCTTGTAAAGCGACGTCTACGCTGACATTCATAACTTTGATCCATGAGTTTGAGTGACCATTTTACTTATAAGAAAAGCATAAGTGTATGTTGTTGACACTGAACTTGTCAAACACACCACGTTCATCGACGATTCTTTTTAAAGTCGGCATGCTATTTGTCACCGCAGTTACAACCGTCCGAGGAGCGGAAGCTTCGATCCAACCAGCGGGAGGCCGAACTTGGCTTATGTCCGTCCACTGACGCGTACGGAACCTGTCGAGAGCGTGCAGCAGTAACACTTGACCTGACTTCGTTCGGCATTCAGAAGGAAAAATCTACCAGCCCACAGTGCTGCTTGTCCTTTTGTGTTCAGAATATCCACTGTTTGTAGAAGAAAGCATCTGTCGTGAATGGCGTAAATTTTAGTTTTGATTTCCGGAATTTTTTTTGTCTTATGGTGTTCTGAAAAAAATTTTCATGCACTGCTTAGCCATTAAATATGGGACCGATAGGTTGTCCCGCAACGACGGTAGCTACCAGTCTATGCTGCGTAACGTTCAAAAAGAGCGAAGATTTTATTTACACCGCTGCTGCAGCCTGTAATCACAAGAATTCAGCACGCCGGGAACGAGACCTCTTTCAATCCATTAGTGAAAATATTAGAAGCAAGGCTGTGGAGTCAGAGTCGGAAGGAATTTTAGGTGGAGTCGGAGTCGGAGTCGGAAGGAATTTTAGGTGGAGTCGGAGTCGAAGTCGGAACGAATTTTTAGGTGGAGTCGGAGTCGGAAGGAATTTCAGGTGGAGTCGGAGTCGGAAGGAATTTTAGGTGGAGTCGGAGTCGGAGTCGGAAGGAATTTTAGGTGGAATCGGAGTCGGAAGGAATTTTAGGTGGAGTCGGAGTCGGAAGGAATTTTAGGTGGAGTCGGAGTCGGAAGGAATTTTAGGTGGAGTCGGAGTCGGAAGGAATTTTTAGGTGGAGTCGGATTCGGAAGGAATTTTTAGGTGCAGTCGGATTTGGAGTCGGGAAAATATGTACCGTCTCCAAATCCGACCTCAGTCTAAAATCTTAACTAGATACGCCAAATCCAGAGCCCTGATAGCTACAGTAACCATTAGACTTATACTTAAATATAAGTTATAAGTCAAAAAAGTAGCCTCATGATTCACGTGGTGGCCATGAAATGTCTTATAGCTTTACCATTATTTATACATATTGAGCTTTTATGAAGGAGTCGGAGTCGGAAGTTTTAAAAATCGAGGATTTGGAGTCGGAGTCAGAGTCGGGTCTTTTGTGCACCGACTCCACAGCCCTGATTAGAAGGCCGCTATTCAGAATGTCCGGTGCCTGAGAACAGCTGTTTCTGTCCATCTCAGTAGGTGCCTTCCGACCTTTTCACCTAAGGATGGAAAGAAATGTTTTTTCTAAAATGTTTTTTTTTTAGTATTAGACTATGTTCGGATTCCATAAACCAACCAATTTTCAGTTCAGTCAGCTAACGTCAGAGTCTATTAGAATTGAAGAGATTTCAGTTTGTGCTTTGCTGAAATAATAATGAATACCTGCAAAGCAGGTGGCGATTAGAAATGTGACAGAAGTACAAAAATCTTCATTATCTTGAAGTAATATAAGATATTTATTGTTCCGTGCAAAGTTGAATTGACTTTCGACAGGTGTATGGCAATTCGTGTTGCAGTTGGGGCAACTTTCGTCAGGTGTGTGTCAATTCGTGTTGCAGTTGAGGCAACTTTCGACAGGTGTGTGGCAGTTCGTGTTGCAGTTGAGGCAACTTTCGACAGGTGTGTGTCAATTCGTGTTGCAGCTGGGGCAACTTTCGACAGGTGTGTGGCAATTCGTGTTGCAGTTGGGACAACTTTCGAAAGGTGTGTGGCAATTCGTGTTGCAGTTGAGGCAACTTTAGACAGGTGTGTGGCAATTCGTGTTGCAGTTGAGGCAACTTTAGACAGGTGTGTGGCAATTCGTGTTGCAGTTAAGGCAACTTTCGACAGGTGTGTGGCAATTCGTGTTGCAGTTGAGGCAATTTTAAAGCAGGGCTTTCTGTCCCAGCTTTAATGTATTTTACTTAGAAGCATTTAAATTTAGGTAGGAGTTTAATGTGGTGCAAGAACTGATCTGGAGGTAGAAGTTGCAATATATACGCTGTCTAAATACACGTACTTGCCAAGGATGTAGTCTGCCTAGTGAGGACGCCACGGGTTGGCAGATCCAGACGTTTATTACCGACAGAGACAAACGAATTTCTCCTTTTCAAAACGCCCAGACAACATCCGAATTTCGCCTAGCCCCCTACACGTTGGGTGCCGGGATTCTTTCGGCAGGGGTGAAGTGGTTGGGCATGATTTTGACCACTCATCTCGATCTAGTGCCGAAGCTAAAAATTAGTGGAACTTCACCTCTAATCCCTCCATGTATGCCTTCATAGCATTGACACGGACAGCTTTCCCTTTATATTTACTTGTCGTGGGCGCGATTTTGTGGACACTGTGATGAGGTGTTTGGATTTTCATTTGACTTCTTCTTTTAGTGGGAAAGAATTTCTTGTTAGTCCTCCTTAATAATTTTAATCGATCTAATCTGTAGGAATCCCTTACCAACGGACGCCACCCCAGCAAATTTCTGAGGT
This sequence comes from Coptotermes formosanus, assembly GCA_013340265.1. Taxonomy (NCBI): domain Eukaryota; kingdom Metazoa; phylum Arthropoda; class Insecta; order Blattodea; family Rhinotermitidae; genus Coptotermes; species Coptotermes formosanus. Next base: position 280,169 of record BLKM01008956.1, on the reverse strand, counting down.
GAGAATGAGATTACCGACAATGAAGTGCTTTTCTGTGTTGGGCCTTCGAAGCACAAGTTATATTTCCTAGCAACCATGCGACATGAAAAAAGCATGACAAAATTGTATTCCGAAAAAAAAAACTTAAGAAAGAGTTTGGGAAGTTTGGACAAAAATGAGAGGGTAATACGAAAATATATTTTAGAATTTAGGCATATCTTGCCACCATTCGATTTAACGAACTGAGAAGAAGTGCTATCTGTTTTATTCCGGAGAGCCACTTGGCTTGCACAAATCCTATTCCTTGCCAAATAAAAAATTGAAGAAATGATACAGATAAAATTAGAGAAAAAATGCAGTAATATGTTAGAAATCCACATAAGTGTCGCTCATATCTATTAGTTCCTACATGTGTGTTGAAAACCCAGGTTGTGTTATGTGTGAGCAATTTAAAAATGGACACTTTTTTCTGTTCTAACATGTAATAAATAAAAGACAGCTACAAAAAGCGGGTACAATTAATAAAAACATGCTTTTTTTACGGGCAGACCCATACACGTGTGCAGATCTAAATTGATTAGGTAGAGTGCACATTTTTGTGTTGCTGACAGAACACATCATCTCTTGAACAAATTGAAGAGTTATGTCACTTCGTGTGGATGTCTGCACGTCCATATAGACACACCCGATTTGATTAAATGAAAAGCATATGCAGCTAAAAATCTTTTTAAGTGTTTAATTCGGTTACAGAAATCGTTCTTAATTTTTCTACCTCATGAATGTCAATAAAGTGTTATTACTGACAAAAAACTGGGGAAAATGCCATTAAATTATTATCACAGAATCTTTAACGAGGTTATTAAAAGCCACTTTCATTAAATTTAATAAAAGTGAAATAGTGCAACGTGCTAAGATTCTGGATATGCTTCACCCCACCAAAGCTTACTTCTATGTTAATATCGTACGTTTAAAACAATTCAGAATGTACTGTAGTGTGTATATTTCCATTCGAAATTTAGAGTACATTATGATTAATGAATTGGAAAGTTTGTGAAAGGAAACCGTTCTGGTTCATTTTAATATTATCGTAACTTTCCAATGCAGGGGCTGAGAAATATCAACCAAACCTTCATAAAAATTGCCGTTTTTTGATAGATTATGGCATGAAATCTCCCTAAAATGAAGTGGGTATGCCCATAAATGGGATGGCTTGCTAACCAGTACGTGGGTATTGTAACTAGTACAAGGGCATGCTAACAGCTACAAGGGCATGCTAACAAGTAAAACGGCGTGCTAACTACTATGAAGGCATGCGGAGTAATACGAGGGAGTGGTCATTAGGAGGAGAGCATTTTAGTGACTGTCAGGCCTGGTCAAGAAGTAAGTTTCGCTAGTCTGTAGCGATAGTGTTATGGAAGGACTTTATTTTCCGGTAGGAATTAGCACGTGTAGTATGGCCAATATGGAACACATAGCGCAAATCTTAACTCAGATGCTATTAAATGGGATAAGTTGATGTGCGATGGCAACGGCATTGCACATTATGTTCTGCGAGGAAGGTGGTAGTATGATTGGTTTTTTTATTGATCAAATATTTTTTTCCATATACAAAATTGTCTCCAGTATATACGAGAGCGCGGTGATAGCGCGGTGACACTACGGCATGTCAGGAAATGGCGAAGAGACTTAAAAGTGACGGCACATACGGTATGTTGATGATGACGGCACAGAAAGCGGTAAGAGAGGAGGGACTGATTTCGGACAATAAGCGGTCGAGGTCCTTTACTGTAGTGCAGTTGTCCATGCGAATGCAAGAGGACCATTTGCAAAGCGACGGAATTTTTGAACTTTTGCCAATTTTGGAAAAATACATGAATGTGAGATTTTAATGGAATTCGTGAGCTACATTTAAATTTGTTATGTCTTCTTATTTACTTTCTGTCGCTAAAGAAAACTTCCTGTTTGAAATTCTTCGTACACAGCGACATATTAATTGAGATGCAGTCAAAAATCAAGCGCGATATAACTTACGCCGTTGAAAAGCTTCTTTATGTAAAGTAAGAATGAAAGGAACTTATATTTTTGAAGTAAACTGAAATAATTATTTTAAAAGGAGGGAAAAATTTATGAAGATTTTAAACCTCTATTTTATACATGATGTTCCAAAATACTTTTGAACTTATTTTAGGTTGACATTTCCAAAGATTATATCGAAATGCTGAAATTTATCTGTCTGAAAACCACCGTTAATGTGGAGACACGTCTGAAGTACTACATAACAGACACTGCTGCCAAAACCCCTAATTAACCCTTTAAAGACGGAACGTATCTGTTTTATATAAGGACCCAGTGCGTACCGCGCAGTAAACACTCTCCACTTCGGTTATAAAAACCAGTCTCTTAATATTTTATAAGGCAAAACTTGCTGTTTGTTCTGAGATCCGTACAAAACACATAAACGCAATGTGGGCACCATGTAGAATTTTGTAATGTTAAACCTGGTCGTATGTAAAGTTACCGCTAGGCTTTTAAAGGTTAATATCGATAATAACAGAGTAATCGAATCGTGTCCTGTCATTAGATAATCCTTAAGAAGTTGGGAAACGGCTCGTTATTCTGAGAGAATAACATTGTAATATCTGCGTAGTTATGTGTCCAAAACACTTCGGGTTTTACATAGAATCTTCTAAGTTAACGCTCCTTAAATCAGCAATAGTAAAATAACTACTATCTAACTTTAAGTGCATAAATTTAACTTATTGTAACTGCAACGTAATCGGCTGTTGGGAAAAGGGTACGTATCCAGTGGCTGGAAAGTACACGTTCACTATTTTCCACACAATCCACTCTTTTTAGTTACGCAATCCAAGACTCCTTAACCTTTTAAGGGAATTACGATCTTTAGAAACGTCGGGAAATACATTTTCCACGACACAGCGTAATTGCCCTAGAATCCTGGAATCTTCAGCAACATTCTGTGAGACACTCAAATGACACATGTGGCACTCCGGCTTAATTTTTAGCAGATAATAGAACAAAGGTCAATACTTGGAGCGGAAATGTGAAAACTTAAGGTACATTACCATTGAACATCTTTCAGGTACAATTTCTCCGTATATTTATCTCCTGCATGCTTCTCTTACACACAGATTCCTATACAGTTATCTGTCCTATGCTTTGTGCATATTATTTTTCTGAACTCACAACATTAAAGCCTGCAGGCAGACATACTCCTATTCCTACATTTAATGCAAGTTCAACGTGAAATGGCGTGTGATAGATATTACCGAAACGAATTCTCGTTAGGCGATGAGTTGTTCTTCTTCCACGCGATTCGGGAAGCGAACCGTCCCTTGTGTATTCATTATACCAGAAGCACGCACAAACCGCCTTATTTTGGCTACAGAACCTCCAGTAGATGATGACACACTGTAACGGCATGTAAGGTAGTCGCAGCATTGTAGTGTTGTCAGCAGTCCCCTAATTGGTGCAGAGTGTCTGAAACTTCAAGTCGGTTGTTCTAGTTTTAGACCCTGAGTTGGGGGGGGGGGGGTGGCGGCTTTATACTTCATCCTCTTGCGATGTGTCAGGATGTGCGTTTGTTACCATACCTTCTAATGAGAATTGCTTCTGGGTTTTCATCCTTGTTGAACGAGTATAGTATATAATGCTAGTGAGTATGTGTACAGTGTAGTTGGAAAAGCAAAGTTTCTCGTCTCCCCAAGGGCTACGTTCAGAACACCGGATTGAGACAGAGATGTCATTGCAGAGAATGGATAACGATCTACAGGATGTTCCCTAAATACGATTAAACGACTTACGTTTCAGATACGTAAATTATACGGATGAAAATCAGACTTTTGTAATTATAACTGAAATACACATTACAGTAATCCCTCAAATATCGTAACATTTTGGAGTTTAAATCTAGGATCTCTCAAACCGCAGCCCTGTGGCATGGATGCAGGTCTGCATTTTTTAAGTTCTATTCTGTATGGGTAAAGAACCCGTCTCAGGTCCAAGAAATCTTATTAAATTTCTAGTTCTAGAAGACTTTGTAACTCTGAAGAAACGGGAACGCTTGGAAGATATATTCGTTGAAGGGAGGATAATATTAAAGTTAACTTTAAACAAATAGGTGTTATAGTAGGGTGATTCTCAACATAGGCACCTGTGGCGTTGCCTTTAAACTTGTTAATTAATTTTCCGTATGTAAGCTCTCGACTACCTGAAGAAGAACTCGGCTTCTTTAAATTGTTTCCTTGTGTTGCAGAACCATGCTTCCCCGACACAGCAGTATACGAAAGAATCGAAGTCAAAAGTGAAAATGACTTTATTCGACAATGAATGAACGGGTTGCCGAACATCACAATCGACTAGTACTTCTGAATTGTGTTTGAGAGATTAGAATTTGAGAACGCAACGGTACTCAGACCAACAAAATGCACTCTTATTATTTTTAGGTGTTCTGTATTACAATATCTGTAGACGAATCCAACGTGTTTCGATCCCTCCTGGGATTATCATTAGGGATTCGTGTAGAAGTAAGAATTGCACAAACAGAACTAACGATATGCCATATGTGCATGTTAAAAATATAAAAAACATGTACAAAAGATGATCAGTTAACTGTACACGATTTCGTAGTGGATCCGTAGGGATCATCTTTTATACGTTTTATATCTTTTTAACGTGTACATATATTTTTAGTTCTGTTTGTGCAATTCTTACTTTTACACGAATCCCGGATGATGGTCCCATGAGGGATCGAAACATGTTGGATTACTCTACAGGTATTGTAATATAGAGCATATAAAAAATAAAGGACTGCATTTTGCTGGTTTGAGTGTTGCGTCTTTTGATTGGCGACAGTATGAACAATATAAAAAATTCGATTTTTAATCTAGACACGCCAGATAGCTACATTTAGAAATTGTGTGATTCCCGCTCTCTGTCCACGTAAAATTTTATACGGATAAAGCCACCTCCCTCTTGCGCCATTCGTATTCCTCATATTGTTTAATACTGCAGCCGTTAGATAAACAAGCACCAACTAGAGCAGGCCACATCAAGTTTTCGACACACGCTGTATATAGCGTCACCAGCATTTGAATATATATGTCACAGTTTGGTTACACTTTAAGTTAGTTTCTATGCACTACACGTCCGAATATAACACAATTACATTTAATGGAACAGAATTATGGCAAGTTGGAATAAGAGTAAACCTTTCATTTCATACGTGAAGCCTTGCAAATTGTGCTAATTCAGTCCTTAGATGGAGGCAGAGAATGCGAAGGCTAGGAATATAGTGAAAACAGTGCCCCTAGGGCATATTTAAGCCCGTCCTAGATATATTAAACTGTAGAAAATACTCATACAAAGGACAGTTCTCTGACAGCCAGTTTACGTACGTCCTACGAGATGATTTCAAACCGATTTGCCCCTGCCACATTTCTGAGGTATTTCCATTAGTATATTTTTACTCTTCTAATTCATCTGTGTGTTTATCAGGTGATCGTTCCAACTCCGAATGTGACTGAGGCTTTTCTGCCAAACAGTTGTGTATTCTGCTGAATAAACTGTACAAGTCAGTACAACGTATGTCACTCGACACTAGAGTAACTCGCTTGAATTTATGCGGAAGAGAAATAAGAAACTTTCAACGCTTGAACCAAATTATTATTGCTCTGTGTGGATGCTTAGTTATTGAACATTCCATTTATTTACGCCATTTAAAAATATATCTTGTAAATCTTGCACATTATTGCATGGTAGTCTAAATCTGTCTAAATTTGCCTAAAATATCATTTATTACCTTGAAGGAAAGAACTCTCCCTCCATCTTGAAGATCACCGGTAAACACTGCTTGGGAAAGAAAGTAATTCCGTATTATGGAAATAATACAATACCCGTAAATATATGTGGAGGAATTTGTTACTTGAAAGCAGGTGGTGTGTAGGCCTACATTAAATTTTTAAATATCTTTTCAAAAACGTAATAATTACTGAACCTCTTCAATTGTTTATTTTGGTCCTATTTTTATAAATTCTTAATAGTCATTTTTTGTAACGTGTGTTTTATGTGGTTTATTTACTTTTTATTTATTTACTGATAATTTATTCTATGCTTATGTAGTATAAAATATATCATCGCACGGAATACTGGTTAGGAACTGCGAATTCGAGTAAAAATGGAAGAAATGGATTGTTTTCTCTTTTAAGGTGTTTTGGAGTGTTGGAGGAAAATAAAGGAAATAACCCAGTTATGATACTTGGCCCTTGAGCCGAGATTACAAACCGAGACCTTCCAAGTCAGAAACGGATTTTAATAATTAAAGTTTGCATTTTGTTGTTGCTTGTTATCATCATCATCATCATCATCATCATCATCATCGTCATCATCGTCACAATCATAATGGTAATGATCATCATCTCCTCTATGTAGGGTATTCACACTTCTATACCTGAAACAAACCGTGTTTCTAGGGTATACAGTGTGGCAGCTATTCTGCGCGTACTGTTAATGGTGCATATAACTCTGTCTTCACTATTAAACTCTTTATTATTATCATTATCATTATTATTATTAGTATTATTAGTATTATTATTTTAACCTCAGATTTATATCGGACTGCTACTTCAAAAACTAGAGGCTAACCATACACGTATATCCCTTGGTTTGCTTTATCGCGTTCAAAAAACCGTGAGATATATTGTAAAACAGTATTATAAACCAGTCATAAAATTCATGCACCCATAATTTTCCAAATAAAACCAGGAGTAATTACTGGAGATTCCACTTTAATTCCTTTTCTCAGACCTGAGATTCAATCAGTGTCTGGTGCCATGATTGACAACAACGAGCTGTTACAGACAGACAGACAGACAGACAGACAGACAGACGGCACTTCAGTCTCTCTCCTCGTTACGTCACGCTCCAGCACTTCTGAGGAGCACTCACGTCTGGAGAGCCGTTTGAATAGTTCTGTGCCCTCTCTCCTGCATCTTGATTGATGTGCTGCTCAAATTCTGTCTCCATAATACAGTGTTAACAGACTTATGACTGTTGTGCATTTATCTGGCCTTGTGTTGCACTCGAGAAGAATGCGCTTACGTCCGTGTTTGAACCTTACGTAACAACTGTTCTTCAGCTGGAGAGGTAATTTATTTTGCGCGATTTCAGGCTTCCGCCGCAGTGTAAATGAGATCTTCGCTCTTCTGGAATGTTACGCAGCGTAGATTAGTAGTTAGTTAGGCCGATCCCATTGGCCGCGCGGTCTAAGGCGTAGGTCTGCGGCTGTGCGCTTGTTGGGATCGTGGGTTCGAATACCACCGGGGGGAGGGGGGCATGGATGTTTGTCTCTTGTACAGTGTTTGTGGTGTCAGGTAGATGTCTCAGCGACGGACCGATCCCTCGTCCAGAGGAGTCCTACCGACTGTGGTGTGTGTCTGAGTGTGATCAAGTGAAAATAGAAACCGTCTACACCTGCCGTAAACAAGTAGATAGAAGAGGTAAGGACTGCGTCGGTTTATATTTAGTTAGCGACGTTTCTGGATAACCTATCGGTCCCATATTCAAAGGTCAAGCAGTCAAAGAAGAAATACTGCTTGACCCTTGAAGACGGGTCCGATAGGTTGTCCAGAAACGTCGCTAACTAACTATAAATCTACGCTGCATAATATTCCAGAAGAATGAAGATTTCAGATAACTTAATTTCCGTTTATTTAACGACGCTCTGAGTCGCTCAATATTCATCACTTCGAACAGTATATAATATTTTTCATAAACGACCAGTTGTGAAGTACGTGCATGAAGTGGGCGTGGCCTAATTTATAGTGTTGTCCGGGCATTCTTATGGAGGGGCTGGGGGAAACCACGAAGAACCTCAGGATCCGGGTCTTATTGGAAGGCTTGTTGGTGTACCTGTAACGGGAAGACAAAGTAGAGAGTGCTCTGGTAAGGGCATGTACGAGAAAATGCAGTTTGAGACAGGTTATTTAATTGTTAGGAGAAGGAACAAAGGAAGGGTCACATTTGTACAGTACTTTATTTTCCAGGTATTGCAAAATTTGTGTAGGCTAAAATCAGTTCGTTTCGTAGTCCTTCCCTCTTCTACCTACTCACAGTATGTGTCGAGGTTGTTTATTTTTCACTTGCTCACACACAGACACACACCACAGTCGGTAGGCCTCCTCTGGACGAGGGATCGGCCCGTCGCAGAGGCCTCTACCTGACAACACAAACACTCACAAGGGACAAACATCCATGCCCCCGGTGGGATTCGAACCCACGATCCCAGCAAGCGCACGGCCGCAGACCTACGCCTTAGACCGCCCGGCCACTGGGATCGGCCGGCTAAAGATACGCTAGATTTTTTTCGGAACAAGTATGACGCATTAGATCAGCCTGGTGGCACTGCTGTGTCTCAGGCCGTTAGTCGCCGGCTGCGGGAGCGGGGGGCTTGCTTCGATCTCACGCTATTGTTATTTGTTTTGAACATATTAGCAACGGGGCAGGTCTCTCTTCAATTAGAGTTGAACTCGGTTATAACAAATGACGGGGACTGAATAGTTCTTGTCATTATAAACGAGTGTTATAACCGAGGAGTGTAACGTTATGGTTAATAGCGAGGAATTAGTTGGTAGGAAAGAATACCTGATGTTACAGACGAGGTGTAGCATAAACCGATGTCGTTATAACCGGGTTTGACTGTATGTGTCTTTTCCTTTGTCAATATTATTGCATCAACATTCCGCACTCATTTATACAGGTCTTATCACCGATGCTATATGGTCGTAGTAGTTAACAGCACCGTTAAACAACTCAGCCTTGATCAAAGTGTGGTTGGATGAGAGCAACTAATTGATATTTATGCTTATTACTCTTCGTAAAGCGTGGCATGATTCTTGCTGTCCGTGAGACATGATGAGCTTATTTGCGTGTACAGATGTTTGCGCAAATAAACTGTAAGAGTGTGTATTAAACATTGAATGTGTGTGTACAGGGCTGTCTTTTATAGAGTTCAGAAAATGTCAGAAGATGTCTGGCTGGCTAGACCCACACAAAAAGCTATGCTGCTGTCTGACATTTGCTGTGTATCGTCATTATACCTACGACTGCCGATAAACATCGTACCCACTTTATAAATCCATTCCCTCCAAGGTGTGTTGTAAAGGTGCAGGCTATAAACACTGCCTTCTGTAGAACCACGCTGAACCTGACAGTCCGCTTCTCTATTCCTTTGCTATTTGAACATCCGTTGTTTTTTTTTATTGAGTCGTTATAGCTAGCTTAATGGCTTGCCTATGGACTATCAAAATAATTAAATTTTTGCTTTATAGACACAATCAATAAATAAGTCTGGAGAGAACTCAGGCTAGCAATGACGGTTCTGCCTCTTTTAAAGGTAAAGCTCTTTAACGCAGACAAGTAAAGGTAAAGCAGTCCCATTACAGGCCTGGACGGGCCCAGAGGGTTCCAGGAGGTCGAGGCTCCCAGATTTCTAGACAGTCGGCACATGAAGGTGGCGCACCGGCCGGAAATATTTCTGGTACTAATTTCTGTTAGCAGCTGAGTGAAGAATCCACTGACACCATCGGGAATCGAACCCGCGACCTGCCGGTTTGTAGCGCAGTGCCTCAACCAACTGCGCCACCGCGGCCCCAGACAAGTAGTTTGAAGTTATCTGAAGTATATCGTAGGTTAGTTTTCCGATGCAGAGTTTTTGTGATAGCTCTGATGAATACCATGACAGCCAGGAGCATTTCGTTAGACGGATTTCACCTAAAAAGAAACAGCCGGTTTTCATCTCTGTGTTAGATATTTGATTTGGTTGATTTTGGATTACTCTGGTTCAAATGGTGGGGTTACATGGGGCCGAATGAAAAGAAAATTTATCCTGAATATTGAAATGCTTCAACTTTGCAAACAGGCGATCGTTGCGGGCTTTTAAGGCAATCGCTGGACACACCCTTGCGGGAAATGTTGTGTTGGAACTACCTGTAGATGGGAAAAGGCTGTTAGTTCAAATGTTGCGTCGTTGTCGTCGTCTTTGTTGTTGTTGACGTTGTTCATGCTGTTGTTGATGCTGCGTTTGTTGTTGATGCTATTGTTGATAATACTGTTGTAGATGTTGGCGTCGTCGTCATTTTTTTCCACAACTGCTTCGTCGTAATCTTTTTGTTGCTGTCAAAAAATTGTTTATATGACCCATAGATGTTATATTTATGAATTCCTATTTGAAATTTAATTTAAATAAAATTTCACGCCTTGTGGAGGTAAAGATGAACGCATTCTTAAACTTGGAAATATCTTACATGGATTTAAGTGGTCGGTTTTTTTATTCCTTTGAGTTATTCCCAGCAAAAGCCCATTACCGATTTTCGTGAGGCTTAGCTATCAGATTTGTTCTGGATGTGGTGACGATCAGAAAATTCGGAGTACCAGCTAAAAATTCAACGCAAGTTTTCAGGGTTGTCACGTATCTTAAGCATTAAATTCAATGTTTTCATCAGTGTTTTCCTTATACAGGAAAAGAAAACAAATATATTTTGAACTGACAGCATTAGATACGGGAGGGAGATGGTTTTTTAAAGGAATACCGAAATGAAGCATAACAAAGATAAATCATCTGTTATTATCTGCATAAATTGTGCGCTGTACGGGAAGGGACTGCTGCGTTGAATAAATTGATATTTTATGCATGGAGTTAATAACTTAGATTGATGTAATTTTCATAAACATGACAAAATTATCCATAAAGGTGTAATGCTTCCATTGACAGTATTATGCTTGTAAAGGCAAAATTATCACAGCCTGCGTCATATAAGTATTATCAGGGCGTAGATAAATAACTCCAATTATTCTTATCTTCGCCACTAGATGAAGCCACGACTCTTGCAAATTGCTGAACTACTTTCAAGACCAGAATTATGCTAGATTATTTTCTAACTTCCCACATGACAGCTGGAGCTTTAGCTGCATGGGCAAAGAAGGCTGGAATGTGAAACTGATGACTGTGACAAGCTCGATTAACCCTGATATTTCCATCTGCCCATACACCGCCATGAGGCCATTCTTGATTACCTGAAGGAGCTTCATCTTTAGTCATGTGGAATGAGTTTCGTATATAAGCGCGAACAGCTGTGGGAAATTCTACTGTCAAGTCGGGTCAGCTTAACAACATTTTAAGTTTGTTTCATGGGTGGCTACAAAACCACAGTGTCCTTAGCTAATTTTACTTCGTAGACTTCATTTAATTTTGTGATTATGTTTTTTTTGTGTTTTTAATATACGTAAGTTTTAGTGTAAGTGACAGTGCGTAAGCACCGGTATATTCCATAACATTAATTTGCGATATATGCAAGGAAATAGCCGTGGCTAGTTTGAAGATAATGTGCCATAATTTTTCTAGATAATCGGGTGTTGTGTCCGAGACTCGAACCGCGTAGCTATCGAATGTAAGTCACGAGATTTACCGCTAGAAAAAATTTTTGCAACATTCCTTGTTTTAAACCCTTAACGGCTAGTAGTTGTTACACGCATCACTAGTTTTAACATTAAAAATTCTATGTTCCGCCCCCAGAATGCAGTTACGTGGTTTTGTATAGACCTCAGAACAAAGAGCGATTATTACCGTACGTAACATTAATTGTTTGGGTTTATAAGTGACAGATTTTGTTTACTGAGCGGTACGGACTGTTTCTTTAAATATAATGCAGGCCATTTGCCGAAACACGAATTGTATATTTGTGTCCCTTAGACTACCCGTGTTCAGTTGTTTTTATACAGAATTGCACTCTTATCTTCAACGTTCTGTCAGCAGAATTTTACAAGTTCGTAGGGTTGTAAATGGTGGTGAGAAGGTTGCCGTATTTGTAGTACTTATGTGACTACTGGTCTGAAATATTTGATACGACAGAGAGGCCGCTGCAATGTGTGCAGTGAAAAGGGTAGATATTATTCCATGCTATGTGTGTGCGTGTTAAAGAGATTGAATGGATGTAGGAAATGTCAAGATTGAAACAGTAGATTAAATGTTGGTCTCTGGGGCTTCATCCCCCTCAGTCTAGCTCTCTTAACCCCGCGTGGACCAATTAAAATGGCAGCAGCAGCAGTCGTTCCTGCTGATTTGCAGTCAACCGCAGGATTTTGTTAATCGATGTAGCGGCTCTTTCTGTATTTGAAGTGACCGCATGACTGCAACGTGTACAGTAGGCTGTGTTCCTTATCAAAGGACACACAGAAAGACGTTGTCCAACGTCATTGAGCAAAGCAATTCTTGAGAATCTAAGAGTGGATCTATTTGTCAAGAATTTCACACGTTTTTTGTGAAACAAGCATCTTCCTAATAGCCAACAAGAGGGCTCTTCCTAACCATATAAAATGAGCTCACATCCTGCCACACTATTAATTTCAGATTAATTTTATTATAACTAATTAACTAACTAACTGACTGACTGACTAACTAATTAACTGACTGACTGACCGACCGACCGACCGACCGACTGACTGACTGACTGACTGACTGACTGACTAACTAACTAACTAACTAACTAACTAACTAACTAACTAACTAACTCCATAGAGCAGCGTCCTTCTTGAGAAGCTAACAGGTCCTCAGATAGTCAAGAAATTCCCCGCGTCTTGTGGAACCCGAAGGTTCATTACCGCATTTACAAGAGCCCGCCGCCTGTCCCTGTCCTGAGCCAGCTCAATCCAGTCCATGCCCCCATACCACGTCTTGAAGATCAATTTTAATATTATCCTCCCATCTACGCCTGGGTCTCCCAAGTGGTCTCCTTCCCAAAGGTCTCCCTACTAAAATCCTTTATGCACCTGTCCTTTCCCCTATAGTGCTACATGCCCTGCCCATCTCATTCTGCTCTGTTTGATCACCCGGACTATATTTTGTCTTCACTTTATTATATACTGTCGCATTTTTCCTGCTATACAAAATGACTCGGCGGCATGATGTGTACACTGCTTAGGAGGAATTTCACCCGAGAAGCACAATAAATGTTGCAAGTAAAGTTTACCCTAGAACAGACCATGAAAGCCCAGATCGGAAGTAGAGTTACAGCTTTACTTTTCTTTAACCTCGGCGCTAGATTGGGTGGTTAACGCCAAGCCCCGGCCGTTTTACCCCCGCGCAAAAGACCGTCACCCTTTTCGCTTGAGGCTTCTGGGCCCGGTCTGGACGGGTGCGGAAAACCTGGCCCCCAACGGGAGCAGATCCCCTGACCGTCCAGCGGGAGATAGAAATTTATTTATGCCCGTAAGAAAAGTGTTGCCTTTACTGCTACAATTTTCAGAAAACTCGCACTCGTTTGCTGATCTTTTGTGGACATTTCCTTTACCGAATTTTATCCAACACCGAGAAGAAATGTAAGGAATCCTTAAAAATTATGGGAAGATTTTGAACTATGATGTAGGAAAGATATGAGAATTTGGACTTGTGTCAATGTAAACGGGTTGCTAGTCGACGTTCTATTCAGGAACTTCGGTCGTAATATCATTATCAGTAGACAGAGGAAGCGCATGCGCGAGAGAAGCGTTTTATCTAATGATGTTGTAGTTTGCAGAGACTACGTAGCGTCAGAGTCAGGTGAGTGAGGGTTTGATGAGATTACATAATTCGTCGCCACTAGGCCTATCAATATCAACAAGTGTTCTTAACATGATCCGGTATTTACACAATTTAACATTTTAAGACGCAGTGGCAACTATATTTACCACCTACTGTAACATTAAGAAACTCTGCATTGTGCCCACAAATGCATTTATGTTTGTCGTATAACACTGACGCACCCCACGAGGGGAAGGGGGACCTGCCGGACTGCTGCGTGACCCCAAATCGAAATTTAAAAAACGCAGATTTTGTAGACACGATATCAAACTTTTTACGTGATTCACCCTTCAGTCGAAATCAGAGGCAGTATGTTTCTGAGAACTCTTGCTAGCATCTTACCAGATTACAAAGTGTCAAAACACCAGAAAACCACTGCAGAATTTATACAGACGCGAGCTGCCGCAACAACAGAATGCCACTCTAAAATTTATAAAGAAGCAAGCTGCCGCAACAAGAGAAGGCCACTGTAAAATTTATACAGACGCAAGCTGCCGCAACAGCAGAAGGCCACCGTAAAATTTACCCAGACGCAAGCTGCCGCAACAGCAGGAGGCCACTGTAAAGTTCATACAGCCGCAAGCTGCCGCAACAACAGAAAGCCACTGTAAAATTCATACAGACGCAAGCTGCCGCAACAACAGAAAGCCGCTGTAAAATTTGTACAGACGCAAGATGCCGCAACAACAGAAGACCACTGTAAAATCCATACAGACGCAAGCTGTCGCAACAACAGAAGGCCAGTGTAACATTTATACAGGCTCAAGCTGCCGCAACAACAGAAGGCCACTGTAAAATTTATACAGACGCAAGCTGCCGCAACAACAGAAGGCCACTGCAGAATTTATACAGACGCAAGCTGCCGCAACAACAGAAGGCCACTGCAGAATTTATACAGGCGCAAGCTGCCGCAACAACAGAAGGCCACTGCAGAATTTATACAGACGCAAGATGCCGCAACAACAGAAGGCCACTCTAAAATTCATACAGACGCAAGCTGCCGCAACAACAAAAGGCCACTGTAAAATTTATACAGACGTAAGCTTCCGCAACAGTACAAGGCCACTGCAGAAGTTATACAGACACATCCTAAAACTCCGATATTGTTTAAACTATTTTGTGCATAAATTCGGTTAGTAGACAGTCCGAAAATGAAGAGATTTGAGGTTATCACGCCGATGTTACTCTGGATTTAACTCTTCTGGAATTTAACGCCTCTTCTACTGACAAATATTTACCAACATTCCAAAGGATTGTTTTGCCTTTATATTCAGGGACGAGCAGTCCAAGAAATTTAAAATCTACTTTAGAAAGTTAGAACATTATGAGGGCGGATAACTGATGACGAAACGTCTAAAATCCTCCAATCTGAGAATACGTAGAAGCAGTCTTGAGTGTGTCAGTGCTTCTGACTCTTAACGGAGCGTCTAAATGTCGCAGGGAAGGGTGAAGATAGGCTGCACTAATGAGGGCAGATTTTCTCTGAAGTATGCTCATGCAAATTAGCGGAAGAATGCCTAGTCTTATGATTTCGGGGACGGGTACAAATCTAAGTTATTCAAAGGAAGCAATCCTGGAGACGTTTCTGACTTGTTGTTGAGAAGAGTTTGTATATGTGATGGGAATTAATAAGACCGACATAGCCCCGTCACCATGCTCGATCGTGCATTGTGTGCTAATAGGCATGAAACAACTGCACTGATAAAAGAGTCAAACCTTCTGGTATGTTAACACCGTGTCCACGGTTCGAATGCTAAGTAATTGTATATGATTCGAAGGAGAGTATTGCCTTTATTTTCAGGGTTAAAGTGTGGAATGTAGAAATATAAGCAGGGTTGTGGAGTTGGTACACAAAAGCTCCGACTTCGACTCCGACTCCTCGATTTTTAAAACTTCCGACTCCGACTTCTCGATTTTAAAACTCCGACTCCTTCATAAAACCTCAATATGTATTAATAACGGTAAACCTATAAGACATTTCATCGCCACCACGTGAATCGTCAGGATACTTTTTTGACTTATAACCTATATTTAAGTATAAGTCTAATGGTTACTGTAGCTATCAGGGCTCTGGAGTTGGAGTATCTAGTTAAGATTTTAGACTGAGGCCGGAATCGGAGTCGGTACATTTTTACCGACTCCCACTCCACCTAAAAATTCCTTCGGACTCCAACTCCGACCCCACAGCCCTGAATATAAGTGTCGTTTTGTTTAAAGAACCGCGTTTAATTTCCCTTGATGTCTCCTCTGTGTAACTTCCTTGACACAACTGAAGATTTGTTAATTAGTATTTGATTCTTTAGATTTTCTTCGTATTTGAGGGAGAATTTTGTTTCGTTTTTACCTCCCCGCCCCCTCATGATGCAACAGTTCCTAGTGAACCAGAACTTCCTCATTATCGAGGCTTCATGATCACACTCAGACACACCACACCACTCGGTAGGATTCCTCTGGACGAGTGATTGGCCAATCACAGAAACCTCTGCCTGACAATACACAACGCTTACAAGAGACAGGCATCCATCCACCCCGGGGGACTCGAACCCGCAATCCCAGCAAGCGAGAGGCCGCAGACTGCGCGGCACTGGGACGGGCTTTGTTTCTTTAAGTAACAAGAATAATGTAGTTTTCTGAGATTTGAGGTTTTCCTGACAGTGCTGTTATGGATTTCAATCATCTGGTCTACGTGGGCTGTTGTCCCTGAAAATGACGGCATTAAATTCCTAGACGTCGGTGACTGTTTACCATTCGACAAGAAACACATTCCAGAAGGACGTACTCATCATAAGCATTCCTGAGAAAAGAAATCTTACGAGAACTATACTGAAATGCGAAGAAATGGGGAAGAATCAACCATTAATTGAACAATTTTGTAGGTATGAACAGCAAGTTGGAAAATGGAAAACTTGGGAAATATTAAAAGCATCGTTTAAATAAAATTGCTGCTATGTTACGATAAGAAAGTTGGTGCCATTTTTTGAAACGAGACATTACCAGTTACTTGTAAATTACTGAGTAGCTTAGCGTAGTATTTTTCATTAACATCAAATTTCCGGTGTTTCTTGCGAAGCTGAAATCGATCCTTCGCCTACAGATATCTACTGAGTAAAATGCGAAGCAAATTTGGTTCTACATATTTATCTTATTACAGAATGTTCCTATGGAATGTAATCATAATTTTTAAATAATTTCAGCAAGGGGGAATTTAAGTATGACATGAATCGCATTTAATTCCATAAATTATATTTTTATTAAAATTTTTTCTTCTTCAACGCGCGAAAGAAAAAGATGAAGACTAAAATTAAAAATAAAAAAAGCTAAAAATAAAATTGTTTCTACCAAGACCCCGCCGCCATTTCTCCCTTTCTTAGACCAAAGGAATTCACAATCTCCAGCGCTGTTTCTTAGGCGTGTATTTTAATATTATAATCCCATTCATGTCGTGGTCGTCCAAGTTGTTTCTTGCTTCCGATTCTTCCTACTAAAATTGTGCTTGCGTTCGTATATTTTTCCATGACCTCTACAAGCCCCACAAACTCGATCTTGATTTATGTGAATGTCTTCAGACTAGTATTTGATGAGGTATAAAATTTGTTATCTCCCAATTAAGCAATATTTTCCAACATTTTTGCTTCATCTCTCCTAGACCCAAATCCGCTCTTCAGCATACAGCTGATGTAGATTGAAAGTTCATTAACCCTTTAAAGACGAAGCGTATCTGGTTTATACAAGGACTTAATGCGTACCGCGCTGTAAACACTCCCTACTTCTTTTATAAAAACCAAGCTCTTAATGTTTTATAAGGCAAAAGTTGCTGTTTGTACTGAGATCCGTACAAAACACATAAACGCAATGTGGGCACCATGCAGAATTTTTTAATGTTAAACCTGGTGGTATTTAAATTTACCGCTAGGCTTTAAAAGGTTAATGTCTGTCAATAAGCAGGCTGTTGTGAAAGCACTAAGGGCCGTTTGGGTTCCATACAAGACCGTGTATTTTTAAGTAGACGAGAGACTGTAAGCTTTTCAAGGAGGAATTAATTTGAGTTACTGACGTTTTGCATGTATGACTCGTCCAACGAAGTAATGTAATGTTTATTTCCTTTGTTTTGCTTTGAAAGTGTTCTGCTTTACGACAATGTGGTTTACGAGCTCTAACAACACTTCCACGCACAGAAGGAGTTCATAAGCAAAAAAGGAACATTAATAACTAGTATTTCCGGCAGGTGAAAAGTGATTACCCTCTTCGCCGGACCCACCAAGTGTTTCATTTCATTCACATTGGGAGACTTCTCTCAAAATATCCGCATCTAGTTCCGAGTTGAAAATTGCGTAAAGTTACGCCTTGTTTATCTTTACATGTCATAGTACTAGTCTTTAAATACAAAATGCTTTCACCATACTTAGAAGAAAATGAAGTTTACGTCTTTTTTAGTTGTATTCATTTCTTTATATCGCAAAGGGTAAAACATATTGAAAATTTTCTGCTCAAAAACGTTGTCACAAGAAACAGCGACAAATTCATAGCTTTGGAAATGACAAAAAGAAACTGAAAATAAAATAACGAAGAATTAGTGGGAAAATTATTTAGGAGAATATTTGATATTTGTTATCTTTCCATTCAGAATCTTTTGTTTACTTGTACTGACTAAAAATTTTAGGTTTAAAGTGAAAAATGTAATTGTATTTGATTTTTATTGTGGGTGTAAAAACGATGAACACCCAGTAACAATAATTAAGTACACACGACAGATTAGCAGGGCGTAATTTACCCAATTATATTTTTACACTAAGAAGTAAGAGTTAAGTTAGCAGAAAGCACGTGTCCAGTTACTTAGATCGGAAAATAACAGCTTTTAACACAATATCATCAGTTTTCAGTGTGTCAAATACTTGATATAAAAAACACTAATCACCAACAAATGCACAAAGAGAGTTTTATCATCAATTGTAACACACTCCTACATGTTTCAACCCTGCTGGGTCATCTTCAGGGAGAACTTTTTGTTGTCGTTACACTAATGTTGCACTTTATAGTTGAGTGAGAATGTACTGTTGAATGAGTACCGCGTTGTTTTTGGAGGCGTGAGCTCTCTGCGGTCCCGGCTTGCAAGCCGGGACCGCAGAGAGTTCACGCCTTCAGTACACAGTACACAGTCAACAGCACATTCTCACTCAACTATAAAGTGCAACCTTAGTGTAACGATAACGTAAAGTTCTCCCTGAAGATGACCCAGCAAGGTCGAAACATGTAGGAGTGTGTTACAATTGATGATAAAACTCTCTTTGTGCATTTGTTTGTGCTTAGTGTTTTTGTATAATATAGTGCAAGGGCATGGAATACTTTAAACTTGATATGAAGTTCTACGTAGTACGTTACTTTGCCTTATTCTAATTATTATGTATCTAATTTGAACTGCTTAAACACCGGGTGTAACCCAGAAATATGGATGGAAAGTGTATTGTAATTCCATAAGTTAACTTCACAGTCCTTTCAGCTATTGGCTTATTTCCGTCAAGCATAACGCTTAGACATATAAAACTGTACACAACAGAAAGCCCAACAATTTAACATACTCAGCATCTCTGTTTGCAGTTTGGTGTTAATTACACAGGCCTTGATTCCAGGAGATCTTCCATAAGCAATTCAGTTAGGATGAATCTGTTGTCCTGACGAAGGAAGGTAGACACTGGTATAAAAGACAAAAAAGGTAAATTTTACCCTAGAACAGGCCATGAAGGCCCGGGTGGGGGGTAGAGGTATATTTCTAATGTTTCTTTTACTTTGGCGCTAGATGGGGGTGGGTGGTCAAGGCCACGCCCCGGCCGCTTTATCCCCGGAATATCTACACGGTACCCTTTGTGCAGGAGGGTGATTGGGCTTACAGCGTCTGTCTGGACGAGTGAAAAAATGTCGCCCCCGCCGGAATTCGATTCCCAGACCGTCCATCCCGTAGCGAGTTTTTGTACTGCCTGTGGTATCCCGGTCCACCAAACACTTGACTTCTCTGTAAAATCTAAAAAACAACTTTACCGCAAATATTTTGATGTGAGCAGTGTAATTGTAATTTGACGTATATTATGTGCAAGGCGAATCCTTGTGGACACATTACTTCCCCCGTCCCACAGTAAAGCAGTTGTTTACTATTTCCATTTATTGTATATTTTTCAGTTGATGTAGGAAGGTAAACAAATGGAGGAATTGTATTTATGTCCATACATGTGGGACATAGCAGATTATCCGTGACGCGATTACACCCTGAAAGTCAATTTGACATCACCGTATTTAAATGCACAATGAACTTAGCAGCAGTAGGACATTTAAATCAGAGCACTGTTTGTTTAGTGGGTGTGGCGATGGAGTTTGAGGGACAGATTTGGAAACTTGATTATTTCCGTTTCATTCGTGGGTTTTATAACTTCTTGGGGAAAAAGTCAAGGATATGTAAATTTTAAAAATCGTAACATCCTTGCATTATTACAGAATACTCAGGGGTGGAACGGATGGGGCGGTAAAAAGGTAGAGCAGTCCCATTATAGGCCTGGAGATACCCCAAGGGTTCCAGGAGGTAGAGGCTTCCAGATTTACAGACAATCGGCACATGAAGGTGGTAAGGTTGTCAGCCTTACGCACCGGCCGCCTTTACCCCCAAGGAAATATTCCTGGTACGCATTTCTGTTAGAGACTGAGTAGACCCCAGGGCCAAGGTGCGACCGGAAGGATTATGTCAATGAAAATTCCAATGACACCATCGAGACTCGAACCCACGACCTTCCGGTTTGTAGCGAGGCCTCAAGGAGGGGTCGGTGCAGCATGAAAATTTTGCCCAAATCATGTGACGTGAGAGATTTACTAACAGTTACAAGTTTAAAAAATATTTGATAGTATAAAGTTATCGTAATAATAATAATAATAATAAATCTGTAATTGTAAAATACAGGTGTAGGCCTATTTCAAAATTTATCCAGAAGGTCTGCAGTTTTGATTTTGGTGTTTATGGGCTGAAATTTGCTTTAAATCCAACAGAAATGGCAGTTAGAATGCCGGAACTGGGAGTTATCTTGAAGGTAATGTAACAGGTTCGTCCTTTTCTGAAGCGTCTGTTCTCACCCACATAAATTATCTCGCAGAAAATGCACTAAATATTTCAAGCCATTATCGTGCCTTCCATTCTGTTACAAACTTTTTTAAAGCTATACCAACGAAGACATTCAAGTAAATATTTTAAAAATGTGTCTGGACAAAGAGACGTCACTGTTTTGGTGCGAGCTACTAAACACGGTGTACACACATGACGTACAGGAATGTTTTTGATCAATATTTAATAAAGAATAGTGACTCAGCTGCTGGCTGGAATATCTGGAGTTCGAATCACTGACAGGGCAAGAGACTTTTCCCCATAACGTCCACACTGACCCTGGGGCCCTCCCATTGGGTAATAGGGTTCTTTTCCGAGGGTAAAGCTGCAGGGGTGTGAAGTTGATCATTCTTCTTCTACTAGTGCTAAGGTTGAAAAGGCGTGGAGCCCTACGTCTCCTCCTCCTCCTCCTCCTCCCGTATGCTTTACTGGCGTGGACATTTGTTATTTACTAAAAAACGTGCGCGGTATGTAAGTACCCAGAATCGAAGCGCGTACCTCCACTTTGCAAGTCCAGACGTTAAATGTTACGCCAACTTGATTGGGGCAGCTGCGAGTTTTGTTCTCCAAAATAATTGCCTTTTGTATCTGTAAGAGAGGCTTCATTTTCAGTTCATGTATTTGCAGCCAGTTTAACCGAAATCTTAGATCTGAAAAGCTGGGTTGACCAAGAGCAAACAGTACTCTATTCGCAATATTTGGGCAAACATGTTTTTGTGTGAATATGAGAAACATGCTCGTGTAAATCCGTATTTTGCGCTTCAGAACATAACCTTACCAGAACATATGCAACACAGGCGGTGGTACCCCCGATTTCGTTTGTACATAAATTATATTCCTGTGGCTGAAACCTCATGTTAACGGCTCAAATTGCACACAAAGATATAAAATAGAGGAATACAAAGGCAGTATTGTTGAATTTACAACAATAGCATCACACTAATTATTGTCGACGCTACCTTGAGCATCACGTTGTCAGTCCTCCTCAAAGTGATGCTGTCAAAACTTCAGTACTGAATTCAGAATAACGCATCGGGGTACTGTGTGTCCTGCGGTCGCTTTTATGCGAATCCATTGACAGATATTGTCACCTCTCTTAACTGATTGATACACAAAAGAAGGAAATATCTTGGGCACCTTTAACAGGATGTTGTTGAAAAGGTGCAAGAGGGAAGTAGTAGTAGTAGGGAATCCAGCTAGATCTAATGTAGCTGGAGTACCTCTGTTTTTTTTTCCCGTATTAACTGTGCTTCAGCAAGCAGGCCTGGTACAGCTTGGCTTTTTTACCTAGGGCTCTGTTGTGCGCAAAGCAGCAGTAAGACTCTGCTTTATGATGTTGGAGTGGGATGTTATCTATTTTCGTATTTCTTGTAGTAGTCTTTTATATTGGAATATTATAATTGACATTCAGGCGTTCTCTAACAGAAGATCGTAAGTGGAAGGTTATGCGCACTCAGGCTAGCTAAAATAGACAGTCTATACAGTAAACTGAATAATAATTTGAGGCATTGGTGTTATAAGCCTCCCATTACATTGTGGCGAAGTCAAGAAATCTGAGGAGGGCGCATGTAGTAGAGATGGAGAAAACAAGAAATATATAATTTATCCGTTCTTGTGGGATGTGATGCTGCGTCACTGGGTATTTGATTTCGTACGTTCTGAGAGAGCGTAATGGTCTCATATTCAAGGGTCGTAAGGTCCACGAAGAATTTAAAAGACAAGTATGTATATTTTTATTGAGACGTAAATTAATTTGGAGTCGTTAGACGGGCAGAATTCCTGAGAATGAATTTGTCACTAACAAAGCCGAAATGTGCGTGTATAACATACATAAAAAGAAAGCTCTTAGTGTATTCCTACATGTTTCGGTGGAACTCCGCCATCTTCAGTGAGTCTGTACACCAATATTTAACTCTTGCTGAAGTGTAATACGTTCCAATAGTAACAGATGTTTTATCGTAGAGGTTTTTGCAGATGAATTAAGAAATACGAGAGCTTATAAAATGTGGTTAAAATTCTATATGCTTTGGTATACTGTTTTACGTATCGTCATTGTATGCAAAAATGTAATTTTGTCCTTGATCTAGTATGGATCTTGTCCTGTTAATTTATTAAATTTCTTACTTAAAATTATAAAATATCTAAAGCGCTTTCATAGAATATACTATACAACATTCTAATTATAAACGACTACGTCGCGACTTATTTAACAACATTTTATTAGCCAGCAGTTCTCTTGTGTCTTGTTGGAAGGGGATCAACCGTATGTATAGCAAAGACTTAGATACAGTGAAAGTTTAACAAGGAAAACAATATCATACATATTTGCTATTGTATACACTAAACTTACTTTGAGCCTAATATTCTCTATTCCGGCTTTGGTGTTCTCCACTCAGTCCGAGTAATGTTTTTCTCGAGACTCTTCTCAAACCCGTAACAGTTTTGTGAGTTGATTTATTAGCGAACTGGGACTACTAGTGCATCCGCGCTGACACATGCGCACTTACGCACATGCACGCAGTTTGTCTTGAGGATTCTGAGCCCACTGCTCTTGCTTCCAGGCCACATAAAACAATTGAAACTTTTCAATTTCTTGCTAACTCTGAGTCATCAGGAAAACTCATTAAACTTTTCTGTCGTTTGTCTATATTTGTACCAGTCTTACTGTTTAAAACCTGCTGAAAACCACTTTGACTCTGCTCTGGGCACCTTTAAACCGTCCACTTTTTCCCTCGTATTTTAGTAGACCTGGCCTAAAAAGGCTGTGCACAGTACAGAGCTATTACTCATGGAATAAACATTAGATATCATAGCCTGGGGTCTCCACCCTACCAAAATAGAAGCTATTGCAAGGTAGATGTTTGCCGAGAGACTTTATATTTGTATTTTACACTGTATATACTATGTTTTATATCGTGCATATAATTCAAAACTCTATAATTTTATTGGTAGTATATAGTAACTAATGATGTAAATAGTTAATGTATATACGCTGTGTGCTGCGCATATCTGTGAAAGGTGACTCCCCGATGATAGGTACGACGGTTAGCCGAAACATGTAGCAGTAAAAATAGTTTTTGTGCAGTGGTTGGAAATATAAACTCATATATGTAGGGAAGAAAAGTACCTGAACTATTTACTACAGTTCTGTTGCAAATTTACGAAATTACGCTATTGTCACTACCACATTAAAACCATCCTTTCATGGCCTGCAGATGATTATTTTCTTTCAACCAATCTTTTACAGAAAATCACTTCTCAGCATTAAATTCTTCCAGACTGCAAATAAAGACATTTAATTTTCACAGTATTGCCAACTATGAATGTATGGAGTCTCGTATCCTGTGGCAAGCATTGAGCTTTTGCAGGTAACACGACCTTGCTGTAGCTTAGAATAACCAGATAAGATTTGAAATCTTTCTTTCAAAATGCGGTTAAAATGACCACAAATAACAAGGGTGAAACCGCAGTAAGAAACGTGATACTGTGAGTTCCCCTTCTCACTGTTATAAACATCTCAGTATCTGGAAACTCGAAGCTCGTTGTCACCTCAATATATGAAGGTGCGTGCGAAGTTCAGAGGTGGGAAGGACGGTGTAGAAATTCAATAGAGCAGTGTTCTTGCAATATGAAGATGCGGGTCTCTCGTGTATAGCCTATTGTGTTTTCTAATAGGCTTAGCGTTTTCTTCGAATAACATCCGTTTCAGTAAGGCGAGGTAGGCTATTGCAAATGTAACATGTCAACAGTGCAGATGTTACCTTCTGTGAACACGATATTAATTTGTACAGCACGGAGAGTACGTCAGACGTTATACGTATATTTAGTTACGGTTCATAGGAAAGAAGTTATGATCACCGTACGCAGAGTGTGTTTAGCAACTCCATGGAGAAGGGTCCGTCTTGAAAATCTACTAGGTCCTCAAGTAGTCAAAAAATCCTCCGCGTTTTATGGAACTCAAAGCTCCATCATCGCTTTCAATTTTTGTATCGAGCGAGATCACCAATTTCCGCGCCATCCCAACCAACATTTTAAGATTAATTTTAATATTATTCGCAACTCAGCACCTGGATCTTGGAAGTGGACACTTCATTCAGGTTTCCGCACTCGAATCCTCTATGCAATTCTCATCTCCCCAGTTTTTTTTGCACGTGCACCGCCTATCTCTTTCCTGTTGATTTGATAAATCTAATAATATTTGGTGAGGAGTACAAATAATAAAGCTCCTCATTATGTAATTTTCTCCATTCCCCTGTAACCTCCTCCCTCTTAAGCCCAAATATGTTCCTCAACACCCTATTCCCGAACGCCCTCAGCTTATGTTTCTCCCGTATTTTGAAAGACCAAGTTTCACACGTACATAAAGGCTTAAGGTATATTTATGTGATAGACCTAATTATCCCAGTAGCTTTACGTGTTAGAAAAAGCTACTAAAATGACAAAACTGCAAACAGCTATGGTGTATCTGACAAATGTGTCATGTCGTTTTGTCATGTGGTCGTGGATATTACGTATTACGTTCTAAGCCTAAGGAATCTGGTGCGATGACGGTTGTTGCCAGTCCACTGGAGTTTCGTTTATTGTCACGTGCAAACTAGACTGCGGTGCGAATATTTACAGTGGGTCTGTCAAATTTAACATAAACATCTACACTTTCAAATTTCGTGAAACCTTAAGTCACAAAATTCTAGATCTATAATACCGCATTTCTAATTACAAAGGCCCCCTGAATTAAGATGGAAGCATTTGAAGTAAGTTTACATACTGCACTATTTACCTGTTGTTTTGTATGGGTGTGAAACTTGGTCTCTCACACTGAGGGAGGAACAAAGACTAAGGGTGTTCGAGAATAGGGTGCTGAGGAGGATATTTGGACCTAAGAGGGACGAGGCGACAGGGGAGTGGAGAAGACTACATAACGAAGAACTTAATTACCTGTACTCGTCATCAAATATTATTCGGGTAATTAAAAATAGAGAAGAATGAGATGGGCGGGGCATGTAGCACGTGTGGGGGAAAAGAGGATTTTGGTGGGGAAACCTGAGGGAAGGCGACCACTTGGGAGACCCAGGCGTACATGGAAGGATAATATTAAAATGGGTCTTCAAGACGTGGGATGGGGTCATGGACTGGATTGAGCTGGCTCAGGATAGGGACAGGTGGGGGGCTCTTGTGAATGCGGTAAAGAACCTCCGGGTTCCATAAAATGCGGGGAATTTCTTGACTAGCTGAGAACCTGTTAGCTTCTCAAGAAGGCCTCTGCTCCATGGAGTTAATTAGATAGTTAGTTAGTTAGTTAGTTAGCGTTATATACTGCACTTTTGTTGGCCTAGTAGTTAACACTATTATAGAGCAGTGAGGGTGCAATTAAAAAACTTATAGAGGCTCCTATCACAGTGAAAGCAATTGATCTTTGCTTATTCCTTTATACGCTTAATGGCGATATTGCTAGGCCGATAAGTGTATAATTACCCGCTTGATAGCCGGGTTTAAACCCCCAGCAGGAGCTCCAATAAACCTCCTTGTCGTTGCGTGCAGAATTACTTTGCAATCCGCTCTACCTCCTATAACACAGTGGTACAGCGGCGGGTGTCTGAACTGAATTGCCACTTTTTAGTGTACAGATTCAAAACCCATAGACCTTTGCCTACACTCCCGTTATTACGTCCTGTGTCAAATCGTGTTTCTTTGTGGATCATCCCTAGACATGGTCCAGAGACAGGCATCACGCGAAAAGCCGACATCGTCTGTAAGAATCCTCTGCGTCTTCAGGTAACCTTATTAAGGAATGTGCTGCCGTGGGGAGAGTCTGTATTTCTGTATCCGTAACTCTATTCTCGAACGTAGATGAAGCAGGCATAAGTATATTAACCTTTTAAAGCCTAGCGGTAACTTTACGTACCACCAGGTTTAACATTAAAAAATTCTACGTGGTGCCCACATTGCGTTTATGTGTTTTGTACGGATCTCAGAACAAACAGCAACTCTTGCCTTATAAAACATTAAGAGACTGGTTTTTATAACCGAAGTGTAGAGTGCTTACAGCGCGGTACGCGCTGAGTCCTTATATAAAACAGATACGCTTCGTCTTTACAGGGTTAACTCTTGCGAGATAAGAAAAAGTTGCTTCGAAGTTACAAACGTCCAGAAAACATAGATCTGCAAAGGAACTGGGTGTGCAATATGACGAGACGGTTACAGTAATCTTTTAATCATTCAGTTGCCGGCACGTATTTCCATGGCTGTGTCTGCTAGCACCATGTTTTTTACAGTAACCTTACCTTATATTAAGCTTAAATTCTGCATTGTATATCGACATTACTTCGGAGTTCTCACTTTTCTTTTACAGTTGTATGTTTTATGTGTCTTATATGCTTTTTAAACCTATCCATGGTCAATACAAAATAGATTTTTCTCTTTCCAACTTCGATTTTCTTTTCCTTGTCTGGTTTTAACGCCCATGTAAAGGTATGTCCCGATTTCTCAAGACTATATTCTTATTACAAGTGAGCGACCTTCCGAATTACAAAAGAAATGTATACGAATATTTGAGAAATTTATTACATTTATTTTATATGCAATTTTTACGTATAATTTTTAACGGTGGCCCGGATTAGCGTAGTCAATATAGCGACCCGCTGGAAATTCGGGATCGAATCTCGCCGTAGGCGAGATTTTCCACATCCGTCCAGACCGGTCCTGGGACCCACCCAGCCTCCTGTAAAATGGGTACCGGGTCTCTTTCCCAGGCGTAAAGCGGCCGGGCTGTGGCGTTGACCAGCCAACCCCCCCCCCCCCCCCCCCCCCCCCGCCCCCGCCCCCCATCTAGCGCCGATATTAAAAAGAAGTAAAGCTATACGTCTGCTTAATTTCTGTACCTTCATGGCGGGTTGTAGGGTGAACTTTCCTTTGGAGTTTCTATAGAAAGTGATAGAATGCATTTGTAGAATACTATAGTAAATTACATTAACCCTTTAAAGACGAAGCGTATCTGTTTTATATAAGGACTCAGCGCGTACCGCGCTGTAAACACTCTCCACTTCGGTTATAAAAACCAGTCTCTTAATGTTTTATAAGGCAAAAGTTGCTGTTTGTTCTGAGATCCGTACAAAACACATAAACGCAATGTGGGCACCACGTAGAATTTTTTAATGTTAAACCTGGTGGTACGTAAAATTACCGCTAGGCTTGAAATGGTTAATACCTAACACCTTCACTGTTTTCACTATATTATAACGGATATAAGGTCGATCCCCGTGGCTATGCGGTCCAAGGCGTGGGTCTGCGGCCGCTGGCTTGCTGGGATTGTGGGTTTGAATCCCCCTGGCGGCATGGATGTCTGTCTCTTGTGAGTGCTTTGTGTTGTCAGGTAGAGGTCCCTGTGTCGGGCTGGTCACTCGTCCAGAGGAGTCGTACGCAAGGTGGGGTGTGTCTGAGTGTAATCGTGAAGCCTCGATAATGAGGAGGCCCTGGCCCACTGGGGGCTGTTGCGCCATGGGAAAAAAATTGGTTAACAAGTTACACTCGGAAGAAGTCAGCTACTTCATTCTCGAATTGGAGAAGGATTTTTCGGCGTTTCGCATTATCCTACTTCCTCCATCTTCAGAAGAAGCCTGAGGCAGTATATTCCTCAAGTATATTGCAAGGTTCCAGCCTGTCACAGTTTCATATCCCACAGGAGTGCGCTCTTGCTCCATGTCAATGCTTTATTCTAGATTGCTTTTTGTGGGTAACATTTTCTACGGCAGTTCGTTAGTAATGAATCCCTTGAGGTGATTCCCCTACATAACTGACAGAATGCAAGCGAGTTTCTGGCTGTCAGCAGGGGAGCCAAGGCGGTCGGCCATTCTAACACGCGTGAGAGGTGAGCACAATACACGTCCATTGTAGGGTGGTCGATACAGAAATATATGGCACTTGATTTCAGAAATGTAACAGCCTGGAGTCAAGGAGATGTAATGAAAGGTTCTAATATAGAATGCATGCAATTTTCAATAGCTCTTTCACGTAATAATGTTATTCCATGTTGTATAAAAGACATATTAGATTGTTAGTTTATATCTCAGATGAATAACGCCAAGACTTTTTTTTATAGGGAAAAATTTCCACAATGGTGGCCATTTTAGTATTATTGAATTATGATCTCGTATTGTATATAAAGAGGGGTACCAGGGAGGTGTGGTCTAGCAGACTACGGACTGTGCTCTGAAACCTACTCAATATTCATAGTACGCCAACTGGGAGGTATTTGGAATGGATGCAGATGGACCAATCAGGACTGTTTCTCAGTACACGGACGAGTCATTATAATGGGGGGCAGAGGGGTTGCAATGTGTAGGGGGGGGTGGATAGAAGGACTGTTTGGTATGAGAGTTGCATTGGTAATGAACGAGTTAACCAGGCAACAAAACATTAGCATGACAATATGGAGCAGGGGGGTTGGGAAAGTTCGTGTAGGGAAGGCTCCCCCCTCTCTTTATCTCTCTCTCCCTTGCCCGACGCCATTGTCTCTTATACTGTGATTGTAATAATGGCGATGATGTTGGTGATAATGGTGAAATGTGATGGAATAAACTATGGCTGCGATGAGGAAATAGACTGGGGCTATTGCAGCGCAAAGAGGGGTGAGAAAGGAAAGAGGAACTACAAAAATAAATGCAGATTGGATGACTTTTGCGAATGGATTCTAGTTAGTTCAGAAATGCATTTCGTTCATGTTTGATTTTCATTTCCCTTTCTGTTTTCCTTTTTTTACGCTTTTTTTTTCCAACATTGTGTCATCCCTCTTCGTTTTTTGCTTCTGATTGCCTCTCGGATTTTTCGCAGATTAGTTTACGTATTTGTACAATAATTCTTGGCTTGTTTTATAAATTTCAAAACATATAAACAAGACCTTTGCCATGCTTCTGTTAGAGCTACTTGCTCTTGTTCCATGGCTTAAAACATATTAAAAATATCCATGCCTTTACAGTTCGAAAAAAAAAAAAAAGGAGAATTCGAAGATTTATATAGTGAGTTGTCAGAGAGGCCCCTGTGCGCAATGTAAAGTCGTGTGGGTGGGTGAATGCCTAGTACCACCCGTTCCCAATCTTTGTATTAGATGGAGCAGATTGTCCGGCTTTGCGCTCCGGTTGCTTTGCTTCCGGGAAAAGCCCCCCGTCCTGGTACCCATTGAATGGAAGGATGTGTAGGCCCCAGTGTAGGCCCCAGAACCGGTCTGGACCGGCTAGGAAAGAAAAAAAATGTGTTGCCTGTGCGGCAAATTTAGCAATTTTTCGTCCGTCGCCTAGCCCGTGTTATGGTTACTATATTTATGATTACAAGAATTCCTTATGTTGATATCAACACTTTTTCTTAGTGAATTACTCACGCATATTTTTGAAGCAATTTGTTGCTCTTCTTCAGTGCAAACGACAGAAAATAAGAAGAGGTACATTAGTTTTGGGGTGTTCACAACCGTGTTGAAGAAGATTCAAGTCTTCTGGTATGTTATGCTGTGTCAATTGGGAAATAGTTACAGATATTTCGGAAGATCGTATCGTCTTCGTATTCGGCAACATCCCGTATTCAAGGAGAGGCAGACAATTTTCGACAAAATGAAAGGAGTTTTACAATGTTAAAAACCAACTACATGCATATGTTACATGTATCAAAATGTTTAATTATAATCCTACGTGTTTTGGTGTATGTAAAATATGCATGTAGTTGGTTTTTAACATTGTATGGTTCATGACAATGCACAGTTTATGTGATGTAAAAGATGTCTTCTTTTTCCACAAGCCCGATCATTTTGTCGGTAAGAATAATGCTCTGAGAAGCGTGAACTAAGTATGTGAGAAATCACGTGTAACTGTTATCACAAATATTTTCATCCAGATAATGTTCAGACTGTGGATCTTAACCGTTTAAAGCCTAGCGGTAACTTTACATACCACCAGGTTTAACGTTAAAAAATTCTACGTGGTGCCCACATTGCGTTTATGTGTTTTGTACGGATCTCAGAACAAACAGCAACTTTTGCCTTATAAAACATTAAGAGACTGGTTTTTATAACCGAAGTGGAGAGTGTTTACAGCGCGGTACGAACTGAGTCCTTATATAAAACAGATAGGCTTCTTCTTTAACCTTTTAAAGCCTAGCGGTAACTTTACATACCACCAGGTTTAAGATTAAGAAATTCTACGTGGTGCCCACATTGCGTTTATGTGTTTTGTACGGATCTCAGAACAAACAGCAACTTTTGCCTTATAGAACATCAAGAGACTGGTTTTTATAACCGAAGTGGAGAGTGTTTACAGCGCGGTATGCACTGAGTCCTTATATAAAACAGATACGCTTCATCTTTAAAGGGTTAAAGACGACAAGACGGGCAGTGTACATATAACATAATATTGAGGCGCGTTCGCGTAACCATTGTTGCCGTGCAAAAACAATAAGCATTACATGTTATGAGTTTGTGTCTGTAGCCTTAATTATCCATGACGCAAAGCGCATGCGTCGTATTATATTGTCATCTGTGGCCTGTCCGGCTTTACCGTATTTGTCCACATTATCTCATAAACGGCACGATTTCCGGAAAAAACGTTATTAAACATGTAATGTGTGTTTTGATTTTCCCTGCCAATATTGTATGAAATATTTCTTATGCTGAGAAGAATTCAGCGAGATATTATCATAAATGTACATAGATCTTCAGGCAAATTGTCCGTTATTCCTGTCAGATTCTAATGAAATTTGAATTATCTTGACAGATTTTCGAAAAATTTCAAATTTTCAATTTCATGACAATACTTCCCGTGGTAGCAGAGTTTTTCCATTCGGTCCGACAGACGGACGGACGTACAGCCAGACGTGACGAAGCTGATAATCGCTTACTGCAATTTTGCGAAAGTTCCTAAAAGTTAAACTGAGATCTGTTTTAAGATTCAGCTCGTACCGCGCAGTAAACACACACTGTCGGTTATAAAAGTCAATGTGTCGATGCTGTGTAGGGTATTATTTCCGATAGTTCTTAGATCGATAACAAACATACAGATGTATTACGTGGGCAAAAATTAGTATTTTGTGTGTTAAACCATTTGGTACAATAATAATTACATTCTAGAATTCAACGGATTAATAAAGGTAGGCCTGTGTCATGTGCCACGTAATACAAAAACGAGTCGCTGTAGATGAGATTTGTGAAGGTCAAGTTGAGAATTGTGTGGAGTAGGCAGAAATAGTTAAGCTAAATTTTAACTTTCTCAGAACTTTAACTCTGGACCTCCTCTAAAATATCCTTGAAAACCGCTGTCGTGTAATTTGGAATGTTTGTCTCGCTGACGGTCAGAAAAGACTTCCCCATTTTCAGTTCTTTTAGCTCGCTTTGTGTAAAGATGTAATAACATGTTAAACAAGAAGACGTTATTCGAACACCATTTGATACTTGGATTTGCACTGAAGGTAGTTTGATTGCTAAAGAGAAAAGAGGCCTTTATTAATTTTCACATTTTTCCACCAAATTATATTGACTCACTAATCTCTTAAGTCACTGTACACGTCACTTGAGGTACCTGTCGAGTCAAAGTTCCGTTGCATCGAAGATACAAGTTTGTATACGAATTTACATTCAGTTATTGATTTTAAGTAACTTTATTGTGCTCTCTATGGCCGTAGGTTGCGTAGTATTGTGCGGAATACGAAGGTGATATTAAGTGGTCATATCGCAAAGAGAAAGTTTCTGCAGATTTCAAAGGCTTACCTACGTGTGACTTACTGAGAATTTAACCTTTTAAAGCCTAGCGGTAACTTTACATACGACCAGGTTTAAAATTAAAAAATTCTACGTGTTGCCCACATTGCGTTTATGTGTTTTGTACGGATGTCAGAACAAACAGCAACTTTTGCCTTATAAAACATTAAGAGATTGGTTTTTATAACCGAAGTGGAGAGTGTTTACAGCGCGGTACGCACTGAGTCCTTATATAAAACAGATACGCTTCGTCTTTAAAGGGTTAATCTGTATACAAGGCCCGTCACGTTTCGGGAAGCAGCAGGTCAGATACGTTTTAGTGTGTTTCCGTAGCAGAGTCCAAACTAGTGATCACTGTGAAGGCACGGAACAGATGTATTTAAATGCATAAGCGTACGGTGAGCGTAACCACAGGTAGAACAGGGCTTAATGCTGCGGGAAGACTAAGCGAATGGGGTCCAATCCTGTTGAATCGAGTTGATATTAATAACACGCTACAAAGGCAGCTCATCAGCGCCTCTCGAATCGCTGCATGCAGTATGAGACAGGTTTCCAACAATTCTACGCAGGACAGTCGTGTCTGTGTACCAGTTTAATGACTGAAACTCAATTGCACTGGACTGGGTTGGATCTGGGTAGCGTGCCTGCAACCTCAGTAATTTTTGCCGAATTTACTGCAGGTTTCTGTGACATCTAGGTTTCTCATAGTCCATATCTATTCACTGCCAATGTTCCCTCTAAGTTGCGCGGGTGCGCGGCCGCGCTGTAACTGATATGCTTCCGCGCAAACTGAATTGTTGCCGCATAGCTGGAATTTTTCAGTCTTCATTGTAAATATTCTTGTTATCCGTATTACAAAAATCTTTTAAAGTGCCGCGCAGTCGTCAGGTCGTGTAAAAAATTTCCGCTCAGTGCAGTAGCAGGTCCGCGCACTTGTAAAAATAGTTAGAGGGAACGTTGTTCACTGCCTGTACATGTAGACGTTTGTAAGAAAATAAGAACTATATTTAAAGAAGAAAATGTGATTTCTTTTAATGGAAAGAGGAGCCATTGATATATTCCTATATACAGGATGTTTCTGACATAGGCTGTCATATTTTAGGTAAATTTTCCATGGACCAAAACAAAGAGGAACTTCCTAGGAACATGTATTCCAGGGCGCTTTGTTTTCGCAATATGGCCACCTTAAATACCAGAATATGAGAAGGACAGAGTCATGTTTAGCGGTACCAAGTAGACACTTCGAGCATGTGTCGTAGAAGGTCTGCCTGTGTACCGTATGAATTTGAAAGTGGCAATAACATTGCATCATCGTAGGACCATTGGTACTGGTATCTAAAATGTGAATTGTATTCATGTCCAAGGTGGTAATGTGAAGGAATCAACAGTTTTCTATTTATTTAGGTCCATATACGACGTAGCAAAAATATAACAACCTGTTTCAGAAACACCCTGTATAACAGCTCTTGAAGAATGTTGTGAAATCACAGAGACACTAAATATATACACTGTAAACTTCGAGATTTCTCGAAAGTTCGCTATATATAACTTGGATTGCTGCTACCTAGGGTTAGGTCGAGACTGCAATTCCGACCGATTTACATGTATATCTGCTGACATTTACATGTGTATCTGCTGACTGGTTCTGCATTTCTATGTGGATGGTAGTGAATTTGTTAAGATCATGTGAACTGGGTTGAGTTGAATCAGGACAAGGCGCCAGTAGCGAGGTTTGGTGAAGACACTGACAAAGCTTGCTGTACCTTAACAATTGGAAAATGTGGAGTATTTCAACCATTTGGGTAGCATGATAACAAATTATGCAAGATGTACACTTGAAATTAAATACAGAATTGCCATGGCAAAAGCAGCATTCAACAAGAAGACTCTTTTCACCTGCAAATTGGATTTAAATTTAAGGAAGAAAATAGTAAAGTGCTTTAGTAAAGTAAAATGCTACATTTGGAGCATAGCTTTGTACTGTGATGAAACGTGGACACTTCAGAAAGTAGATCAGGAATAACTGGAAAGTTTTGAAATGTGGTGCTGGAGAAGAACGGAGAACATCAGTTGGACCCATCGTGTGAGAAATGAAGTAGCATTACATAGAGTCAAGGAGGAAAGAAATATCCTAAATACCATAAAAAGAAGAAAGGCTAACTGGATTGGTCACATCTTGCGTAGAAACTGCATTCTTAAACCCGTGATTGAACGAAAGTTAGAGGGAAGGATAGAAATGACGGGAAGACGAGAAACAAGGCGTAAGCAGCTACTGGATGCCCTTCAGGAAAAGAGAAGATACTGGAAATGGAAAGGGGAAGGACTAGATCGCACTGCGTGGAGAACTCGATTTGGAACAGGCTATGGGTCTGTCGTAAGACAGACTACAGCATGAATGAACTTCAACATGAACGCGTTTATGGAACATACGAATAACTGCAAACTGCTCTGTCAAAGGCTAAAAACAGGAATCTTGCTACTTCCTGTAGTCCTGTTTCCTGTGGCAATACGAAATACCGATTCCGGGTACATTATATTATAACCAGACTGTACGTACAGCAGACTGGGAGGTCACGTTTTCTGTAATTCAACATGGCGGACAATGGACCACATTGCAGCAGCCTCTACACCCGATTTCTATAGGTTAGCATATCCTATTGGAGCTGGGTATTCAGCGAGCGAGGGGTGGCTGCCCCATTGTTGTGTTACTCAACAAAGTCGCACCATCCAGCGCTTCCAGTGCTTCGAAATATCTCTTCCCTCCTCTCGTCTTTCTTTCTTGACATCAATTTCACTGATGACGTCAGGGCGACGCTGTAAGTGGATTGGATATCCTGTGATGTTCTTCAGCATCGAGCTGGTTACGCTGTGTGTATCATAGGGCCTTAGCAAGCCGTCCGAACTTCCGTAAATACATAGCTGTAGTGCAAGAGGTAGTTGATGGCCGCGAAGTGTAAATTGTCAACAACATTCTTGCTAGTCCGTTTTCACATTTTGTTGACAGTCTTCTGATTAGAGTAATTGACAGATAGAGAGGTAAATTTAACAGGCTGCAAGTAGGAAGTGAAATAAGGCTAAACTTAAGGAACGGGAAAAAAATTAAAGGCAAATTATTGATTGTAAATAAGATACTGAAAATCTAGGAAGTAAATATGGAAATTCAGAAGCGACGAACCCTAAAATTAATCTTACACAGCACGTAGGAATGGGCCGGGATAGCTCAGTCGGTATAGCGACTCGCTACGGGCTGGACGTTCCGGGGATCGAATCCCGGTGGGGGCGAGATTTTCCGCAGCCGTCCAGACCGGCCCTGGGGCCCACCCAGCCTCCTGTAAAATGGGTACCGGATTTCTTTCCCGGGGGTAAAGCGGCCGGGGCGTGGGGCTAGCCACCCTATCCCCTCCTCGTGCCGAGGCTCGCGAAAGGGTAGAGCTATACTTCTACTCCCTCTCTTGGGCCCTCATGGCCTGTTATAGGGTGAAACTTTACCTTTTACAACACGTAGGAAGGAATTAGGCCTCAGTATGACTAAATTTCAGTAATTAATGCGATCGTTGGAAGAATCGTGCCTTGAAAACTAGAGAAAATTAAAAATATTTTGTGGAATATTAAAAACTCAGGTATAAGTAAAATATTAAAAGTGGCTGGTGGCTAATGTCTTCTTTTTTCATAAAGTTTGAAAGATTTCGCCTAGGGTTACTCCTAAATAAATATTGGCATTTATTTTTATAACTATGGCTGATGAATTATTGTAGCCTGGAATGGAAATATGGCGATGACGTGTAGCGCATATTTGCGTGAATATTCCTACCGGTTGCGGGAGTTCTGACGTGTTCGCAGCGGCGTAGTTGAGGTTTCCGCTCTTCTGGGACGTGATGCGTCACTGAGAAATATAATTCTCACGTTTCGAAGCAACGTATTTCCATGAAATTTTGAAGACCTTTCGGGCCGTTGTAAATAGGGGCATTGCTTTGGTTCGCAATGTCGGAATTAAATTACCCAGTTAGGCAACACCCTATCAAAAAATAAGGAAATTCTGAATTAAAACATTTGCTTTGAAAACGGAGTGTGCCTGCATGCTATCCGATAGACCACTGGCTTTAGTAGTTGATGGATAATGTTTTGTATGTTGAAATACAAGTTATGAAAATCTTTGTAGCAGAGTAACGTCTTGAAGCTCTGGCATACTCTAAAACACAAATTTTACAAAAATCTAGGAGCCACCTCGAAATTTTAGATGCCGGAATGGTGACATGAAGCAAGTTCTATTTTGAGAACCCGCAAATATTAGGTGACACGGTATAAAATTGTGTGGCCTGTGTGATCTGACAACCGGGATTTGTGCACCACTGTTAAAAAATACGTGTCGTCCGCTTAAAAAACGAGTAGAGAAATGCTTTCTAATTACAGCCATTAAATTTCGTTTGCTTGTTCTTCTTGGATTTTAATTTTTTAGATTAAAAAAATAAACTTCTGCTACATATATTGTTGAAACTCTTGCAAATTATATCTAAAATTTTTCGTATTTGCTGCTTGGCGTTAACCGGCAGGAAGCTTTCACTGATTATGAAGCCTGCATTATCGAAATTAGGCTATTTATGAATATGATTTTTATTATATCACAGTTTTCATGCGTAGAATTTAAAAACTGCACGCTTTCTTCTGGCTTCACTTCAATCCGAAGCATCCTTTATAACAGTAGTCAGTATGCGTTCCCTATATATGTGCTATTTTATTTCTTTAAAATAATTAGAATTTGAGGATTCCAGTGGTCTGGTATGTAACGCAGTGTAACAGGATAATTAGTTCTGGAAAATTCGAATGAAGTTATTGACCTTAGCGTCAAGAGTTCACGGCCTGTGAATATTCATTGTGGACATAGAAGATGAAAGCAATAAATATCTTCAAAACGCCGAGAGCCTGTTACCTTGTAACGCAACTTCATATCCTCGGTTACACCGCTGTGGAAACCTCACTCTAGCACTAACAGCCATGGAGTAGGATATAACTAAAACGGCTTTAAGACCGATTTAGCCAGCAGATGTGGCATTAGCTGTAGTTTCACGCGTTAGTAGTTGCTACAAATTGATAACTGTTCCGCAAGCTCTTGTAAACACCTCAGAAATTTCGCCAGGTGTCGTAGAACACCTTGCACCGTAAAACACGTGACCAAAAACAGTGTTGCTGATACGCCAAATTTGTGCTTCTGCCTCAGAACATGAGGCATCTTGTGCAGAAATGTGTATGCCGATGGAGTAAAACGATTTTGCAAATGTGTGCCCTTCACGTCCACATATGTCTCACGCTTTGATGTTCGTGTAAGGCAAGTCAGCATAAGGTTATGTTTGATAGTTACAAAAAATATTTTTCCTTTTTATTTTTTATTTGTAGTTTATTTTCACCTGCAAATTGGATTTACATTTAAGGACGAAATTAATGAAATGTTACATTTGGACTTAGCCTTTTATGGTGCTGAAACTTGGACACTTTGGCAAATAGATTAGAAATATCTTCGGAGTTTTGAAATGTGGTGCTGGAGAAGGTTTGGAGACCTAAGCCCTCGGAAGTTCAAAACATTGGAGGTCTTTAATGCTACCTCCTGAAAGTAATACATTTTCATTTCCCC
Organism: Coptotermes formosanus; assembly: GCA_013340265.1. Lineage (NCBI taxonomy): Eukaryota > Metazoa > Arthropoda > Insecta > Blattodea > Rhinotermitidae > Coptotermes > Coptotermes formosanus. Next base: position 242,065 of record BLKM01008956.1, on the reverse strand, counting down.
CCAGTTGCATCTCCATGACAACATTTTTGTTTGATGACGTCACAGGGAGCCAAGTTGCCTTCCATCAGTTACAGCGCGCAGTATCGAGGACCCCCCGGGGTTCTCAGTACATAGAGAGGTAAACGACGCGTTATCAAGAGGGGGAGCAACACTCTGAGGGTGGAGGTTTCTATTCAATTCATAATATGTCTGTAGGGGAGGACTTGCCAATACTGAATAAAGAGTGGGTTTGTGAGTGTATTCTAACTGGGTGGCTGCTAGAGGGTTGCGCGCTTGAATGCGTCATTACCGCACCCCTCTGCCACCCTCGTTATACTATCATAACGTTATAACACCTTTTTGACATGGGCTATCCCTTCCCTCTACCGACAGACACCCTTCTCACACCCTACGTGTGTATAGGTTGGCGCACATATGATGTGCCTCTTGACTCTAGCAACAGAATTAGTGTTTCTGTAGAGGGCTCTTTTATTGGACAAATGGCACTGGTAACACTGTGAGAATTATCGTTACAAGTGTCACTATTAACACTAAGAGCTTCACTGTTGTCACTGCCACCAGTAGCATAATAACCAACTATCCTAATTTGGGTTTATTTTCGGTCAAAATAAAGAATCGGCCGATCCCAGTGGCCGCGCGGTCTAAGGCGTGGGTCTGCGGCCGAGCGCTTGCTGGGATCGTGGGTTCGAATCCCACCGGGTATATGGGTGTTTGTCTTGTACAGTGTTTGTGTTGTCAGGTAGAGGTCTCTACGACGAGCCGATCCCTCGTCCAGAGGAGTCCTGCCGACTGTGGTGTGTGTCTGAGTGTGATCAAGTGAAAATAAACAACATCGACACCTGCTGTGAGTAGGTAGAAGAAGTAAGGACTGCGAAACGAAACAAAGAGTCCATCAGAAGCAGGACAGTTTGCTTCTGATAGAAAATAAACACGCTGTAAACACAACGGTATGACGCATCAAGATTGTCCAAACTTTTGTGAAAATGTTACATTAAATTATTAGTACCACGCAACTAGAATATTATTGTCAAAGAATTAACCAAAATAATATTTTTGAGCACAGACTTTACGTATTTGAACGGTTAATATAACGGCAGGTGTAATGTACAAGGTTTAAGGAAGTAATTCTCTATCAGTGCCAGTACGGTGGTTGATCTATAAACAGATGCTGGGAGGCTAATTGCATATCCCGTCAACAGAAAGTAGGAGAAATTAAGAACCTAAGGGTAGCTAAGAAATACATATTGGAAGTAAAAAATGCTGAAGAATTTGAAGTAATTTCGGTCGTGAACTGAAATACAGAAGAATGAAAGCTAGAAGTACTCAGGTAGATAATACGATCAAGTTTCGAAATTGTCTTACTGGAGTTTCCCACTGTTAACAAAAGAGGCGCTAGTGCCGCAGGTGACTCAAATGGCGTCTCAATTTCAGAAACCTAATAAAGTGCTCTGGTGTATCGAAATGAAATATCTAGTCACAGTTGAAAATATGTATTTTATGGAAGATATTAGGGCAACCATTTACCAAAATGCGCGGTGGCGCAGTTGGTTGAGGCACTGCGCTACAAACCGGGAAGTCGCGGTTTCGATTCCCGATGGTGTAATCGGAAATTTTCATTGGCAAAATCCTGTCGGTCGCACTATGGCCTTGTGGTCGCCTCAGGCTCTAGCGGACATGAGTACCAGGAATATTTCCTGGGGGGTAAACGCGGCCGGTGCTTAAGGCTGACAACCTTACCACCTTCATGTGCCGATTGTTTTGAACTGTGAGAGCCTCAACCTCCTGGAACCCTCAGGGCCTGTCCAGGTCTGTAATGGGACTGCTTTATTTACGAAAATGTCCATCTGTAGGGAATGTAAGTTGCTGGCTGAACCTTGTCGTGTTTGTAGGATGAAAAGTTCTGAAAAAAAAAACGGCCGGTCACTGGAGTTAAGCTGGATGACACTAAGCTGATTTTGTTTCGCAGTTAAGAGAATCAAAGAGTAACCGTATGAGACAAAAAAATTTCGCTACACATTTCACTAATTTTCCTGCAAAACATGAAGACTACCACTTTCTTACAGTCAGATTATATGAAAATGCTAAACGACTTCCCATTTATCCAAGCATGGTAACCGAAACAACTTTAGAATTTTCGGTGATGGAAGATATAAGGGAGAGTGCGAAGTTCGGTGTCTATTATCCGCTATAGGAACGGGAAGTTTTGGAGCCTTTTTTATTTGGCCAAATTTCTGTGACTTATATACTGTACGTATAGGCATATGTGTTTGAGAAATTTCTCTTATCTATTTTGGGAGGAGAGGGTCCTAAGGACATGCACCTAAGAGTTTTGGCATTGAAGTTCGGAGGAGTCTTATTTATTGGAGAGTTTCCACGAGAACATTGACAGAGAAGGCCCTGTCACTTGGCCATCTCATTCACCTGACTTCACACCACTTGAATTGTTCTTCTCGGAGCGCATAGAGGACGCTGTTTAGCCTTTCAAAGCCTAGCGGTAGCTTCACGTGCCACCAGGTTTAACACTAAAAAATTCTACGTGGTGACCACATTGCGTTTATGTGTTTTGTACGGATCTCAGAGCAAACAGAAACTTTTACCTTATGAAACATTAAGAGACTGGTTTTTATAACCGAAGTGGAGAGTGTTTACAGCGCGGTACGCACTGAGTCCTTATATAAAACAGATACTCTTCGTCTTTAAAGGGTTAAGCTCAAACACTGCCGAGATAATACAAACTCTTGCCTTTACGATTACACCCGTCATGTTTACAAATGCGTGGACTAACTCGAATACAGACCTGATGTGTCTCTGGCTACTCACATTGCCCTCATTGACCTCCGTAAGCCGTTAAATGCAGGTGCCAAAAAAGTGACGTAGTATTCTACCAAAGTACATTTAATTGTTATTCCTCTTCTTCTTAATACTGGGAAACGTTACATTAAATCCTTCTAAATTTTGTGTGTTTAATTTGAAGATATGGGAAAAGTAAACTATTTAGGAAAGATATTAGCAAATCAAATTTTATGTACGAGTAAATTAAAGGCAGATTAATTTCAGGGAATGCCTCGTACCATTAGGCCCAGAATCTTTTTTATTCTGGTTTTCCCTCCAAAAGCATAATGATCAAAGTACTTTGACGCATGGCATCCAGTTTTGCCAAGTGATGATAAAAGTGGAGATACTTTATGAATATTTAAGTTTCATTGTAGCATGTAATTTGCAGCACGTGATTTTATTTAATAACCGTAACATTTGACTTATAATTGTAACGTTAATTTTAACCGGTGTGTTTTAGCAACAGTATGCAAGAGCAATGCACTACGTAAATTTGACGTGTGCGTCTGATGGTGCTACGCCGTACGGAAATGCGTAGCGAAGTACGGTAATGAAGAATGTTGCATAGACTGAAATATACAGTGAAGTGTGGTAGTGTGTTAGGCACAATTCTATTGTGCAGTATACAGTGTGTCCTACAAGTTCCAGTACCCGGAGAGATATAAATTCATACGCTTTGGATACTGGGACTTTTAGGACACTCTGTACATATGTACACAGATATCCAGACTACGGGTTTCGGCTTAGTAGTCGTTTGTCACAAGAACACACGGCTCTTTTTTATAATATACAAAATTTGTATCGCTAAGAACAAAACTGTATTTAGAGAAGTGAAATTACGTGTGTAAAGCAGCCATATGTTTCAACCTAAAACACACATTGAGGAAGACACAGTCTTCCTCAATGTGTGTTTTTAGAATTGTTGTGAGCTTGAGAATGACCTGTTTTAAGCCGAAACATGTTGCTCTTCTAGACACATTATTACTGTTGTCTAAATATACTTTTGTTTTGACTGCTACAAATTTTGTTTGTTATAATACTATAACACAACGGGATGTCACATTTAACCTTTTAAAGCCTAGCGGTAACTTTACATAAGATCAGGTTTAATATTAAAAAATTCTACGTGGTGCCCACGTTGCGTTTATGTGTTTTGTACGGATCTCAGAACAAACAGCAACTTTTGCCCTATAAAACATTAAGAGATTGGTTTTTATAACCGAAGTTGAGAGTGTTTACAGCGCGATACGCACTGAGTCCTTATATAAAACAGATACGCTTCGTCTTTAAAGGTTTAAACGTTGCTTTCTGTTAGCATTTCATATTTTAAAGTGCAGGCATATCGGTATTTTCGCAAAAATGTTACTGATGTATTTCCTTAATATTCTCCAGGAAACGACCATGTTCAGTGTTCATCTTGGACGTCCCTTTGTGCTGTTTCTTCTACAGAGCACTTACCAATCACCATCAACACCAGTGAGTGTACTGATGGTGATTTGGACCTTGTACAAATTCACTACAGTGTGATTGTTTATAAACTCATATTTCATTTTGCGTCTTATACTGGGTGTATAAACACGTTAGAGCTCTTTTAGGAAATAAAACTTTCCGATAAAATATACCACATTGAGTGTAGGATGCATTGTAGTTATGGTCTTCGCTCTTCTCGATTTTTACGCAGCCTGTGTTTGTAATTGTTTACCGACGTTTCGGGACAGTCTGTCGGTCCCATATTCAGGGGTCAACCAGATTATTTTTGGATTGTTCGACCCTTAAAGATGGGAATGAGTGGCTATCCCGAAACGTCGGTAAACGAAGACAAACACATGCTGCGTAACAATTCAGAAGAGCGAACGTCTCTTTTACATCGCGGAAGAAGCCTGAAACCTGGCATGCATTGTAGATGTGGTGTTTCTCCATGTCATTCATGTGCGTGCCTTTTTTTCTTTGAATACAGTAGAGAAATTGTCCCTCTTCAATGCAGCCAAGAAATGTATCAAATTAAATGACATACATATGTTTCTGCCGAGCCCAATATTTGATGCCGTAACCTACACTTAAGTCTTTGCTACCACCCTTGTGTGGGACAAATCATCATTTACCATTCACGACAAAAACATATCAGTGTAGAACAACCAACCAAAGCGTTTACAAGCACCTCCAGCGACCTCTTGAAAAATATTGTAAGTGAAACAGGCACAGCTGTATTTTCCTTAATGTTTTAGTGTTTGTAATTTTTGTAGACTGAATACATTTTATTTGTCCCATTCCATGTTTCAGTTAACTTCACCGGCAGACACCGCGCCAACCGCCGCCACTGGACTAATGAACCTGCGATCGCTACAAACGGTGAGTCTTATGACCATAGTATGGCTTCTGTAGTCAGAATAGAATTCGTTTCTATAAGTCATTATTATTGAGCTCCCCATATTGAAAAAGAGTTTGACAGGGTAGACAACGTGGTAACAATCTCGATGAGCAGGCCTGGACAAAGAAATAGGCTGATCTGTTCACTGCTCATTCGTCTCTTTTCGTATTAATATTATCTTGTGAAGGCGTAATGAATATTTAGAACACTAAACACGGCGTCCTTCAAGCATTATAAAGAGAACGGTACGCAGTAAAGGGTGTTGCTAGGGGATCTTTTTCCGGTAACAGTACCCACTACGTACCCTGTTTATTATTATTATTATTATTATTATTATTATTATCACCATCATCTTCTTAATGCTTTTCTGATTGTTTCATAAATAACAGATTGTTATTTAAATCCATGCAGACAAATGAAAAAGCGATTAACTAACAATGAATTATTAGATTAATTGTACAATTGTAATAGGAGAAGCGTAGAAATGGTTAATTCCTCTTGCGGTCTATATAATTTCAAGTGCCTATAGGTGTTGTATTTCAGTTTGTAAAGCTTTATGCATTACTGATGCACCATCTCGACGAACCTCAGACGAAAAGTCGATTTCGTGTAAAGACTGATAGACGAGGAGAGGGAGTGGGGGAGTGTAATGTGGAAATTGCTCCACGACAAGGGAAATTATTGCAATTCAAACCGGGTGGAAGCTTGCTGCTGTGTATGGAGTATAATGATGCAGGAACTGAGGGAAATTCCCCGGAAATGGCTTAGCATTGTTTCTAGACACTCAAATTTCTATATGTTTGTTTCGAGTGCTGCTTGTTACACCGTAGGTTAACTATTTTCAATTGGTCTAATGCTTACAGTGTTCTACTATCGTACATAATTTAGTTTTGTTCGTCTTACATACTTGTAATTAAAAATATGTAGAAGATACAAGCCTTAGTTTAGACCGAGGAATAGCACTGGAATGAAAAGTGTGGATGAGATTGAACGAACTAATTAGTAGTGCGGTGTAATGCATCTATATGCAACGGCTTTGGGCGATTGTCAATTCTCACGAGAGAAAAGTGGAAAGGTTCATGTGAAGGATAAAACAGAGTAGGATCGAAAGAATTTAATAGAAATTGAAAATGTTAATATTTTTTTACATAATATTTTGGACAAATTTTATACTTGTGTGCAAATGATTTTCGAAGGATTTTGTGTACACAAAATATTACTTTTCATACAAAAGTTAATTTTGTTGAAATAAAAGCCAAACAATATCGTTACATGAAAGCGAATTTCCGGCAAGGAATGAAGCCCCCATAGCATGTTCATTACACCTATAATGAGTATACTATGGGCAGGGCGTCCGATGAAACCTTATGTCACACTGGTAGACGCTACCATGAATGATTTATTTTTTGGAAAGCCATGACGAGGTTAAAAATTACTGGAGAAAGTCCGCTTGTAGAAGTAACATATTAACATTTGAAGTGGACTGCCAAAGGACAATTCCTTATGTTAGTAATAACCTGAATTTGGTTTTGTTAATTTTAAAATTTGAAGCTCTAGAATTTGTCTACCCTAACAAATCGAAACTCCATTCATGAAGAAATTAAGAGCAGACTGAAGTCGGGGAATGCTTGCTATCATTCGGTGCAGAATCTTTTGTCTTCCAGGTTGCTATCCAAAAACAC
>BLKM01008956.1:188841-235149 GCA_013340265.1 Coptotermes formosanus | reverse complement strand
TGGCTTGAAACAAGGGGATGCTCTGTCGCCATTGCTTTTCAACTTTGCTTTAGAATATGCCATTAGGAGGGTTCAGGCAAACCAGGAGGGCTTGAAATTGAATGGTACACATCAGCTTCTGGTTTATGCTGATGATGTTAATATATTGGGCGGAAGCGTACATAGCATAAAGAAAAATGCAGAAGATTTAATTATTGCTAGTAAGGAGATTGGTCTAGAAGTAAATGCTGAGAAAACTAAGTACATGGTCATGTCTCGAAATCAGAATGCACGACACAATCACAACATAAATATAGATAATAAATCCTTTGAAAGGGTGGAAGAATTCAAATATTTGGGAGCAACCCTAACGAATCGAAACTCCATTCATGAAGAAATTAAGAGCAGATTGAAGTCGGGGAATGCTTGCTATCATTCGGTGCAGAATCTTTTGTCTTCCAGGTTGCTATCCAAAAACACAAAGATTATGGTATACAGAACTATAATTTTACCTGTTGTTCTGTATGGATGCGAAACTTGGTCTCTCACACTGAGGGAGGAACAAAGACTGAGGGTGTTCGAGAATAGGGTGCTGAGGAGGATATTTGGGCCTAAGAGGGACGAGGCGACAGGGGAGTGGAGAAGACTACATAACGAGGAACTTAATGACCTGTACTCATCACCAAATATTATTCGGGTAATCAAATCGAGAAGACTGAGATGGGCGGGGCATGTGGCACGTATGGGGGAGGAGAGAAGTGCATACCGGATTTTGGTGGGGAGACCCGAGGAAAGGCGACCACTTGGGAGACCCAGGCGTAGATGGGAGGATAATATTAAGATGGATATTCGGGAAGTGGGATGGGAGTACATGAACTGGATTGATCTGGCTCAGGATAGGGACAGGTGGCGGGATCTTGTGAATGCGGTAATGAACCTTCGGGTTCCATAAAATGCAGGGAATTTCTTGACTAGCTGAGAAACTGTTAGCTTCTCAAGAAGGCCTCTGCTCCATGGAGTTAGTTAGTTAGTTAGTTAGTTAGTTAGTTAGTTAGTTAGAATTTGTCTAGGTTACTCTTCTCATTTATATAATATTTAAAAATGTATAGTTCACTCATTTAAGGACTGTCTCCGACATAGCCTAACTTTTCTCTTTCTTCAGTGAGTAAAGAAATAAGTTAAGAAAAATGACCTCGGAAAGAGTGCATCGCGGATGCCGTGCGTCCCTCCCTTACTTTTCTCCCGGTTGAACGGATTTCCGCCTTTAGATATTTTTACGGCAAATTCGAAATGTTAATGGCGTTATTTCCTTGTGAGAATTAAGTATGTTTACATAAATGGAAGTTTATGTGATTTGCTTCAGAGTGCGGTTTCTTAGGTACACTCTGCCGGTGAAAAAGGATACTGTCACGGGGTTGTTAGAAGGGTAGCACAGTGTAGTGTGCGAGTGAGTGTGTTGTGTGTCTGTAGACCTATCTACACGGAGTGACACGCCACAGCAGACAGTAATATTCATAGCCCAGAGCTTCGGATATGTATTCAGTATGTACGGTGTTTCAAGTGCTGTACAGTAGTGTCTGCACGCACGCACACGCATACACGCACGCACACATACGCACACAGTAAGAGAAAACACAGGCACATTTATGCGTATCTCTTAATTATTCATATCCTGTCTTGAATTTTACTGATTTTGTTTTAATTTACCTTTAAAACCGCACATTCCGCACACCCAGTGTGTTTAAGTGTTCATGCGTGCTCTGAATATACATCCATTGTTTCGTAATGCAGTATTGTTCGACTGCTTTTTTTATCCACTCACTGCTCTTATTCACTGTGTAACAGTTCCATACACGAAAAATTACCAGCAGTTCTTCTACATATAGAATTAGACCAAACATTGTTTTATGCAAAGACTGATATGCTCTCTGATGACGGACCAGTAAGGGACGAAACATGTAGGACTATAATGTGTTTTTTAAAAAATATTATTGTGAATTTTTGACAGTTTGAGTGCATTTGTTTGTTGATATTAAAAAATCAAACTACGTGCCCGGAATAAAAAATACTCAAAAAAATATAAAATTCCCCGACCGATCGTCTAATGGAATGTTGTATGTGACACATAGGGTGGGTCCGTGTATATATGTATACATATATGTATAGTGTAGACTAATTTTATTCCTAAAATAATTACTAAATTACATTTTTAATATTATTATAATATCCACACGTATGTCGACTACGTTTTCTCGTACCTTGAAATTCTTCATCTAAGGTAATGTTTGTATTTCTTAAATAACACTACGTATTCCGTCTGACACAACCTGTCTTTAGTATTATTGCCTCAAGCACTACGTGTTTCGATCAAGCAGATCATCATCAGGTGTTTGTTTTGCACAAACACTTAAAACTCGAGGTAAAAACGCAAATTTTTGCGAGATCTCACAAAGGATGTACAATATAAATTGCAATCGACTTGTAACACTGGATGGAGTGACGTTAATACGAACGGTGTGGTGTGTAATTTGAAACATTTTTACCTTTAGTTATAAGTTTTTGTACAAACAAACACCTGGTGATGATCGGTTTGATCGAAACATGTAGTGTTTGAAAAAATTATGATAAATAAATGTCTTGTCAGACGGAATGCGTAGTGTTGTTTATGTAATCGTGTGTACACAACGGGATGGATAGCGTGAAATTGTATGCATTTGTCATCATCTCCATCCCTGCTGCATCATACTGTTTGCCAACTGTTAGGATTGTGAAGACAAAGAGATTCAATCTATAAAGTAGAGTCCTAAATCTATAATCGTACCCGAAGACCTCGCAGAAGTGCGAGAAACAGTACGCGTCACGTACAATTGGGAACTCGAAAGGGTTTGGCGGCCTGATCGAGACTATATTGTTTCCCAGGCTTTAGAGTCTGAAACGCCAGGACATTTGTTCCTGCAGAAACCTGTTTCTTATCGCATTACTTTTGTCACAAAGGAGGAATTGGATGATCCAAATATTATAATTGGATCAGGTCTATAGTTCTCTGAATCCAAAACTTATGTTGTGACCCAGGGGCGCACCCAGAATTTGTCATGGGGGACGGGGGTTGTGCTCACGTTGAGGCTGTGTATAGTTTACATTGGGTTTGAACTTTATAGAAATAATGTCTTACGTTTAGCTGCGACATAACGCTGTTTGCAACTGTATTTATATACGTGCAAATATAACTGCATGTTCCATGACTCACGCGCCTGATTTAAGTCGCAATGTCTAATTTTCTTGCTTGTTTTAATTTCATCTACGGCATCCTACTTTTCTCTATTTTATTTTTCAAATCCTAATGTACTTGTCATTAGCTGATTCCAGTTGATGTATTCGGTTGAATGGTAATTCAAGTAAAAATTTTGATATCGTGTCTACAAAACTTGTTGTTTTTTTTCTTTTTTTTTTTAATTTCGGTTTGTGGGGAGCTGCAGCCCGGCAGTCCGTTGCCTCGCCCTGGTGTGTCGTGTCTGGAAAGTTGTGGAACAAAAAGAGGGTCTTCATGGTTGGGGCGTCGCTGTCTGTGTGGAGGTGGTCTGGTTGTTGTGGCATCATCATGGTGGAGACGAGATTGAGGATGGCGCCTGCAAATGGCTTCATTGCTGGCGCCTGATGGTCATCAGCACAACAGATGTGATTATGTAGAACCCGTGCTGGAGAAATGCTCATAGCGACATAGCTGGTGACGAGTCTGTTTCAGACTTTCAACACCTCTTTCTTGTTTCTCTCTTTCTGAATTCCTTCCTCTTCTTTATTATTTTATTTACGTATTTCCTTCCGGGTTTGTCTTTCTCTTTACATTTCTCTATTTCTTTTCTTTCTGTCCTTTGTAACTAATTGTCTTGCCTTCTCTCTACGTTTGTTCCTTTTCGCATGTCTGTACATTTAACATTCTTAATTTGTTGATCTGTCGTCACTACAAACAGTAGTCGCGCATTCAGTTTGTGACAGACGTCAAAATTAAAATTATGGTGTACTGGGTTATGACAAGATATAGTTTCGTACGTGCTTACCAGCGTTTTCGAACTACCTGTTGAATACGTCTTCAGTTTACTACGCTTTGTACCCTAAAAATTAGGAAGCAGTGTTCCCCGAAACATTGGTAATCCCCGAGAAAACTACAAGACGAGTGATTTTAGGTTTCAACCACTCTGCAGTTGACATACTAGTTCTTCTGAAATGTTATGCGTTGTTGATTTGTAGTTGGCTACCGACGTTTCGGTGACATATTCAAGGGTCAAACATTCCGTGATATGAAAGACCGTAATTTTTACGAGACGATGCTAAGGATTCTGATATTCTGGAATGTGACGCCGCGTCGTTAGTTTGTGGTTTCCAACATTTGGAAGGATCGCAGTGCCTTCATATTCAAGGGCAAAGCAAATGGCTCAACCGTGGAATATGAAGGTAACGTAATGCTTTAGTGTTTCGGTAAACCATTTAACAAACGACAAATATGACATCCAAGAACATCTAAATCCCCACCATAGCATTTGTACCTGCTGTATTCGCTTCAAGTTTTCTCCTTAAAAGAGAGACCACGTATAATTTGCTTTGAAAATGAAGCACGAATTTGCTGTGTAGGCTGGATCTGTAAATAAGATAGTATCTAAGGTGTTTCAGGCAAGGTATCATAAAACGAGAAACTAAAGCATTAACAGGCCAGCATACGGGCACATGATGGACGTGAAGTGGACCCGCCACCTCAATTACACGCACAATACAGTGTTGTGCTGTATCATGCCTGCTGCCCCACGGAACACCACAACGGGCTAACTACCGCGCCTAGTCAATACTACTGAGCTACCCAGACCAGGGATGGAAAAATACATAACATGCCTTGCGAAATGAGACTTGTGGCCCCGGTGTTAGCGTCGTAACATAAGGACGACAGATATTTGTACCACAAGAAAGGGACAACAGTGTTTTCGGTACTTCTAAAGAATTTTTAGTCACGATCTCTTAGGGAGGTTAGGTATTAAACGTATCGAGGGTGAGGGGATATTATTAAAAATGTTTTGAACCAAGAGGGCAACTATAAATGAGGAATAGAAAAAATACACTAAGAAGAACTTTTAATGTTTAGTATTTACGTAGTAGACCTACTCATTGAGTTCAGAAAAAGAGAGAGGAAGGAGACTGGCAGGACAAAAGGAAAGTAAGTAGAAGCAAATCTGTCTGACACTGAAACAGACGGTCTAAAGTTAAGGTAGGAGAGGAAGGTTGGGTTGAGTGTACCTTTGGTCCCATTCCAGAATTTAGAATAAAGTCTTGCTATGGTTTGTTACGTAAATGCTTCACGTTTTGTACTTTAATGTGTCTCGAGACTGAGGTTTCCATCTTAGGTCCGTGTACTGTATTGTGTTTTGAACCACACAAGTACCTTACAGTAATTAATGTAACTGCACAATTGATACGTGTATAAATACAAGACAAGCCTATCTTGTCACGTAGCACGTAATGAAAGTACTTTTAAAGTGCCTCAAAATTTTACTAACAATAGTCAAGATGAGGATAAAACCAGACGCAATTACGAGGTATCATTTAAAATAGTTACGTTTCCTTACTTTTCCTCTTGTGGATTGGAATCACTTATTAGGTGCGTTTCAGAATTTCGAAAACCGACTGTTAACTTCGTCATGGCTGTCCCTCTGTCTGTCTGTCCGCATGGAATAATTCACTCCCACTGGACGGATTTTCATAAAATTTGATACTTGAGGATTTTTCGAAAGGTGCCGAGAAAGAACCTGTCAAGATTAACAGATACTTTACATGAAGACCCATGTACATTTATGGTAATAGCTCGCTGAATTCTTCTTAAAATGAGAAAATTTTCAGACAAAAGTTGTAAAGAAAATGAAAACACATTTTATGTTCAACAATTATTTTTCTGAAAATCGTGCCGTTTATGAGATAATGTGGAAAAATATAGTAGAGACAGACAGACCACAGATGAAAACATAACACAGTGCATGTACTTCTCATGCTGGATAAACAAGGCTACAGACACTCACTCAGAATTAGTAATACTTATTGCTTTTGCGCGGCAAAAATTGTTACGCGAACGCACCTGAATATTGCGTTATAGGTACGTTCCCTGTCTTGTTTGTTTTCGCCATTGCATTAGTATTGGACCTAACTTGTTGCAAATTCTTACACGTCACGGGGCTCGTTTTGACATTGTCCTAAAGGTAAATACTATGTGTATTTCTTACTGAATGGATTATACCTGTCATCGAACAGTAATACACCCATCCACCGAAATCTTCAGAAACTCCATGCATTGGCGATCTTTTTGAGAAGCTAGTAATTCCTCAGCTAATGAAGAACTGTCCCGAATTTTATGGAAATTTAAAGTATGTTAATGGTTTTACAAGAGCCCGTCACTTGTCCAGACAAATCCAGTACATGCTGTGCAATCGTTTTTCTTTTATTCATTTTAGTGTTACCGTCTCATCTAAGCTTACGCCTAGATCATTCACCTTGTCTCTTTCCTTAAGATGTCTCCATCAAAATTCTGTACGCATTTCTATTCTCCCCCTAACTTGCTGATCTTGCTTTAAACACATACACAATACACACTTGATCATAAAATTTGCAAACTTTTTATTTTCTTCCTTACGAGTGAAATCGCCGGAGGATTGCCTGGCTTGAAAGGTGCGTGTAAAGCAATCCCATTACAGGCCTGGACAGGCCCTTAGGTTTCCAGGAGGTTGAGGCTCCTAGATTTCTAGACAATCAGCACTTGAAGGTGGTAAGGTTGTCAGCCATACGCACCGACCGCCTTTACTCCCCAGGAAATATTCCGGGTACTCATTTCTGTTAGAGGCTGAGTCGACCCCAGGGTCATAGTGCGACCGAAAGGGTTACGTCGATGATAAATTCCAATGACACCCTCGGGAATCGAACCCCACGACCTGCCGGTTTGTAGCGCATTACCTCAACTAATTGCGCCACCGCGGCTTCTGAGAGGTACATGTGGTGGCCAAAATTCTGGTGTGTGTAGGTTATATTTGGGAAAATGAAATCATGGTGCTATTGGCAGTGACTGTTTGTTAACTTTACACTGAGGAATAGGCAACCCCCAAAGTCTACTTCAAACATTGTACTATGTAGCTCCAAGCCCACACACAGATTTTCTGGACACTGGACTCTCTGCGACAATAACTGATCTACAGATATTAAGCTAACATCGTGCTGTGCTTTGAATATTGTCCTCTTGTGAATTTGACGCCGTTTAGTCAGGTAGAAATTTAACGACGTCTCGAAGGAATCTGCTGCCTCAACTTGCAGTGTACAAGCATAAACTTTCTTTCAATTACAATTACAAAACTGTAATAGCTATGTTAGGAACCAACTCCTCGGAGCAGAGTGCTTCGTGAAAATCTAACAGTTCCTCACCGAGACAAAAAATACCCCTCATTTTGTGGAACCCGACGATTCATTACCGCGTTCACAAGAACCAAACATTTGCCCCTAACCTGAGCCGAAAAAAAAATGCAGTCCAAGCACTCCCCCCCCCCCGGCCTCATCCTATTTCTTTAACCCTTTAAAGACGAAACGTGTCTGTTTTATATAAGGACTCAGTGCGTACCGCGCTGTAAACACTCTCCACTTCGGTTATAAAAACCAATCTCTTAATGTTTTATAAGGCAAAAGTTGCTGTTTGTTCTGAGATCCGTACAAAACACTTAAACGCAATGTGGGCAGCACGTAGAATTTTTTAATGTTAAGCCTGGTGGTATGTAAAGTTACCGCTAGGCTTTAAAGGGTTAATATCCTTTTAATTAGTCTAATAATAATAAAAAATTTAAATAAAGTACTGTGATCTATGAATACAATAAAACTGCAATGTTATTCTTATTTAACTACAAAGGGTGACACTTATTGCAACGTTTAGGAGTAGACGAAATTTTTTAACAACAATAAGGAGCTAGCGTCCGCGGCTGGGTTATCATTGCCATGATGTTTATCAACATCGTCAGTCAGTGTGTCTTTTGATACGCCTGAGCACCTAATTGCCTTTCGTGGCAGAGTTCTGCAGCATCCTCGTCAAAGCTTTTCTCGGCGAATAACTTGTCTGCTCTTTAAGGCACCTTACCGAACGTCTGTGCCGATCTGTTGTTTCAGAAACTATCCCTTTGTTGGAAACATTCTCCAGTTCTGCTTTATTTAATCGTGTTGCTACAAACGAAGGAAATCGCTTTCTCCCGCTTTTTATTTGGTAACTCCTGACATTTATATCGAAGGTAATTTTAGGAATGTTTAGTAAATAAAGTTACCTAAGTTTTAAAAATTAAGCTCCAAGTTATTAAAAATTTAGATGTTGCTCATTTATTGTACTGGATTATCACTGTCTATAAAAGTGTTCCACGAGCATTTTCATAAATTTTTCCCATTATGCCAGAATTTAAAAAATAGGTCTTTGTATGAATCGGCTACTGGCATTCACATGGACAAGTCCAGTGCAGTGTGCAAGTCTCGAATCTTAACTCGTCGTTTTTCCAAAATAATTTCCTTCGGTCATGCTGTCTTCACGTGCTGTCTTCACGTGCTGTCTTCACGTGCTGTCTTCGCATGCTGTCTTCACGTGCTGTTTTCGCATGCTGTCTTCACGTGCTGTCTTCGCATGCTGTCTTCACGTGCTGTCTTCACGTGCTGTCTTCACGTGCTGTCTTCACGTGATATCTTCGCATGCCTCCTTGATGTGCCGTTCCGACCGCTGCGATTGTCGTCATGGATGTCCGTTTGACCATTTTCGAACTGTCTGTACAATTAGCTGGCATGCTGCACTCTCGTTATGTCTTCTAGAAAATGACAATGAATTTCCAAGGGGCGAATATTATTTCTTCCATAAAATACGGATCACAGTACGAAATTCCTCCTAGGATCAGTTTTCCTGTGTCGTTGTCATTGAACATCAACTTATCTCAGCCTGGTTCTTGGACGTCTTGACCCTTGAAAAAGGGACCGATACACTATCCCGAAACGTCGGTAAAGGATTACCGTTCGACGCTGCGTGATACCCCAGAAAAGCGCAGATCTCAGCTTCTGACTGACTGACTGACTGACTCACTGACTGACTGACTGACTGACTGACCACTGCTCCATAGGTCGTATGTTATTCCTGCAGCAACTGCTGTCTTCTACCGCAAAATTAAACACATCTTTAACGCGACACTTACAGGCTAACAAACCTTACTTTTTGAACACACCTTATTACAAAGAAACAGGAAAACTGAGTCAATAAGATTCAGTGTGGGAAGGAAACAGGCTAGACACTGGAACTGATCAAAGCTGAGGAAGGCTAAGAAGAAGAAGAAGACGAAGATGAAGACGAAGGAGGAGAAGAAGAAGAAGAAGAAGAAGAAGAAGAAGAAGAAGAAGAAGGAAAAATAAAATTAATGAGGTGGAGGGGGAGAAGAAGAACAGAGTGATGAAGCTTGAAAATAAAATAAAATACGTTTTGAGTGCCAGGTAAGAATTCTGCGCTTCATTACATGGCAGTATCCTATGATTTCCGAGATGTGGACCGACAATTCACAGTTGTTTTCATAAAAAGAGGAGTACACATAAAGATACATATCTCGTATCACCGTAGAAGAAACAGACAATAAAATGTGAGCGAGTCATACCTAATTCCTTGACACCTTTGATAGATGGATGGATATTGTGCTGTACTCAACTGTCGCTATTTGTACGCCAAGACAGGTTAGTCCACAGTTTTGACAACTCTCACTGTGTTGTGTACACATATTGCTTTGTAGTGGGTGGTCATAATGGTGGGATCCTAGGTGATAATTTATTTTATGTTCTTTTGATGCTTATGCTGTGCTGTCTAAATTAAACGATAATGGATTTTTCAGTGGCGTGTACCTACGAGGGGTGTTGTTTGCTTACGCAGTTTGAGGTACCTTATTTTTAAGGCGAAACGATCAATAAAACAAGTCTGTAACTGCTGTAAACTTGTCTCTCGACTGTTACAATTCTTGTAAAAGTATAAATAAATTTTTATTTTTAATTATTTTTTGGGGGAGAATTTTTTAACTAAATACATGCTTGTGTTTGGTAAAACCGTGGGTTCCTTATATGATGAACCTAATTTACTAATTTATTAATTTTACAAACGGCACTGTATTGTCGTCAGAAGTAAGACAATGTTTGATAAGGTTTCTTTTGATAATTGTGAATTAATTGAAAAGTATAGTCGAGTAGTCATCACTCAATAAATATGGGAAAATTTCCCCTTAAACAAGAGTCGGTGTTAGGCCTTTTCTGCTGTCACGTCGTTCTTCGCATTCCCTTTATTTAACTGACATTATTATTATTGTTGGGTTATTTTAGTGACTTCTCTGTGGGCTGGATATTCCGAGATTTGCATCCCGTTAGAGGGAAGCTGTTGTTCTTTTTCCCAAAACTTGCCGACCGTTTCTGTGCCCCACCCAGCCTCCTATTAAATGCGAAGCGGGATTCTTTTTCGGGTGTAAATCTGCCGGGGTGTGAAGTTAACCACTCGTCTTGATCTAGTTCCGAGGTTGAGAAAGAATGGAGCTGAAAGACTTTATCATGTGAACAGGAAAATTTTACTTTTGTACATACTTTATCATTTATTTATTTATCTACCTATTTATTTACTGATAGATGGACGGAGAAGTAGCAGTTCAGATCCTAACAGAAGATTTTGAAAATATTTCCTCGCCACAGCTTCCAGAACTGTTATAAAACCCAGCTTGTAATACGGATTATCCCGAGGATTTGGTTTGTTCTAAATTTATATCGGAACTTGAAGCTAAACTTTTATTTGAAGAATGTGTGGAGTTTTATTTTTACAGCCCTTATAGGACTGTATTCTCTCGTAACTCTGTACACAGTTCTTTCGGCTATTTGGTTATTATGGTACCTGATGTTACCGCCATCATCTGTGCCACAATCATCATTAAACCCATAAAGCCAAATGGTTACTTCGTGTACCAAAATATTTAACATTTGACAAATTCTCCTTTCTGCCCACACAGTGTATTTATGTGTTTATGGATCTCAGAAAAAAACAGCGATTATTTCCCTATATAGCATTAACTGACTGCTTTTTATAACCAAGACGGAGTGTGTTTACTGCGCATTACGGACTGCATCTTACAACTGTTCTTCTTTAAACTGCTAAGTATTGGATTTTGCTGTCAGAATTGTTAGGAATCCAGCAGACCTTAATGTCGTATAATTAACCGCACAGAACCGACCCCGTTGGTTCAAGCGGTAACTGCTTCGACTTGCATTTGGGAGGTGCCGGGTGCTATTTCAATCGGCACTCTGAGCGTCCTGACTGATATTTTTGTAGTTATCTTTATTTACCCGAAAAAGTAAAGAAATATCACATCATTCAGGCCACGACAACTTGCAAATCCTTTCAAATTATTCATATGCTACCTATTCTGCCATCGATCAGCCGTAGTTTGAAGCTGCCGATAATATCCTAAATATATCCACAACCACAACCCAGAACACAAGACACAGAGAAGGATTTTATTCAAACGAAACCCTTCAATAACCTGATAATACTGAGAGTATCTGTTGTGTGGTGGCCCCCAGCGCTGCTTCTGTTACGTGATGTCCCGGCGGATACAGACTTTCTGTGCGATAAAGCTGCTGTGCTCGGAGACACGATAAAACGGACAGTCTGTATTTCAAACGCAGGAAACCATCTAGAGAAGTCGAATAAATGTAGCGATAAGCAGTAAACACTAAACATCTAGTTGTGTGATGTAGCCTTCAATGGATCATAATTTTGACATGCGGATATGTCACAAGTTGGATGAACTATTGCTTGTGAAGTTTGCAGTTTCGTCCTATGAATCTTTCGAGCGTTATTCGTCTTGTCGGACACTAGTGTGAGTTCTGTACAGTGAGACTGGCAGGAGAAGGGTCCAGGGTTGTGACAATGAAAGGACGGTTTATCAATAACTTGGGCCATTGGCCTTGAAATGTCCGTGTCTTGTAATAACTAGCCAAAAATAGATTAACCCTTTAAAGACGAAGCGTATCTATTTTATATAAGGACTCAGTGCGTACCGCGCAGTAAACACTCTCCATTTCGGTTATAAAAACCAATCTCTTAATGTTTTATTAGGCAAAAGTTGCTGTTTGTTCTGAGATCCGTACAAAACACATAAACACAATGTGGGCACCACGTAGAATTTTTTAATGTTAAACCTGGTCGTATGTAAAGTTACCGCTAGGCTTTAAAAGGTTAAAGACGAAGCGTATCTGTTTTATATAAGGACTCAGTGCGTACCGCGCTGTAAACATTCTCCACTTCGGTTATAAAAACCAGTCTCTTAATGTTTTATAAGGCAAAAGTTGCTGTTTGTTCTGAGATCCACACAAAACACATAAACGCAATGTGGGCACCACGTAGAATTTTTTAATGTCAAAGCTGGTGGTACGTAAAGTTACCGCTAGGCTTTAAAAGGTTAATGTTGTCATATCGGCAGTGTAACTGGGGGTCCGTCTTCTGAATGTGATAGGTGTTTGTAGGTGAACAAGCGGCTCCCGACTTTTCGAAGGAACGTGTTGCCTGTGTGCTTGAGTGTTCGAGGTCTGTGAGCATTTTTCATGGACCTTAAACCCTTCAGTGTGAAGGTAAACCCTTTCCTCCGAAACGTCGGGAAGCGATTACCCAAAGACATAATGTCACATCTCAGAAGAAAGGAATCTAGATTTATGTTCTTAGTGTTCTTGTTCTTAAGGCACGCCACTGCTGGGAAAAAACAGCCAGGTTCGAGATTTCACTGTGTGTTTTAACATTTTAAAGCCTAGCGGTAACTTTACGTACCACCAGGTTTAACATTAAAAAATTCTGCGTGGTGCCTACATTGCGTTTATGTGTTTTGTACGGATCTCAGAACAAACAGCAACTTTTGCCTTATAAAACATTAAGAGACTGGTTTTTATAACCGAAATGGAGAGTGTTTACAGCGCGGTACGCACTGAGTCCTTATATAAAACAGATATGCTTCGTCTCTAAAGGGATAAACACGCTAGTGCCTTAGTAATGAGGTTTGTGAGGGTCTAGTGGTGATCTGGCAGCATGACACTCACTTGGAATGCCCCTGAGTTTGAGGCTTTTCCTGTAATGATGTGCGGACGCCATGAATGAGGAGAGACCTCGAGGTGTGACTTTTCTAGGGTGCCATCAACGGCCTTTCACTATGCCACTGACGGTCTAGGTTGTCAGTGCGCCGAAAGCTGTGTGTTAGCACGCCACTGACTACTCCTGGAGGAGTGCCCATTGTCGTGGGGCCTTAAGTTGGAAGCTGACTCATTCTTGATAATGATGACTAACAGGCTGCCAGTCCATCGCCAGTGTTCGTAGGCCCAGACCTGATGAAATGGAAAAAACTGTTCCACGTCTGCAGTCGTATGACACTACGTGGCTTTCCGCTGTCTCATACAGAACGCTTGTGTTTTTTGGAAGAAAGACGACTTCAAAATGTCTTCATTCTGGGCGCAATGGAGATCCTTGAAGTAAATCTTTCAAGGCTTATCTCACAGGACCAGCACAAGTGTAGGTCTTATTGGTGTTGTTGCACTGCGGAAACAGAAACAAAAACAAGAACAACAACAACGACGACGACGAAGACGACGACGACGACAACGAAAGCGGATGATGGAAGAAGAAGAAGAAGAAGAAGAAGAAGAAGAAGAAGAAGAGGAAGAAGAAGAAGAAGAGGAAGAAGAAGAAGAGGAAGAAGAAGGAGAAGAGGAAGAAGAAGAAGAAGAGGAAGAAGAAGAAGAGGAAGAAGAAGAAGAAGAGAAAGAAGAAGAAGAGGAAGAAGAAGAAGAAGAAGAAGAAGAAGAAGCTAATGACGATGTGTGGAAGTAGAAAAAGAATAATTACTATAGTCGTTTTTCCCAATAAATATTTCAAGCAAGTTTCTACAGGCTGCAGTTCCCCTCAGTGAGCGTATCCCAGTCAACTCAGTCAGGCCTGCCTTCCTTCTACATCATGCCCATTCCATATTTGTATTTGTTTTCCTTCTTTTGTTGGTATTAGATTCAAATAAGTGAAGTCAAGTGATTTGTTGCTGATTGTTATTTACTTAGCCTATTTATTCGAGTACATACGTTTTTACTTTGTGGGCTACCTCCTGTAACAACCTTAAGCATGATTATTTTGTATTATGCTAATTTTCCAAGCGGAAAGCAAGCACATGGGTCTAAATAATATAGAATTGCACTAAATTGCTTCTTCTGTTATTCTGATAGTTATTAAAATTATTATTATTATTATTATCATCATCATCCTCAACGAGGTGCGAGCTGAGACGGAAGAAAAAGTTGAAGATGTGAGTAGTAGACTACAGCAACTAAACGTGATCTGTTTTATATATGTCCGCCTACGAGATAAAAAGTATAAAAATACGATATCTCGAAGTTACGATGTATCGATTATGACTGTAAATCCGCTGCTAAAGTGCGAGATATCTTATAGGATGTTTTGTGTATAAGGTAGAATGACATATTAAAAATACTCCCATTTTGAATGTTTTTCATGCAGTCTTTTAGGAGTTTGAAATGTAGGGTCAATAACAGACCGAATGTGCCAGGGTGACTTGCGAACATGCCTTAACTTGTTCAAGTAATCTGTCAGTTCTCATATCTCATCAGATAGCCTATAGGCCTACACCAGTGTCGGTCTGTAACATGACACACTGTAGGCCTGCACTGAGCTCTGCAGCGACTGTCTGTTGTGTCTGTGTCTTATAGTCTAGGCTAAAGGCTGACATATACGGAGAAAAATGTTATGCGACACAGTTGTTGGTAAAAGACCTGTAGGTAAACCTAAAAGAAGATAGATTTAGGCAGTAGAGGAGTATTCTAGGAAGATACTGGGTATAAGGAACTGGAAAAGAGAAGCAATAGACAGACAAGTATGGAGAAGCCATCCGCAGGAAGCCAAGGCCCGATGTCGGGCTGTCGCGCCATAGAAGAAGAAGAAGAAGAAGAAGAAGAAGAAGAAGAAGAAGAAGAAGAAGAAGGCTAAAGGCTTTACGAACGAGGAATGGGAGTTCAAATCCTGGCAGAGACAAGAGATATTTCCCTTTACCAAAAATTCCAGACAGCTACAGGGTCTCGGAGGTAAAGTGGGCGGGGTTTAAAGCTGAACTCTCGTACGCATCTTAGAGCCAAGGTTAAGAATGCGTCTAGCTATACCTCCAAATTCCCATACGTTTTTAATGCATAGTGCTTAGTTAAGTCCAGTGACTTCATCCGTCATCTGAATATTAGCGTACAGGCATGTGTATCCGCTTAACTCGATCTGGACTATACGCAGTCAGTACTGAGCAATCATAGACTGTCTGCATCTGTCAAGTTCGCAGAGCCAGTCGGTTCGGCTCTGCTAACTTGATGCAGCTGGTTCAGACTTGATATAACCCTCACGGCGTTACTTTCCCGCCTTGCCTGATGTGCGGCAGCCATTATTACGCTGCCACTATCCCATGGGAGTGCTTGTCCGATCCGTCAATCAATTACAACGGCCCCCTGACATCATCAACGGAGGGAGAAGGAAGGCGTGGCGTAAGGGACCCCGAAGGCGGGGCCTATGATCGACAAACTGCGCGGCGTGATTTTGTAATTCAGCTTGTTCTCAACAGATGACGCTGATATACCATATACGTTCGTGTTAGGTGGATTGCATACATTCCTGGGGCTCATATTTTAACATTCACAGATGTGCTGCTGAAAAGACCTCTCGTTTTTTTTAAGTTAAAGCGATTATTTTAGATTAAGTAAATAAAATATCGGTTTGTGGAAACTGATGGTGCTAATGGGATGTGGAACTGAATTAAACAAAACGAAATAATGTAGAGAGACATACGAAGATTTAAGGAATTTTCGTCTTCGAATGGGGTGTTAGAGAAACGAAAGTTTAAGCAACTTATAATGTAACTGGAATAACTGATGCAATGAAATTTATGTAACCCTACTTTTATATCTCCATTTTAAATGTGGTGTAAAATATAACAATTTTCATACTCATTGTGTGTTAAAATAAGTTTATTTTTCCGCCGGAGGTTTATATACTAACTGCCTGATATAAATGCAGAATAGTGTGCTGCTTGTTTAGTGATGGAAAATATAATATGGGCTACTGCATTGGAACCCAGCAAGGAGAAATTTCGAACTACTCAGACAGATCCGTTGTAGTTCAAACACTCATCAAAAGATGGCACACACTCACTTCCCTAGAATGACGCAAACAGCGTGTGTAACGGACTGTGCAAGTTCTGAGTTTCTCTCAGCGGTATGAATGCAAGTCTTCTGGGAGAGAATATAGGTGTCGAATGGTAAATATTTGCCGACGTTTCAGAGGACTGTAGTGCCTTAATCTTCAGGGTCAAAAAGCGCAAATTTGTTTGTCATTTTTCGTGTACTGCTTGAGGCTAAATATGAAACATTACGATCCTCCGAAACGTCGGTAACTTTTTGTCAGTCGAAATGGTGTGACGTCACAAGAGACTTGAATCTTTTGAGTACACTCTTACAGATGGCTCATAGTATCGAATTCGTATTCAGAATCAATCGACGGTCTTAAGGTAGTTTCGCAAAATTGCTAAAAACGACTGTTAGATTCGTCATGTGTGTCTGTGTGTCCGTCTCCACGTCAGCATGGAAGAACTGGCCCCCACTGGATTGATTTTCATTAAATTTTATATTTGACAATTTCTCGAAAATCTGTTGAGAAAATTCCAGTTTCATTAAAATCTGACAAGAATAACTGCTACGTTCCACGAAGACCTGTGTACGTTTGTGGTATCTCACTCAATTCTTCTTAGGATTAGAAATGTTTCAGACAAAAATTGTAGAGAAAATCAAAACACGCATTTTATGTTCAATAACTTTTTTTCCGAAAATCGTGCCGTTTATGAGATAATGTGGAAAAATATGGTACAGCCAGACAGGCCACAGATCGCGATATAATACGGCGCATGCTCTTTGCATGCTGGATAACTACGACTGCAGACACACACTCAGAATATATAATACTTATTGCTTTTCGATGGCAACAGTGGTTACGCGAACGCGCCTGTATTACGTTTATATGTACATTGCTAGTCTTGCATTTGCCAACAACGTTTATGTGTACTAATCATATACACTATATAGACTTTGTCTGGAGTAACAGAAGAGATACAGTTCATTTGGTATGATGTTACGAAGTCTCTTTCTCTCTGAAAGGTGTCTCGATTTCTTGGATTTATCTCACTATGTAATTAACCTTTTAAAGCCTAGCGGTAACTTTACATAAGACCAGGTTTAACATTAAAAAATTCTACGTGGTGCCCACATTGCGTTTATGTGTTTTGTACGGATCCCAGAACAAACAGCAACTTTTGCCTTATACAACATTACGAGACTGGTTTTTATAACCGAGGTGGACAGTGTTTACAGCGCGGTACGCACTGAGTCCTTATATAAAACAGATACGTTTCGTCCTTAAAGGGTTAAGCGTCCCCAAATGTAAATGTACAGTTGTCTCAGTTCACTTCATGAAGGCATATGGGAGGCGTAGACGTATAGATTCACTTATTCTTATCCTTGACCCTAAATAGAATTCAATAATCATTTTCGAATCTCGGCCTCTGTACACGCGGCACCAAGTCCGTGTTGGGTGGGGGGGGGGGGGGGGGGCGGACCAAGGCAGGTCTGGCTCTTCAGGGGAAGAGAAAAATCTGTTACTTATACAGGCGGGAAATTGTACTAGGATTACTCTGTCGTATACTCCTTAGCCTAATTATAGTTAGACTTCTGTGCTTAAATATACAGGGTGTTTAAGGAGTTTTGGGTATTAGTGTAGGTGATTTCCTAGGTCTTTGTGGTGAAAAGATTCTTACAGTATTGGTAACTAACTCTCTCTCCTTCCTGAGAAGCTAACATGTCGTCAGCTAGTCAAGAAATTCCCCACGTTTTATGGAACCCGAAATTTCCTTACAGCATTTAAAAGTGCCCGCCACCTGTCCTTATTCTGAGCCAGATCAATCCAGTCCATGCCTCCTCATTTCTTGAAGATCTATTTTAATATTATCCCAATCAACGCGTAGGTCTTCCGTGTGGTCTCTTTCCCTCAGGTCTCCCCACTAACTCCCTCTATGCACCTCTCCTATCTCCCATACGTGCTATATGTCCCCTCTTCCCCGGCAATATGGATCCTATCCTTTTGGTCATGTTGCTACGTATGTTTACTAAGTTCCTTAAACGCCCACCTGTGAACCCTGCGTCACAACTCATGGCTTCCGTTATACGCTACGCAACCTTGAACAACTGTGACCTAAGTGTGTAGCACGCTAGGCCTATATCTAGGACCTCCACTCGCGCTCCTCACAAGCGAGTTGCTAGCTGTTTCGCAGCTGAGCGTGCGATTTCCGAGGACCCTTCTTCAAGCACAGGTCAATGTAAATTAAAGGCAAATTCTTGAAGCTAAGTTACATTTAGGGTTCAAATTTTAAACGCATTTCTTTATTATTTTATTCCATATTTTTCAATAATCCTTGCATTTGGTTTTATTTTTCAAATGGTCATAACTCTTTAAGAGTTCAGAAGCTGACATATGTTTGTATGAACTTTCTGATCACAGAGAGCTAAGAAGTCGTCTACTACGTTTATGTCCACATGTCTTGAAACACTCTGTATAAATATCTTACGTAGACATATATATATATATATATATATATATATATATATATACAGGCTATGTGCATGTACGTTTTAACACAGTTATGATAATTACAATAAACTTCTTGCAGCGTCGTGTAAGACTCATACGCTGATATTTTGGCGATAAAATATTTCGTAATATCTACGTGTTTAAGAGAAAAATAAGTTTATGTGACAATATATAGCATAGTTCCCTCAAACAAACTAGACCCGAAAGCTTTGGAATTCTGGTTTGTAGTCCTGAAAGTAACAACATTTACTAATTTCCCATATTTGACCTCGGTGGTCAAGTGCAGTTACGTGACTCTATGCCTTGAAACATTGATTTCACAAGGCATTTTCTTTCTTTGTTGCCAACTGCGTTTCTCTTGTTAATTTGTGAAGCATTGTAACCACGGTGTAACCTCAAATACAGGCCCATATCATGTGCTGCTTATGTCGTAAATTAGCCCTTCCATTTGTCATTAAATAGACATGGAATTCTTGATCGATCAGCCTAATGAGGCGATTGCATTTAATTTGCCTCTCAGGTCTGTATCTGTGTACCTCATTTTAAACTTGTCTACTCGTATGTCTATCTGTCCCAGGCACTTTATTTTCCCTGCAGGTTTTCCGAATAAATTCTATTTATTTAAAATGTGTACCATGCTGCATGGCCACACCATCTCCTCATCCCTCATGCAGTTCCCCTAATGTGCATAATGAGCATTCAGTTTCCTTAAATGTAGGAAATAATTTGAGGAGCTGAGATGTGTTTCCCCTTTCAAAATAGACCTCTTGCTCTGTCGTTGATTAACCCTTTAAAGACGAAGCGTATCCGTTTTATACAAGGACTTAGTGCGTACCGCGCTGTAAACACTCTCCACTTCGGTTATAAAAACCAGTCTCTTAATGTTTTATAAGGCAAAAGTTGCTGTTTGTTCTGAGATCCGTACAAAACACATAAACGCAATGTGGGCACCACGTAGAATTTCTTAATGTTAAACCTGGTGGTACGTAAAGTTACCGCTAGGCTTTAAAAGGTTAAGTCTTTAGGCGATAAAAGGGAATGCCGCCATCGTACTCGCCATGCAGGCGTAGGGTGGAGTCTAAGTATTGCTCAACTAATTCTTAGCTTCTTGTCGTTGACGGTGGAGGGGGTGAGTTGCCAGCTTCATACCCCGCCTTTTAACCCGGGAGGGAGTCCCCAGTGAAGATTGAGCAGGGGGCTGGGCAAGCCCGAGGGTCTGTCTTTGACGCTTTGGAGATAAAACTGTTACCCCTAACGGGAATCGAACCACTGCCCTCGAACATCTAGTCTGTGATGCAGTAGCTATAAAGATTAAGGCTATCCCGTCAATTTTGGTTGGTTAATTGGTTTGTTAGTCAGGTGGGACTCGAGGAATAAGTATATAAACATACACCACATGATATTACAAATTAGCCAACAAACTCCATGGTGCATAGACCTTCTCGTGAAGCTGAGAGTTTCTCAGGTAGGCAGACAATTCCCGGAATTTTACGCAAACCGGACTTCCTTCTTTGTATTCAAAGCAGTCTGTCACTTTTCCCTATTCTGAGTGGGATTAATCCAATCCAGGCTTTCAGCCTATTTCTTAAAGATCCATTTTAATATTATACTCCTTGCTACAACGCGGTGTTTAAATTACCTGTGTGTATCAGCGTGAATATGAAATAAACCCTATTCATTGTTTTCAAAATTGTTTTGCACGTGTTTTGTGATTCAATGCGAAAATGCTGAATTAAGCAATAAGACTTGTAATTTGTGTTCGAAAGGTGAGATGTACGTGTCTGTGTCAGGATATTAAACGTGTTGTTGCTTCCGTTGTCTTCCTCAGTACCCGGATGGTGGACAAAACTCCAGTTAGGCCACAAAAATTCCCTTCCACATCCTTAACAATTCGTTATGTACACGCTCCTATCAACCTAAAAATTCGACGCTGTATAACTTTAAATGCACATAGTGCCGTTAAATAAACATAACACAGCAGATGACGGTACAGTAACGTGTATAGCGTCCATATTTTGTATGCAACGTGACGTACACGGTACGTCAATGTGTGAATGGATAAATGCAACCAGTGCAGCTGATCGTGAAAGCCATTTGATTGGATTCTGTTTCTGTGTTTTGAAATTGGTTTTATATGGGTCTAGGGGCCTATTGTTGACATGAATTAATTAGGACTATTTGTTGATTTCGAAAATTCAGTTTTAACTCCTTACAGCGTCGATGTTTACACAGAGGGTCAGTAAATGTGAACTGATTGCTGGGCTGTCTGTAATTGTCCTGTCACCGTAAGTAAGCAGTATTATCAGTGCCCCACACCAGTTCTGGGATGCGTCCAGTTTCAAAATTCGGTCCTGAAATGATTTTGTAGGCCTGCTTTCCTTCAGGCTTTCAGGCGTAAATTGAAATGCTGTAGTTACTAATGTACGAGGTGAAATTTACAGCAGTCCCATTACAGGCCTGGACAGGCCCTGAGGGTTCCAGGAGGTTGAGGCTCCCAGATTTCTAGACAATCGGCACATGAAAGTGGTAAGGTTGTCAGCCTTAAGCACCGGCCGCGTTTGCCTCCCCAGGAAATATCCTTGGTACTCATTTTTGTTAGAGATTGAGTCGACCCCAGGGCCACAGTGCGACCGAAAGGATTATGTCAATGAAAAATTCCAATGACACCATCGGGAATCGAACCCGCGACCTTCCTCAACCAACTGCGCCACCGCGGCCAACTAATGTACGAGGAGTTTCGTAAATACGGTTCACTAACGACACTGCCAAATGGTAAGTCTTACAATTGAAAGAAATTTTTATTTTAAGGGCAAAGTAATACAAAATATTTCGTATTTTGTAATAAAAATAATAACAATAGGTATTTTAGTACTACTTATTTGGTTTTGTAGTAATGTAATAAATGGTTGTTCTTCAATAATAACAGTAGCTAGTTTATTTCTGTTTATGTCGGTTTCTATCATTGTGCTAAATTGTTGTTTAATAAACAACAGTAGTTATGTTACTGCTATTTATATCATTTTCTAGCACTGCTATAAATTACTGTTGTTTTTTTAGCGGTACCTCTGCATGTGGGGCATCTTTGATGTCTTCAAACACAAATGAATCTGATTCTCCACCTCAAATGCCAAGAAATGTGACACTTAATGTCCACCTGAGTTCTCCTCTATTATCCACATTCTGTTCGTCATTATTTTGTATTTGGACAGGGTTTCGTTTTATTTGCAGTTACTTTTAGTGGAATATATTCTGTGTAGCCTATATGCCTATGTTTGCCTGTGTACAGAATATAAGCCTATAGCAATATAAAATGTTGGCTGTGGCGTATATCTATCGATTTCGTGGAGTTGGCACCCATGCTTTGTATTCGGGAGATCCGAGTTCAATTCTGTAACACCTGACGAAATATCCTGAGATTTTTCGTGGTTCTCCTCAATTGCCTTTTGAAACGTTAGTCTTAGTAACTTAAGTAATTGCGAAAAATAATTTCAGTATTGGAGCCTAATATCTTCCGATGCTGCAGAGTCATAGGCTTAATCTAAGCTGTTAAACTGTCTGTTAAAATAAAGAAGGACACAATCCTTTATACTTTTCCTTAGTTTTGCCTGTAATTGGTTTTCCTCCGCCTGTTTAAACACCTTAATGAATTAGCCAATTAGGCCTCATTACACTTTAGACTTTTCGTGGTAAAAGAAAAATAGAAATTTCTTAATTTCTTTCTTTGACTTCTTCTGCCTACTCATTGTAGGCGTAGAGGGCTGTTGTTGAAACTGATCATACTAAATGACACTCATACACACCACACTCGGTAGGGCTCCCCTGGACGAGGGATCGGCCCGTCGCGGGGACCTCTACCTGATAAGACACAACACTCAAAGAGACAAACATTTATGTCCCCGGCGGGTTTCGAACCCGCAATCCCAGCAAACGAACGGCCGCAGACCCACGCCTTAGACGGCGCGGCCACCGGGATCAGCTAAAATCGAACTTATGACGTGCACAATTATATCCTTCCTTTGGTCCAAAGGGTGCAGACCTGTTCCGGGGCCCACACAACTTCCTTTTCATTGAGTACCGTTGGCCCTTTTCCTGATATCAATGCAGCCGGAACGTGAAGGTAACCCTTGTCAAGAGCCGTGGTTAAAAACAGTGGAGCTGTACGTCTACTCCACCATACGCCTACATGGCGTGCAACGAACAGATTTGTGGTCCTGAGGCGATCTGAATTACAACTAGTGTAACAAAGTTGAAAAACTTTACGTTCAGGCTTGTGACTCCTCTTAGTTAGAAAAATTTTCCTTCATATATTTCTTTGAAAATGTGCCCGATTTCATGGCTGCTTTCAGTATGGGGCGGCAGGGTGTAACATTTTATGTGTTTTAACAAATGTTAACTTTCTTGTGTGATGTAGACGGATTCAGACATATTCACATTTGTGTTTGCTCCAAAGTAATAGCTTTGTGAACTCATCATGATCTTCTGAACAGCAATAACACGGTTAGGTCTGTCATCCGTGACATTTGTATCTACGTTCCAACAAATCTCTCCGCTCATCACTCTCTGTCAATCTACTTGCCCCCCTACAGGTTCATGCGTACCCTCTTACCAATCCAGCTTTTATGCGTTATATACATTTTTTCATCAAAAGAAACGAGCTATTGATTTTACACTGTGCGCTTAAGCATTAAGCATATATGTAGGTTAAATAAAACGTCGATTTTTTTTTTGAAGAGAGGAATCAGGTTTTCCATTGAAGGGATTTTTGCCTATAGCATACATCCCCTTTGATAGAACAAAGAAATAACCTCCCCCCCCTTTCCAATACGATAAAAAGTAGAACGAAATGAAATATGAAGCAAATCGAGCCAGAGGGGATATAAAGGTAAATACCCGTGAAACAAAAGCACATCGTACTGCGGAATAGTCAAATTGGGAGGCAGGGGACGTAGCCTAACCTGCGTACAGCGCTAGCCCTAAATGCTGGAAGTTCCCTTGGTAAAAGTGAGACGCATTCGTCAGTGGAGACGTGTGGGCTTGTCTTTCGAAGCGAAGCTGAGTGTCAGAGAAGGCGGGGAATGTTTAACACTTAGGCCTCGCCTGGAAACATTCGGGTAGGCGTCATGCGTTCTGTGACTGAGAAAACTTTGCTTTTAGGCTTGTAGATTTTATTACTATGCCTAAAATAACATTAACAACAACCACAACCACCGCCACAGCAATAATAATAATAATAATAATAATAACAAAATTAGTCTTTATTAACGAGCTGAATCAAGATCCAAACGGTCGACACAGGAATAGCACTACATGCAGACACAAATAATAAAGGACAATACACAGGACTCAAAAAGGAAAGGCAAACAAGGCTAACAGCTTTTTGTTTTGTAGCCCTTACTTCTTCTACCTACTCACAGTAGGTGTCGAGGTTGTTTATTTTCACTTGATCACACCCAAAAACACACCACATTCGGTACGATTCCTCTGGACGGGGGATCGGCCCGTCGCAGAGTCCTCTAGCTGACAACACACAACACTCACAAGAGATAAACATCTATGCCCCCAGTGGGATTCGAACCCACGATCCCAGCAAGCGCTCGGCCGCAGGCCTACACCTTAGACCGCGCGGCCACTGGGATCGGTCAAAACCAACAGCAAAACCTTAAATATTAGTTAGGACACCTTGTAGTAATAAACTGATCATATCAAAAGGGACTAAGTGTGGTAATTTGTCTTTGGAGACATAAAAATTACTGCAGTCTGTATTTGCTGCAGTGGCAGGTCTGGCACATTTTTTTGAAGGAGGGGCTAACCTGGAACAGAGGCAAGTCTCGGTGTTTCCAAGTGGGAATTGTAAGACGAAGAATGCCCATGGAAGATGGACAATATTTAGAAACCCCCCCCCCCCCCAAATAACACTTATGACAAAAATTGTACCCATTTGATATTTCCTCTCATGACAAGTGCGTAAGTTCAGTATTTGGCGAGCATTAGCATAACTGTAACCCTTAACGTCTGGGGAAAAGAATTGGATGCACAACGTATATTGAGCTACAGACACCCCCTCAATGCCTTCAAGTCTGTTGGCATCAGTATAGTTAACTGAATTCCACGCTAAATTTGCGCAATCTAATAGAGGTCTAACAATTGAAAAATATAAAGTCAGTAAACTGTCAAGAGCCGAAAATGAAAATATAATATTGCAAAAAAGTATGTGTTGTCAACATGGGGATGAAGGTACAATCATTAATACTGCTAGGAGGTTAATAAAATCACTACCAGTAGTATAAGAATAAGGAAGCCTGTATTTAAAGGTAAAGCAATCCCATTACAGGCCTCAACAGGCCCAGAGGATTCCAGGAAGTTCAGGCTCCCAGATTTCTAGACAGTCGGCACATGAAGGTGGTAAGGTTGTCAGCCCAACGCACCGGCCTCCTTTACCCCCAAGGAAATATATCTGGTACTCATTTCTGTTAGTGCGACCGAAAGGATTATGTCAATGAAAAATTCCAGTGACACCATCGGGAATCGAACCTACCACCTTCTGGTTTGTAGCGCAGTGCCTCAGCCAACTGCGCCACCGCGCAGGGTGGATATTCCTGCAGAAGATAATGGCTCGAGTTTTAACCTTTTAAAGCCTAGCGGTAACTTTACATACGACCAGGTTTAACATTAAAAAATTCTACGTGGTACCCACATTGCGTTTATGTGTTTTGTACGGATCTCAGAACAAACAGCAACTTTTGCCTTATAAAATATTAAGAGATTGGTTTTTATAACCGAAGTGGAGAGTGTTTACAGCGCGGTACGCACTGAGTCCTTATATAAAACAGATACTCTTCGTCTTTAAAGGGTTAATAACCTTGACAGCTATAAAACGTGTGGTGCACAGACCTTCTCTGGAATTATCTAGTTGCTACTGAGTGCAATTGTCGGAAGAATTAACACTACGAAAAATTTTTCTAACTTCAAAAATACTAAATTCGGAATGTGTTACTACAGTGCACATATCATCAGTACATACAGTCAAACGCAGAGGCCCTAATATATAGCGTTGAGAAACACCGGAAACAACACTAAAAGGCAGCGGAATAGCACCACAAATTTTAACAAAGGGAAATTACCAGAACAAACCAACTAAATCACTCGTAAGAGCAAAGGAAATAAGTGTAGGTGAGAGGAAGGCATGTGACAAGGTCTAAAGCCCTACTAAAATATACGACATCAACTTGAAGCTGGCGGCTAACTGAAGTATTTGTATTATCAAAATATATTACCACATTAAAGGTGCCAGACGTGAATTTTACGAAACCGTCTTGACAGTTAAGTTTGGCCATGAATCACAAAGTCGAATACATTAGACGACTGAAGTACGAGGATAATTAGAAACAGAGGCAGTACAGTCTTTTTTAAAAATCGGCACATTAGCAGCTTGCTTTCAACAAGACGCAAATAGCTGCTGAGAGAGTGAGATTAAAAGTATACTTAGTTATAAGTACTAAAACATTAATGTAGCCGTTAGTAATAAATCTCGGAAAACCTTCAAGTCCAAATTATTTGGACGCCTTTAGTCACTTTATAGCGATAGGTACATCGGCATCAATGACAGGAAATGAGGATAAATTATGTAACTTGTGAGACCTGCGGTCTTCTGGGATGTTACGCGGCGTCGTGTGGTAATTACTTGCCGAATTTTCGGGAAAACGTATCGGCCCTGTCTTCAAGGGTCAGTAGTCCCAGAGCAACGCAGATCTGAAAAACATCGCGGCGGAAGCCTGGAATCTGGATATGAAATTTGTGCTTTGACTGGGGGTTGAATTTGCTGGTGACTAAAAAAAACCGTAACATTAGGCGTTATCAGTAGCATATGAACCAAACACAGTTCTTTCCGTTGCATAATAATAATAATAATAATAATAATAATAACCATCCCCAACAATAAACCAGACATCATAATCCCGGACAATGAAAAAGGAACATGTATGCTAATTGATGTAGCAATCCCGGGAGACAGAAATGTGATAAAGAAAGAAGCTGAGAAGATTCTAAAATATAAAGACCTTACAATAGAAATCCAGCGCATGTGGAATGTAAAAACAAAGGTGACGCCAGTAATAATAGCGGCAACTGGAACCATTTCAAAATCCTTCAGAAAACACTTGAGCAGCGTACCGGGAAAGCACGGTATCAAGGAACTACAGAAAACAGCTATATTGGGCACAGCACACACACTGCGGAAAGTGCTAATGTAGAAGCACAAACGGGTTTAATATTGCAGACAGCGCTATATGCAGCATTAACAGTACGCGCAGAATAGCTGCGACACTGTATACCCTAGAAACATGGTTTGTTTCAGGTATAGAAGTGTGAATACCCTGCATAAAGGGGATGATGATGATGATGATGATGATGATAATGTCTGGCTGAGTACAGTACGTGAGTCCCTTAGGGTTAAGGATTGCGCTTGCCGAACGTGACACGGTTTTCCATTGGTTGCATGTGACTTCTTACTTTATGGCCAGTATCTTTACTTTTTAGAGTCCGGTTAACTGCTTTAGGTATAGGTGATATTTCGCTGTCCTCTTTGCTTATTGGTCTGATCACGGGCGCTCTTCAGTAGCACCCTCCCTTGCTGTCTGATAATATGAATTCTGTACCCCATTTTTCATGAGGACAACTCACTGTAATATATACCAGAACATTACGAACTCGGACTGCTTCCTTCATATATCGGAATGTCCCATCATGGTTAAAGAATGTACTTGAATGACAGCATCGAAATATGAATGGTCAGGAGAGAAACTTCTTTTGTCAAATTGGGTTCAGGGCTTAGTCCTGTCAGGCGATTGCCCTTACAACCCATGTTAAATTATGAGTACGTCAGGTGTGCTGATACATTTTAGGAATTAGTCAAATAGACTGTTGGTTGCTTTGTTGGTTCTTCACAGGGTATTCGGAACTTAGAGGTTTCTGAAACCGTGACCTTCCGTCCCTCAGTGAAGTCTTGTTGAATGGAACTCTGTTGTGAGTCTGGTGACACCAAGTACTCGAAATGTGTGTGCAAGGCTTAGTGGTCATTCTTTCTATACGGATGGCTTCGAATTGCCCCTAACAGGGCTAGCAATCGTTTTGCCACATAAACAAATATACAATACAATGTTCGGCCACAAATAATAGTTTTCAATTCAATTCAATTCAGTTCAATTCATTTCAGATCTATTAATGTGCCAATTCTACATCCAGAAGGCCAATTACAGAAAGAGCACAACACAGGTAACAACAGACAATGAACAGGACACAAATGAAACAGACACGAAAAAACAAACAAACAAACAAAATAATATTTAAATAATTAAGTAGAAAACCTTATTATATTAATGAAAATAATGTCACATCTAGGTGTGATGATGATTCAGTACAATTAAAATTCAATCCCATTATCATTAATTAAAATAATAATAATAATAAGGTAAATTGTTCTTGTGCCTAAGAGCCATGCTATGAAGGATTGCAACGAACGTGGAGGTGAAGTTCCACACATTGTTTTCTCGGCAGTAGATGAAGGTCACTTTTTACCCTGCAGCAATGACGCCGTGCCCACTGGACAGGAAGCTGAGTGCATTCCAGAAACGTACTCATTGTGTTGGCAAAGGGAGAAGTCTTCTCATTACCGGGCACCAATCCTCTTACCTCCAGTTTCTAAAGACTTACACCTTATTTACTCTATTAATTTTAATAATACAAGTATAATAATTTATTATTTTTAATGTAGAAGTACTGAATAGATTTATTGTAAGTAAAAAGGCTTGCAGGATTTTAAAAAACTGAAGAAAAATGGCCACTTTGAAGATATAGTCTTACATGGGGGATGATATTAAGATGGATCTTCAAGACACGATGACAGGACTTGTACTAGAATAATCTGACTCAGGACAAAGAAAAGTGGCGGGCTGTTGTGAACGCGGTAATGAACCTTTTACTTCCATAAAATGCGAAGAATTTCTTGATTGAATGGGGAACTGGTAGCTTCTCATAAAGAACTCTGCTCAATGTAATTAATCAGTCAGTCAGTCAGTCAGTGAAAAGCACAAGTTACAAAGTTCATTACGCAATATAATCAAAACGAGGAAGTACAACAAGGTAGGAATAATACAGCCAAAGGAAGTTGTGATACAAAACACGAATTACTCAAGTGAATTAATGTAAATCTATATTAGATTCTTAAAAGTAAGCACCGCAGTTTCGGAGGTAACGTTTCCTTCTGTTGAGTACTTGATCTTAGTGAGACTTAGCTATAAGAAGGTAGATGGTTTTGCTTTCTAAAGAAAATTGTACTCCAAGATATTATTTCCTACACACACCAGGTTGTAAAACACCTTCCCAATAACAACATGCATTTGCTGTATACTACGAACCTTCGTATTTACCTCAATTGTTATTCAGTAGTTTAGGCGATCGCCAACAGATGGCAGGCAAGTTTCGTGATGCTAAGCTTTGATCCAGAGGGTTGAAGTATTTTACTTCGCCTGCAATTACCCACCACCCTCCTCACCAACGCTTCAACCACGTGACCTATTACGCTTACCCCCTTGTGCTGACATCTGTCGAGTTAACTCGGAATGATGTACCAAGCATGGGCTAATATAACAATATAGTTTTTATACGTGCGCTACTTCCATGTTAATTCTTTTATTTTTTTGTCGTATTTGAGAATCACATGAATGCTCGATGCGTTGGAGGGGGGGGGGTGTTTGGCGGGGGAAGGGGCTTGTTCTACATGTGTCGTGTATTTAACGTGATAATCCTCCCACAACACACAAAAAAAATGCAAAATCACGACTGTGGGCCCAGTTTGTGTGTATAGGGAACTAAATGCAATCAAATTAGGATTTTTTTATTTATCTCTCGTAGGCAGCTTATGCGGATTGTGGGGGGAGGGGGAGGGATCTGAAAAACATGAATAAGCTCTCGGAGTATGACTAATTTTTTTATGGTTTTGAATTTTGAATACGCGTTATATTAGATTAACTAAAGCTGTATGTCTCCATATGAGGGTCGTTCGGAGTACTGGATGAACCATAAACATTTACCTGTTTTTCATTACTGGAATTAAAAATCTGCATAAAAGTGGTGGAAAAATTTTATTTGTTCATGGAACCGAGAAAAGAAGCTTTAGTTGTTATGATTTGTTGGGAAAATGGCTGCGTATTCTGTTGACGTCGTATTGTTGTTGTTATTGTTGTTGTTGTTGTTGTTGTTGTTGTTACTGTTATTCCGAGCGCTATTATAGCAATCAGATGCCTTGCTCGTTCAGGCGAAGTTTTTCTATTCACTAAGCTCTTATTGCGCTATATAAAATTCGTTGACCGCATTGGTTGCTCAGTTATGCTGTTTTTATTATTGTTTCTAATCCTTCTCTTTAATATTTACTTCGAATATGCTGAAACTTTAATTCCTGTAAAAATTTTTTTGTAGTGACCTTTTTGTACGTAATAATAGAAGGGAAGGTAATGTATGGAAAAATATTTAATATTTTTTTCTTTTTTTAATCTTAATTGATAACAAAATATATATCAGCACTCGCATATTGATGCGTTAGGTTCCAGATACCATTTTCTTCTAACCAAAGCCATGCTTATTAACAAACGTTTTAATTAGCTATAGACCGATATTATCAGGTCTGTTGAGGGAAAATAAAGTGGTACAGGCACATGGTTAAAATCTTTATTACAGTTGGGCGATTTTTTTTTGCCTTGTGTGTTCAAATTTTTGTATCACTGAACCAAAGAAGGAAGTATACACGTATTTCACAAACAAGATCTCTGCTGTCCTCTATATGTCACGGATGTTGTTGTTCATTTATTGCAGATAAAATATTTATTTATAAAGCTAATCATACTACTGGCCCAAACTCGCATACGGCAAGCAGAGAAAATGGTTTCTTAATATTTACATGAGAAAAAATATTTCAAAAGTTTTGGTCATTAACGAGACCGTTAGAGTATTTTATGTAGCATATAAGTTTAATCTTTAGGCATTAGTCGTTTTTGAAGAGAAAGTAAAAATTTAGTTTCCACTGTCACGTGGTGTAGAGATTACAGTAAATTTATAGTATCTAACATATATATATATATAAAAATTCAATAATGCAAAGTATGTGACGCTTGGAATTCCATGGGTCGCCGCCAGATGGCAGGACAACTATGAGAACGTTGGAGTTCCACAGACCGCCACTAGATGTCAGGAGACGTAAATACAGAGTACTGTGTTTTCTGCGCGGTACGATCTGAACCTGTAATATGATTCAGCTTTATTTACTTGTCAATGTGTAAAATTCTAGTGCAGAAAACTTAATACCAAATTTTATTGCTCCTGTGAAGTAGTTTGGGAGATGAAAGCCATGATGTACGAACAAAGAGTGTTAGCTTAATATCGGCGTACGTTTGTGCAAAAGCCCTTTTCAGAGTGAATTCCATCCCAGTTGTTGTGCGGGCACGAAACTTGAAATTTAATTTTTATGAAACTGAGTATGTGGAGACTTGCGTTGTTTAGGGTGTGGAAACGTACATAGAAGGTGAACTGTACCGGAACTCTTCCTCTCTTTATGAAGGCAGTTAATTAATTACTCTTCATATGGACAGGAAATATACTAGACATGATAAGAGAAAACGTTTGTCATACTGTACAGCGGGCGTAATTATTTTTGAGACATATGTTTACCTCGTGTTTTGTAAATCGGAAGGGGTAACCTTTACGGTATGCATACCGTTATGAGTACAGTAAGTACAAATACAATGAGAGCAGTCCTCGCAACTTATTATTTATTTATTAAAAGTTAAAAAATGACTATTTTTTAACTTTTAATAAATAAATAATAAGTTGCCAGGGCGCATCTTATTGTATATGTATAGAAGCGATAACATTTTTGAATGAAAAATGGACATAAAGAACATTCTCAGAATTTATTATTCTTTTTATTTCAGTTGAAGTTTAATTCTCTTTTATTTTATCTTTCACAGATACTTAAATTTTTAAAACTTTCAAGACTGTTTATTGCAGAGATGCAAAAATTTTCCAAAACTCTGGGTGGTCCTTAAAATTCTAGGCGCCAGACTTCTGACATGAAACAAGTTCCATACTAAGCCCCCACAAATATTGCGCACCACTTTAAGCAAAATTGTGCTCCCGCGTTACCCGACGCCCAGGATGTATGCGTCTCCGGTGTATTTCATGTTATGATTTAATAATTTTGGAAATATATTAGAAAAAATTAATTTTAACTCACAAACACTTTGCTTTGCTCGTGTTTACCATGGAATAATTTCTTTAACATTACTCTCCTCTAGAATCAAAGCAGTTCAGTTAAGCTTATGGTTAACTACTTCACTTCCCTTACAGCAGTGACAATACTGTGCTGTTGCCTGCGGTCGTACAAGGACACATACTGCCCGACAGACTAATGAAGGTCTTTGTTACAAAGAAATTACAAAAGGTCACCTCATTCAGGTTGTTCTCCAAAACACTTTGTGTCCAGCCCTATCACGATTCTTGGTTTCGTGCCCCACATGCTGGAGGCATACCCTATTCTGTGGCTGTGATGTATAAGATATGAAGCTGCCTAAATAGTGGTAATCCATTTGTGTGGAGCTGCAGAGCTTTGCGGCCTTGCAAAGCCTCCGGGGGTGGTTTTGTGTGTATGTGTGTTGCTGGAGTAAGGGATGAAGGGGTAGCAGCAACTGCAGGGGTAAAGAATCAATCGAATTGCCAGATTTAGGTGCTGAAGAAGGGAAAGTGTTGTTGAGGGGTCGTGAAAGAAGATGTGATGTAGTGTATTACACAGCTGGAGTTGAAGAAGTAATGGAGTGGGGTTCTTCACGTATCTTTCAGACAGAAAATGAGTAAATCAGGTTTGTAAAATGTGTACATGTTACCTATTCTGAGGTTTCGATTCAGGTGACGTGGGGGTTTTTATAGAGGGTAAGCTTATTATTTCATCTGTTGCTACCTTCCAGTGTTGGCATAACAGATATCACAGACTGGACCATTACGTCCTGTTGGAAAATATTATTGGAATCGAACTTACTGGTCGCAGTAAGTGCTGGCTGGGATCTATTCCTATGCGTTGTCGTCAGCACATTATGCGAACACTACTAATAACGTTTATTAAAATATTAACTAAACAACATCCTGTAGGAGGGTCCTTCCTGAGAAGATTAGAGTTCCTTGGGTAATCAATAAACGCCGCGCATTTTATGGGACCCCGAGGTTCATTACCCCTTTTATAGGAGCCCGCCATTTGTTCCTATCCTGAACCAGATCAATCCGGGCTTCGCTCCGTGTCTTTTTTCTTGAAGATACATTTTAATATTATCCTTCCGGTTACGCCTAGGCCTTCGAACTGGTCCCTTGCTCGCAGTTTTCCCAATTATAACCCACACATTTGATCTCCCCATGCTTGCTACGTGCCGCATCCATCTCATTCTTCTTGAGTTATATCAGCAGCAATAATAATAATAATAATAATAATAATAGTAATAACAGACATATGAAATCAAATGGCAGTGGCACATACACCATGTGACCCTAGCACCAGTAGTCCCACGTGCAAAGTTTCTGCATAAGGTTTTGAAATTTGTAAATGTGAAAGACGCCACCTCGAAGCACATCAAAAGAGCAGCAGTGTTTGGAGCACGCCAAATTGCCCGCAAATTTGCGTCTTCAGTAATAACTGATAACGTTACTTGTAATGAAAGTCGCGGCAGCTCAGTCGGTTTGCTGAGTAGGAAATGTGGCTTGATTCCCGGCAAGTAGAAAGATTTGTCTTCTCTCTGAGAAATCCTGTGCAGCGTAAGGGTCCCACGGGAATCGTTGTATTGAATGGGCACTGGCAGCTTATCCCCAGGGATAAGGTAGCAGGGGCGTGAAGCTGACCACTCATCCCTGTCCATTGTTGAGGTTAAGAATGAATGGAGTTATGCCTCCACTCCCCATACGCTTTCAGACCGTGTTCAGGGCCAAACGGAGCCTTAAATTATAAATTAAACAGCGTAATATCGGAGGGCTGAGAAACACAAATGTGATTAAGTTTATTATTATTATTATTATTATTATGAACCATAACCTATTCTTTTTCTACAGTTGATAGCCTGCTGATATTGTGTTTAACACCAGTCAGACCCAAACTTGAGTATGCCTCACTCAACTGTATGGAAATCCATAACGGCCACTGACGCTAAAAAACTTGAATGCATTCAGCGGAAGTTCGTAGCCCCGTGTCAGAATCGTTTTTCTACCCATGACCATGTTACTTACAAGTATTTTCTTGAATTTCTGAAGATTCGTAACCTGCACGACAGAAGACTTCATTAGGATGCATTATTTTTGTCACTTTATTCAGGTTTAAAATGTTGCCCGTCTCTTTTGGATACCAATGCCATTCGAGTTCCTTCCCGTAATGTCAGAAACTCCTCTCTGTTCACTGCGGCTTGTAAAAACTCTCCGTCAGCGAGATGTGTTTCGGCTGCTAACCGCTTGTGGAAAGACACCGATATTTTTATGAAGCCTATTACTGCTTTAAAACAGGTTTTGCGCTGAACTAGTATATTTTAAAATAAACATATGTGTGTTTCTTCAGAGTATAGGGGTTTTGTCCCAGCACTTTTGTATATCTTTTCCTGTAATATTGTTTTCTCTTGTTTGTTTGTTTGTTTGTTTGTTTGTTTGTTTAGTGTTTGTTTTGTGTATCTGTGCTATTTTGTGTTGTATTTGTGTTTTTGTGCTAGCTTTATAATAGGCACTTTTGCTGTTAAGTCTGCACGTTAATAAATACCGATTGATTGATTGATTATTATTCACAAATCGATTCAGTTCTGTACATGGCCGGGCCGAGACAATAGCCATGTGGTCAATAACTCAAACCGTGCAAAAATTCGTGCACAATATAACAGAAGGACAATAAAGCAGTAAACCTAAGAAACAAAAATTTTGCTCGTAAACAATGCATTAGATGCTGCTGCTGCTGCTGCTGCTGCTGCTGCTGTATTGAGTTTAATTGTTGATGAAGAATAATGTCCCCATTAAAGATTGCTTACTTTGTGCTGGACATGCAAGGCTGGTGGGATGTCGAGTAATTCCAGTAAAATGTTGATGCAGACCAGTGCTGGTAAGGATCTGAGTGCAATAGAAAGAAACGGAATGTGAGGGAAAGCTATTTTAAAGAAAGATTATGTTATGTGTGATTTGAACTGATTTAACCCTTCAATGAAGCTGGGGTTTGTAGGATAAACTTTGTGATGCAATTAAAAGAGAGAAGCCTAACGTAATTTGTCACATCTTGCGTAGAAACTGCCTTCTAAAACACGTTACTGAAGGAAGTTATAAAGGGAAGGATAGAAGTGACGCGAAGCGGAGGAAGAAGAAGTAAGCAGCTACTGGGTTACCTTAAGGAAGCGAGAAGGTACTGGGAATTGCAAGAGGAAGCACTAGATCGCACTCTGTGGAGAACTTGCTTTGGAAGAGGCTATGGTCCTGTCCTAAGACAGATTGCCTTGTCGTGGTGGTGGTGGTGGTGGTGGTGGTGGTGGTGATGGTGTTAGTAGTAGTGGTGGTGGTGGTGGTGGTGGTGGTGGTGGTGGTGGTGGTGGTGGTGGTGATGGTGTTAGTAGTAGTGGTGGTGGTGGTGGTGGTGGTGGTGGTGGTGGTGGTGGTGGTGGTGGTGATGGTGTTAGTAGTAGTGGTGGTGGTGGTGATGATGATTAGAAGGCCGTTGTGAGACAGTTTATGAACTGAATGTTGGAAAGAGTTACTTCTGCACTCATAGGCCTCTTTAGTGTTGTGTGTGCGCCTATTACACAGGACTGCCTGTACACTTAGAGCGGTAAAGCTGCAGTACGTCTTACTGTCTGCACCATACGCAATTGTCGCGCAAGGTAAGCCTGCTCGCCCACGTGTTCCTTATCGATTGCTCTCAGTCGCACGTATCAGCACTCTGATTGAGCCTTAGCGTGGCCTTTGCGTCATGCTATACCGTACTCAATCACATGTCCGTCTGCTACATAATTGATTTACTGTGTGTGAGTGAGCGTCTCAGACATTATCTCAGTGGCGGTGTTCTGTGTCGCCACGTGTCCGCCACAGAGTGGGATGTTTTATTTGCTTAATGAATGGCTCCGTAACTTGGTGTCTCATACTTGTAATATTAATGCAGGTCTGGTAAAATGTCCTATGAAATTTTGACGAAGTATATTTGGTTGGGAATGTTGGAAATTTTTCAGTTTAA
This sequence comes from Coptotermes formosanus, assembly GCA_013340265.1. Taxonomy (NCBI): domain Eukaryota; kingdom Metazoa; phylum Arthropoda; class Insecta; order Blattodea; family Rhinotermitidae; genus Coptotermes; species Coptotermes formosanus. Next base: position 199,129 of record BLKM01008956.1, on the reverse strand, counting down.
TTTCAATCCAGTTGCACCCTAGGTGCAGCCCTGCGCATCCTTTACATGTTTAACTCAAAATAGGGACAAGTTCCTCATATTGTAAGAAGATAAAATTATAAGGGACAAAAAGACTTTAGCTTACAAAATTATTGTTCTTATCAAGTTTATTCATCGTACTATAAATAATCAATTCACTGATTAATTAATTAGCCGACCTCACCAACTAACTAACTAACTAACTAACTAACTAACTAACTAACTAACTAACTAACCAACCAACTAACGAGAATGGTCCTTCTTGAGAAGCTAAAAAGTCTTCATCTAGTCAGATTCTTCACATTTTATGGAACCCAAAGGTTCATTACCGCATTCACAAGGGTCAGACACTTGTTCGTGTCTTGAGCCAGATCAATCCAATCCAATCCACACCTCGCATCGTAATGCGCCCTGCTGTGAAAGTGAACAAATTGACAAGTAAAGTGCATCCACAGTAAACACGCCCCTCGCTTGTGATATGAAGCATGTTGTTAATAGACTCTTCCGCGAATTTGGAATGGAAATTTGGGGAAAATTCTGGGAAGTGATTGTTATAGCAGGATAAGACTCAAAACTTCGGTGACTAGAAATAATAATTTCCTTTCGCATTAACGGTACAGATGTCCGACTTTTCGAATGAACCGAGGAAGAATAAGTGTCCGAAAAGTTTGACTTCTGTTCCGAATTGACGCTATTGGGAACCGGAGAAGAATAGTGTGTTTCCACCGTCTGGTATTCAGGCCATTATGTTTAATGTCTGGAATATGGATTTTGTAATTCAAGTATGTATGCGGAAAGTAAACGAAGTATCTTTCTGTATGTAGGTCTCGACACTTCTGATCCCCGAGACTTTGGTTTCTTAGGGCCATTGAGGAACAAGTAAAGTCTCTCTTCCTCAGCTCTCTTAAATGCCCAGATTGGTTCCGGTATTCCATTTTATTTTATAATTGTAACAACTACAAACCTGCCGCGCGGTCTAAGGCGTAGGTCTGCGGCCGAGCACTTGCTGTGATCTGGGTTCGAATCCCACCGGGGCATGGATGTTTGTCTCTTGTACAGTGTTTGCTTTGTCAGGTAGAGGTCTCTGCGACGGGCAGATCCCTCGTCCAGAGGAGTCCTACCGACTGTGGTGTGTGTCTGAGTGTGATCAAGTGAAAATAAACAACCTCGATAACTACTGTGAACAAGTAGAAAGAAGAGGGAAGGACTACGAAACGAAACAACCAGAAACCCTGTCAAACGTAGAATGTGGCGATATGTTACAGGGTGTATCATAATGTGATTCCAAGCCCTGTAAAGAAAATCCATTATTTATAGGGCTGAACGTCACCAGAAAATTTCATAACCCAGGGAAGGTTTGCACAACAGCGAATGACGCCGGCTGCGCACTGAAAGACCGGATTTCGACTGCGTACTCGGATATTGCAATTATTCTCTCTGCCATTAAATTCAGAATGGCTCGGACACCGATAAGCATAACTGTTTTCCTAGGGTTTAATCCGGTCGAAGCGTGAAGTCGTCCAAGCCATTCGCATAATTTCGAGCTTAAAGATAAATTTATTAATTTATTGGTACATTATATAAGCAATTTCAGATAAGTGCTTTATTTCTGTAAAGCGCGGACTGAGAATGGAAGACATATGATTTATGACCAGGTATGATTTTGAAGGAGAGAATCACTGTCCCTTTGAAGGTACCAGCATTGAATTTATCTTGAGAAAACTCTTAGAATCTTAATGCGATTAAATGTAGCTGTTTACAGACTGGACCTGACTAAATATTAATTATTATTAATGAAACTTCATTATATGCAAATTAAAATACAAAATAAAACCTTTGTTAATTATTATTTATCAGTAATATCCGTATGGGTGCCATCTTTCTTGTGACATAGAAAAATCTTTTCGTCATTTTTAAGAGGTGAGGCGAAGCGTTGCTGGTGTTTACTTAGTGATAATTGTAGATAAAGTAACAGAATAAATGGCGACGAGGCGAATCTTGAGACACAGTCTGAGGATGGCTTAACATAGCCGAAATCCGCAGCTGATTGTTTTGTGTTACACAGTTATTTATATATGTCCCTGTACACACAAAATTGTAAATCATATTAAATGAACTGTATGTGACAGTTTATTGATCAGATGCGATAGGAGGGAAATCCTTTCTCTGAACAAAGAACATTACTTTACGGTAATATAATGTACTATTTTCAACTGATATTTCGAGAGAAGAATTCAAACTCTATAAATATTTAAGAATAGACTGTGACTTCATTATGTTCCTCCAAATAATTTTAATTTCACAAATTGACTTTAAAGAAAAGCCATACAAGAGTGTTGTTTATTCAAAAAGGAGAAAGAGCTGCTGATGGACGGAATGAATGAATAAGAAGATAAAAGGGCCAAAATCTACAGAGAGAAACTCAAACGAAAGGAAATATTTCGCTTTAAAAATGTAACCATTGTCTCTAAGAGGCCCCTTTGCTAGCGCGTGTCTTTGTATTATTGAACACTGTCCTTCAGTTTTATAACATCGTCACTGGTCCCCTTTCTGTTAGATTTTATTATCGTATCTTCAATTTATTTCCCTTCCTACTCTCATACATCTTCAATTTCACAGTGAACGTGCGTATATGTGTATAAATACACAACCATAGTCGAAAAATCAGAATAAACAGAGGGAATGGAAAACTTTGCAAGGAACAGTAGAATTCCATCAACTGGTTCAGGCAGCGGCATATCCATCTGTGAACTTTACCCCCTACTTCCTCTGATGTAAAGTGGAAACAGGGATGCAGAGGTGGTGGGTTTCAAAGGGAGTGGGTTGCTTACTAAGAAAGAATACGAAAAGACAGAAGAAGTCGAGGAGATTTCTCGTATCGTTAGCTTTGCAGGAGCAAGCAAATGTCATGCCTCACTTAGCAGTAATATCTCATAAGAAAAATAGCTTCAACACAAAAATGTATTAAGTATCACAAAAATTTTATGCATTCAGAGATTTTACATTACTTTGTTTTGTTTTTTGGATTAGATCTTCTTACTAAATTCCTCTTTGGATACTGAATTTAACCTGCCATGCCCAAATACTTATTTTGGCCCAGATTTTTTATTTATCGATTCTGATGCTCTTATGAACCTAAATACTGTCAAATATAAACATATGAGCCTCAAGCTTCCTATAAAGAGAAAGCAAGGGTGTAGAACATTATTTTGTCTGTTGTGCAGGTGGTGTGTGTGTATTCTTCTGTTTGATATAATCCGTTCGTTGGAAACTGCTTTATCTGGGCACATACTTTTGTCAGCAAATTTCCGCGGCGTCTTGCTGGGGTGTGGCTGTTGCATGTACATTTCCTTTCTGTCGCTGCATTACCTTTTCTCCTAAGCATTGGCAGTCTAGCCAGAAGATAATGCGAAATATTTAAATACTAAAAGGGATTTTTGTGAGTAACAAATTACTCTGATTGTAACTTTTCTGGATGATTCTCTTTTCAAATTATTCATACTGTGCTTTGTCGATTATCAAGTCAAACAACATTAGGTCCAAAAAATGCACTCTATAGTTTTCAGATACTTTATGTTACAATATCTTGTAGGAGTGACCAACAAGGTATAAAATATCTGGAAAAAATATAGTTCATTTTATTGGACTGAGTGCTGTGATTCCTTGGGTGCTTTTTGTCATTTCCTCTGCGTCACGTGTGACGGAGCAAGATTAAACAGAATTTCAAAACTAACCCCCCCCCCCCAGTTCTGAGAGGAAAATTGATAATTGGTAGGTCAAAAATTTTTTGTGACTCTGACGATGGGAAAATTGTTTTCTTATGGACCTCCTTAAATATTTGTTTATATACATATATATATATATCTGTGTGTCTTTTCTTTGAATCAGTGCGCCACACCCCGTCTTCTTAGCAGGCTAACAAAATGAGGGTTATTTTTCCTCTGCCTACGTATTAGTGAAGTACTATTAAAATTGTCACGTACGTAGCTGCAGAAGAGAGACACTTACTTGAGTTAAACAATGTTGCAATATGTCGTACAGGAAGCAGGGTGTAACTGTTTATGAAGCCATCTCCTCCACGAATTGAAATGGAAGGTCATTTTAGGCAAGTGGCAGTGAATGTGACAAGCACACAACTTAAATACATCCTCACCTAATGATTGCTGCCGTCTTCCTCTCTCAGACAATCCACTGAGTTGCCGGTTCTTTTCACTACATAATATTTCCATCAGTTGTTAAACTCTCTTCTGCTTCTGTTTGCATCACCCCCTCCCTCATTTACCCCCGACAACCCTCTCAACGGCTTTTGATGTACAAATTACGTTTTAGCTGCGAATAAGGTAGGAACTTAAAAACTAAGGAAGAGAAAAGTCTTTATTATCCCCCTCTTTTTTATTTTTTCTATGTTCTCTATTTTCTCGTCTTCATATTTTTTTCTTTCTTTTTAACGTGTTACCGAGGTGGGGTTACAGGCAAAGAAAAGAGACGAGGTTGTCAAGAGAAACACGCAGCAGAATTTCTTTTGGTCTCCTCATTTGCTACCGTAAACTCAACAGCGTACAGAAGAATATAATTTAAAATATACATCTGGCATATCGTGTCCATAAAACAGTTCTGGGCTTAGTCTTTCGAGAAGTCGTAATACTGTCCATATGGGGTTTAAATTGGACTTTTGCGTAGGCAGTCAGGCTGTACTCTAGTTGAAAACCCGACAAAATTAACCCTTTAAAGAAGAAACGTATCTGTTTTATATAAGGACTCAGTGCGTACCGCGCTGTAAACACTCTCCACTTCGGTTATAAAAACCAGTCTCTTAATGTTTTATAAGGCAAAAGTTGCTGTTTGTTCTGAGATCCGTACAAAACACATAAACGCAATGTGGGCAGCACGTAGAATTTTTTAATGTTAAACCTGGTGGTACGTAAAGTTACCGCTAGGCTTTAAAAGGTTAACGCATACATTTTTGTGTTTCTCTATGGTGTGTCACATCCGGGAGCTCTTTAAATGTATAATTGCTCCAGATGAAATTCAAAACCGTGAAACATGTAGGCCTACATGGGAGAACTAATGAAAATTTGTCAATGTGCTTGTGTTGATACGAAGTTGGGGTCTGTATAATAAATCCTGCCCGGTGTACTGTGAAGTTGACGATAGTGAAAGACTTGAATGTTGTTAAAATTCTAAGGCCCATTGAAGTGATGAGGCGTTACTGCACATCATGCCGAGTCACAACGCCAAATAAAGTTGTTAGAAGCATACTCCAGTAACACTGGCCTTGGCCTGGGCCACCGACGTGTAGTGACAAGTCAAACGTTGGTCCTTAAGAATTAAGCATTGCTATGTCAAGGGGTAATAATCACGCCATAGTTTTGTCTTTTATAGTGGAATTTTTACCCGCAGGATTAGAGCAAAGTGAATTTTAATCCTCACGTTCCGATCATTTTACCTCCGAGGACAGGAGCTCGATACCAGGTTGACAGGATACTGGATGGACCAAATGGGTTTTGGCTGTGACAGCAAAGGGAAAAATTCCTTCTTCTGCATGGATTTTGTGGTCTCTTATCGTAAATGTAGCCACTGTTTGTGATAAACCGGCTCATAAAGAGATGGATTAAAGGTATGGAATATGAATCAACATAAGGCCTTCACACTAGTTCCGTACTTGTATAGCGCATCGACCTATTTCATGTCATAATGCTGCAGCACGTACAGAATGTCGTGTAAGTATGGAAAAAGCAGTCCCATTGCAGGCCTGGACATACCCTTAGGGTCCCGAGGCTCCCAGATTTCAAGACAATCGGCACATGAAGGTGGCAAGGTTGTCAGCCCTACGCACTGGCCGCCTTTACCCCCCAGGAAAAATTCCTGATACTCATTTCTGTTAGAGGCTGAGTCAGGCATAGTGCGACCGACAGGATTATGCCAATAAAAAAAGCCACTGACACCATCGGGAATCGAACCCGCGACCTGCCGGTTTGTAGCGCAGTGCCTCAACCAACTGCGCCACCGCGGCCCCTGTAAGTATGGAAGCTATGTTAAATATATTTATATGTATTATGAAAGACCGCGTCTTGGACCAATTCTGTGTTGATAGCAGGGTTACAGAAGAAGCCTATTTGAGAAAGCTCAAGGAGGAAGCATTTTCCAGTGTTTTGAACACAACTGGACATTTCCACACATATTCCGTGCAGGATGGCGCTCCAGCCCAATGCAGCATCAGCGTAAGAGGGTGACAGTACCGGCAATCCCCCGGTCAATTGATAGGACATCGAGGGCCTATGTCGTAGCCGGCGAGGTGTCTCGGTCTCACCCCATTTGGTTTTTAACTCTGGAATCAGTTGAAGGCGTTGCTGTAGGTGGAGAAAATTAGGAGTTCTGTACATTTGGCGAAGCACTTCATCGACGTGCATAATGTTATCACTTTTGACTTCAGTCGTGATTGCTGACAGGACACGTCGTCTGCATTTGTGAACAAATAAGTGGTGGGTACACCGAACAGAAGCAGTTTCCATGGTTTTTCCCAATAGTTCTGGATTTATAACACATTATATTTAATCAATATAAGCACGGGAATATTTGCTTGTTGGGATACTTCTCCTGCCCTGTCTCTCGTTTCTATGGAAAGGAGAGACAGGGCATCGGTTACTTATCGTAGCGTTAAGGGAAGGCAGCAAATAAATTTCAGTTGAAAGAATGCGTCAGTCAGCGTACAGCGAATGTGACAACTAATGTATTTACTATAATCAATGGCGGTAAATTCCTGATAAGGAAAGTAAGTGGTGATGTAACCTAAATTTTCTTATTAATGGCAGTTCTGTTTAAAAGCTTCAAACACAGCGACAAAAGTAATATATATATATATATAAATATATATATACACACATCTACATACACACACACACGCACACACACACACCACGTGCCGTTAACAGAAAGGAGCTCTACTTCCGTACTATAGATTTTATGTACGTGTTTCTTGTGGCTGTCGCAATACACACCAAGTTCTTTCCTGAACAGTATTAACTAGTTTGTTTTTGTAACGGACACAGTAAGTTTTCTGTGAACTACGAACTCTTTTTGTTCATAATGACAATCAAAGCCAGTCCATTTCAAAAGGGCTAAAGAAGAAAATCTCTTAGCGAATTTGGAGAAATAACTGCAGGCCTATAGGACGCCTAAATAAACGGGATTGTTTCATCAGTTTCTGGTACCATATGTGGTCTAACAGAGTAATAAACTGTGTCATGTGTGTCAGCTTTCAAAAGACATACAAAAAGAAACAAAAGAAGTAAGTCAATTCAAGTCTGACATTAAAATTACTAGCATTTAGCATGTGGAGCAGTTTGTAAGAATGAGGTGCATAAAGTACCGCAATGCGTCAGGCTTCTTGACAAGGTTTTATTGGTTGCTTCGTTTCGTTTCGTTTCGCAGTCTTTCCCTCTTCTACTTACTTACGGTATGTGTTGAGGTTGTTTATTTTCACTTGATCACACTCAGACACACACCACAGTCGGTAGGACTCCTCTGGACGAGGGATCGGCCCGTCGCAGAGACCTCTACCTGACAACACAAACACTCACAAGAGACAAAAATCCGTGATCCGGGTGGGATTCGCACCCACGATCCCAGCAAGCGAACGGCCGCAGACCTACGCCTTAGACCGCGCGGCCACTGAAATCGACTTTATTGGTTGTAATGGTTAAAAATATAATTATAGCAGTCCACAGTAGGTTAGTTCCGGCAAACGTAGGCCTATATGTCGGTCTCATTTAAAGTTCATTTTAATTGGAAAATGTGATTTGTAGGAATGCTGAAACATGTGAAGGAACGCCTGTTGTTGTGTGAGGGTGTCATCTTTGAGGTACGTGTAAGATATTTGCAAGCAAATATCAAACTATTTTGTAACCAGTTTATGGATTTGAAATATGAAAGGTTTTTGGCAAGCAGTACTGTACGGTAGCAACAAAACAATTATGGGGCGCCTTTATGTGTATGGCAATACAAGCTGCACACTTACTGTGCGAACAACCATGTTGAATCCTGTATAATTTCACATTACCTTGTGACGATGATAGATGTGTATTTCCATTCTGTCTGATAGATTGCGTTGCATGCTAGAGGTGGCATCTGGGACTACAACTTCACCCTTCACGCCTTGACCACACAGCCACACACACAGCCACACACACGTCACAGAAAATTAACGACAACACCACAAAAGAATTGAGAAATGCCACATTATGTGAGCATAAATTGGGCGGTATTATCGTTTTCACGGGCCCCAGCCTTATAAACTTATAATTGAAACAGGATTTTGTGAATTAATCATTGAGTTGCAACAGCTTAAGGATGGGCGGGTGTAACAGTTGTGGGTAGTTTATTGCAAGTGTGTAGGAAATGGATAAAGACAGTTGCCTGCTTGTGAAAGCGTGAAATGTAGAATTCACCCCTTTTTACACGCCGGAAGTTATCGTGGCTAGTGCAGACTTAATGTTATTAAGGCCTGGCTACAGCCAGAAATGGGTTGCAAGTGTTCGCTATCCTCAGTGTAATGGCATTTTGAATTGAATGCCACTAGAAGCTGCCACTGGCGCATGAAAAAAAATGACCTGTCATTTTCGTGAAGTGTTTCTGAGAAAAAAATTAATACCTTAATAATGTCTTTTATAATTATAATTTTAATTGGTCCAGGGCTTATATGGCGTATTTACAAATCACAGCCCGAATTTCGACTCCGAGTTTTAATTCTATAAGTTTTTAGTTCTTCAGACAGGTGTCGCTGTAAGAAAGTGTAGTTAACGAGTTTCCAAGCATTGCAGTGGTTTCAAAAATTCGGTAAGCATTAACCTGTCGACATAGAGTAATATCCCAGATGACGTAATTTTTAATTGCTGAATTATATTAAAGGAATAATTTAATTATATTTGAACGTCAAATTTATTACTGTTTAGAGTCAATAATAATTTTTATTTTGTTGTCTCAGAAGCTGTGACATAATTGAAAATAATTTTTTGATGCTCATTCTTCATGTTATCCACCTCCAATTTTAAAACATGTATTTCGGATTTTCTAAAAATAAATTGCTATCGAACGTTTGGATAGAATATCTACAGGCACGTAGGTTTTGTGTTTTGTGCTATGTGATGCCATATAGTGTGGCACTTAAAACAGAGGTATAAGAGAAAGCTATTGCCTCCGTCTTCAGTGTTAAGCAACAACCACTCTACTTCCAACAGGGCCTCTGAAATATTTTCTGCTGCGTAGTCGTTTTCTTGGTGTGGTTTTCCACAGAATTTGGAATTAGACACGTTTTGTAAAGTCACGTATTTATAAATGACATCAATTCCGTAACATCTAAAAAATAATTAATAATAGTAATAGTAGTAATAATAAAACAAAATATTCAACATGCAGATTAAAATTGCTTGTACCTAAAATTGTAACAACAGAATAGCTGCAGCGCTATGTACCCTAGAAACTTTGTCGTTTCAGGTATATAGATGTACGTACTCTGTATAAAAGTGGTAACTAATAATGCAGTAACAACAAAACCGGGAATTTCACGGAAAATGATGGTCGCAGTTAATATGTTTTCGTAGCTTTGGATGAAATTTTGTAATAACAGGCCTCACCGGCTTTTGCGTTTTGGACATTCCTTTTTCGTAGTCTTTCCCTCTTCTACCTACCTGTTCACAGTAGGTGTAGAGGGGTTTTTCATTTTCACTTGATAACACTGAAGCACACACCACAGTCGGTGGGACTCCTCTGGACGAGTGATCGGCACGTCGCAGAGACCTCTACGTGACAACACAAACACTGTACAAGACAAACATCCATGCCCTCCAGTGGGTTTCGAACCCACGATCCCAGCAAGCGAGCGGCCGCAGACTCACGCCTTAGACTGCGCGGCCACTGGGATCGGAGCGTTTTGGACATTCAGGCCTAAATCCGGTAATGAACGTCGCTTAATTATTTTGTCATTCATAAAAAGGACCATACAATGGTAACGTGCTGATAAGGTCGTCTTAAAGCACATGACAAATACTGTAATGTGTTCCATGTCCGTGCACTGTATCATACGAAGTAACAAACACCAACTAATGCACCAAAATATATAATCTTTATTCGTGAAAGTCCCCTACATATTTCGACCCTGCTGGGCCATCTTCAGGGAGAATAGTTTTGATACACTATGCTTGCATTTATACAGTTAAGTGTGAACGTGCCCTAGGTTTCATCCTCCGTTTGAGAGGTATCGTGTACTGTCCGC